>JACTOM010000935.1:0-57265 GCA_015832385.1 Elymnias hypermnestra | reverse complement strand
ACAGATCTGTATACTCGAAAGAAAGGATTTAAATTGTCGTATTCGTTATATGCCTGTGGAGGGCAAGTAAACGAACCAACACTCATAAAGTCTAAAGAGCATAGTAATAATAAAGATGAAAATTATGTAGAAAATACAAACTGCACTTGGTTTATTGAGGCCCCGAGCAATAAGTTGGTGGTACTCAAGTTTCTTTTTTTGGATTTAGAAAGTTCATATGACTGTTTCAGTGATTATGTCGCAATATATGAAGGATCTCAAATAGACGCCGACAAAAGGTTATCGTTATTGTGTGGTACTATTAATTATCAACCTGTTATCAAAAGTAAGAGCAATACAATTATATTGCAATTTGTTACTGATGGTTATTTAAATTACGGAGGCTTCGAAGTTAAAATAACATTCTCCTTTTCTAATGCGATTGGATGCGGCGGCGAAATTGATTTAAATTCTACGGTTCCATTTAATTTAAGATCTCCCTTGATTGGTAACGACGTCGTATATGAAAATTATTTAGATTGTCAATGGAATATTAAAGCACCTGTTGATCATGTTATCGTAGTGAACTTTAACAGCTTTCACATAGCTCCTTGTGTTAATGTAAATCAAACTGGTTTAGGTTTTAGTAATTGTAATTGTGATTTGGTTGAATTAAAAGATGGTTTGAATCCGAATAGCTTAGTTATAGGAAAATATTGCGGTCACGTTTTTCCACCTCAAATAGTTTCATCGAACAATGTAATGAGTCTCAGATTTTCAACAGACGGTGAATTAACAAGTGCGGGCTTTGAAGCCATCTTAAAAGTCAAACCATCTTTTTGCGGGCAATCTAGTTTTATAGTTTCGAAAACATTGCAACGCATTAAATCACCAGGATATGAAATAGGATCTATTCCTCGAGGTTTACATTGCAGTTATATTCTAGAATCAATTACTGAGCCTTATTCCATAATTCATCTCAGGGTCCATGATTTAGACTTGGAACCAGGGATGAACAATAATTGCAATGAAGATAGAATGATTATTACCTGTTACACTCAGTCACAAAATGCTAGTTTGGGTAAGGCGTTTATTGTAAATGAGGCTGATGACTTTTTTTCTCACGCCTATTACTTTGACGGTGCTCTACGATTTCCAACAAATATCGTTCTGTGTGGCTCAAAGAAATCGTTAGATTTTTATGTTACAAAAAGTGCAACGATAAGTCTAAAGACGTCACTAGATAGTGCAGTGAAACATCGTGGAGTAGAAATAGAGTTCTCCTATGTAGATTTTTGTGGCAGAAACTATACCGAACTGCAAGGTAGAATACAAACTACATATCAAACCACTTTAGATGAAAGTATTAAAGATTGCTATACATTAATTTCGGTTCCAGCGAATTATACTATTTCTTTATATTTCATTTCTGTATCACCCGTTGCTTGGAATGATAAGGTATACTTAGAAATATTTGATGGCAATAACACAAAGGCGCCCCTATTAGGTAAAGTAGTATCGGATTACATACATTATCTCCAAATATTTTCTACTGGAAACTTTGTATTGCTACATAATCATTTGAAGGGATCAGATATGGTAATATACGATTTGAATTACATTGCAACTAATAAAGGCCAAGGGTGTGGTGGGAGGTTACACAGTGAGATGGGCCGAATAACCAGCCCTCTTTATCCAGAGATATACCGAAAAAAATCTACTTGTGAATGGGAACTGGAAACACCGTCTAATACACGATTGAATTTGAGATTTACTATGTTTGATTTAGGTATACTTTGTGACCAGAACTATTTGAGACTAGTTGATAGAAATGGCAATACAATCTCAACGTATTGTTCGGAAACACCGGCCGATTATACAAGTGAAGAAAATTACATCAAAATAGTATTTACTACAACTAGGAATAATGGCGGAACAGGTTGGGTGGTTGACTTCTGCGGTGTTTTTTAAAATATATATCGTCAATTTTATTAGAAATGCTTGCGTTCAACCTAATTTATTAGCCTATTTTCTGTCGATTCCCACTATTAGTTTACATAATACATACATATATACATATACATACTTATTTATATCAAATAATTTTTAAAATTTAGACTGGACTACACTTGATGCCAATATTGTTTTTCAAAATATTAATTCATTCCTTTAACAAAATTAATTAATAATTGGATTCACATTTTTTACAATTTAACAATTTTGTCTACCCTGAAATTCTTAGACTCGTAGAAATTTACTTTAAATCGTTTATTATGTCACTTGTTTGCAATAAATCACTGAAGGACAATGCGATAAAGGGTTAAGTCCTTAAAGAAATATTCTTTAAATTAAATAAGCGACATGTTTGTCAACGCAACATATCTATGAAACATGGACTTATTTTTTCGTGAAATTATTTTTTTCATAAAGCTATCGATAATAGGACGTATAAATCTTTCTTTACAAATTTTTTCTTATTATTTGAGGCTTCTTTTAATTCTTCTTCATTATTTGAGGCTGCCAAAGCAAGAACGGTCTATGTACAAAACAAGGGTACCTTGACAATCGTGTTTAATTTAATTATTCAAATTTGAAACGTGAGATATAGTCGTATTATATTATTTCCATTTTTGACACTGATATTAAAGTTGTTGGTGTTTCGGTCTGTTCTTTTTTTATAAAGTAGCCTTCTGTGTTGTCATATTTATACATTTATTTATTTATACATACATTGATTGCTACATGTTCAAACAATAGCTTCTCAGAAGTATATTGGAGAAAAAACTAAGATTTTCTCAAAAATAATACATATGTTACTGTACTGTACAAACCATGTTTTAGTTTTTAAATTAAATGTCCCTTTAATATTGAAAGGCCTTATATTGTATCTGATTTCGTGTATTAAATGATATCTACTTATAACACAAGTATTGTTATATAAAATAAAGAAAATAAAACTACTGTTTCTATTGTGAATTATAGTTATAATATATGATAATCAAATATTTGTTATGTTTCTAATGTCATTGTGTTTATTAAAAGACTTTGCACACTTGTTTTTTTTATTGCCAATAAATTCGGTTACACTTTTTAAATGGAATGCAAAATAAGTGTTTCAAATATTTTTATAAATTGGTATTGATTTTGGAAAAATTTAAAACACTTTAGTGTTGTTAAATATTGGATAGGTATCCGTATGTTCTCTTTAGAAAAAAACTTATGCGTTTAATGGTTGTTTACAATTTATCATTGCACTTTTCGGTGAAGGAAAGAAAACATCATTAGGAAACCAGGACATCAAATCTCAGAGGAGCAGTGTGATGGGTCTATGCTCTAATCACCCTCTCTCCTTTATCATAACATCATTTTTGTCTAAACCAGGTCGATTTAGGACTTCACATTGCATAAATTTTGTACAGCTTCGGTAATCATCGTCAGTCATCATTAGCTTAAACTTCAGTTTTCGGGATCCGTACCATTTTTCGTCGTCCGCCATTTTCGATATAAGGGAGATTGAAATTTTGCGCAAACACAGTTCTAATCAAAGATGTTTGGAAAAAAAAATTCCAACAATTTTTTTTCTGTTATAAATAGAAATAACATATATAAGTTTTATAACAAAACTATTTTTTTTCGCAATAATTCAAATGTTATTTCAAAATACAAATTAATTTTTGAATCCATAATACCGGACAGGCCGTCGGCTCTCGAACAAACCCGAACGCATGTGACGTCATAATGTTACTTTTCATTCTTTGCAGTTATTAGAGAAATAATAATTACAGTGTTTTGATTAATTTAATTTTGTCCTTGATAAATATTCAAGTTAATATTTAAAATGTCGAATCTCAACAGTTATCGTTCTTGTTTTGTACCATTATGTACTAATATTAGAAGAACAACTTCTGACAAAATGTTTTTAAATGTTCCCCAATATGACAAACGTCGAAATGAATGGTTTCAAGCAGTGCACGTGATAATCCCAAAACAAAATGGAATTTTTCTTGAGTTTTCATTAACAGTTAAAGAACTGAATATGCTTTACTTCGAACTCTATGTTTTGGACATACCCATTCTTTTACAATACAAATATTATTTTTAAGACTTAGTTAAACATAAACTATAGCTTTTTTGCCATAATTCTCACGCGATACTCTACAATTTATGAAATAAATAAATATATTTAATATAAAGGCGCATCCTCAGATAAGGCGTTACAATCTTGCGTTTTGTCTGCCATAATGTGGGTAGTCGGGCGAGGAGATCAACGTCAGGTATTTCAATAAAATATTCCACGATACAATTAGTTCCTTCTTTATTATTTTCTCTAATATAAATCAACATTTATAATTTTATATAATTAACAAAGTATAACTAGATTTAAAACATTCCACCAGAATACCCACGTATTGCGTGCGCACTCTATGAAATCCGAACCAATAATGGCNACAATTTATCATTGCACTTTTCGGTGAAGGAAAACATCATGAGGAAACCAGGTCATCAAATATCATTGGAGCAGTGTGATGGGTCTATGATCTAATCACCCTCTCTTCATTATCATAATATCTTTTTTGTCTAAACCAGGTCGATTTAGGACTTCACAGTACATAAATTTTGTACAGCTTCGGTAATCATCGTCAGTCATCATTAGCTTAAACTTCAGTTTTCGGGATCCGTACCCTTTTCCGTCGTCCGCCATCTTCGATATAAGGGAGATTAAAGTTTTGCGCAAAAACAGTTATAACCAAAGATGTTTGGAAATTTTTTTCTAACAGTTAGTTTTATATATATAACATATATAAGTTTCAGAACAAACTATTTTTTCAAAAGTTATTTTAAAATAAAAATTAATTTTCGAATCCAATACCGAAGACACTCCGACGGCTCTCGAACAAACCCGAGCGCGTCATAATGTTAGTTTTCACTCAAAGCAGTTGATAGAGAAATATTAATTACAGTGTTTTGATTTATTTAATTTTGTTGTCATTGATAAATATTCAAGTTTATATTAAAAATGTCGAACCTAAAAAGTTATCGTTCTTGTTTTGTACCATTACGCACTAATATTAGAAGAACAACTCCTGACAAAATGTTTTTAAATGTTCCACAATATGACAAACGTCGAAATGAATGGTTTCAAGCAGTGCACGTGATAATCCCAAAACAATGAATTTTTTTTTGAGTTTTCATTAATAGTTAAAGTAACTGAATATGCTTTACTCCGAACTCGATGTTGTGGACATACCCGTTCTTTTACAATACAAATATTATTTTTAAGAGTTAGTTAAACAGAAACTATAGCTTTTTGGCTCTTCTCTCGCGATACTCTACAATTTATGAAATAAATAAATATATTTAATATAAAGGCGCATCCTCAGATAAGGCGTTACAATCTTGCGTTTTGTCTGCCATAATGTGGGTAATCGGGCGAGGAGATCAACGTCAGGTATTTCAATAAAATATTCCACGATACAATTAGTTCCTTCTTTATTTATTTCTGTAATATAAATCAACATTTATAATTTTATATAATTAAATAAGTATAACTAGATTTAAAACATTCCACCAGAAAACGTGGGCGCGTGTGCACCCTGTGAAATCCGAACCAATAATGGCCGCCACCGCTCGGTGTTATGTCAGCTGTCAACCTCAAAAATGTCAAGTCCGATTTGAATGTAAACCGATTCACAATCTGTGCGCCGTCAAACATAATACATAAATATTTTCAATTAGTCTATTATTATTTAACAGACTTACTTTGATGCCTTGGCACCTCGAACTTCAGCAGAATTAAACCGAATGTCATTTAAAAAAGAATTGTTATTATAAATACATGAATATCAGGAATATTATCAAACTTTGCCTTAATAAATCCTTTATCACACATAGGTATTCGGAACTAACTAACAACTCGTTTTTTAGCAATAAATTTTTAATATTATTGTTTAATCACGTGTAATAGCCGCAAACGCTGTACTGTTGTTAAATAGCTATAACATTAGGACGTTACAACTGTGGAGACCAATCATGGCGCGTTTATAGTGGTGTGAAGTTTTTTTTTGCCTTAAATATCTATATTATTAATAATAAAGTTTTAAAATACATAAAAAAATAAATAATTTACTTTTTTTCAAAAACCTAATTTAGGATCAATATTTTTCAAATTAGACCCGACATGGTGCTTTTTAATTTAGTCACTAACTCGCTTATTTGTAACATTACGCAAGAACAGTTATTATCAAAGTTGTTGGGAATTAAATTTTATAAAATTTTGGTCTTTATATTTTTTTCCTAGGTTCAATATTTTTGGGGGTAATTTTTTCTTTAAAAACAAAATCAAAATATTCTTTATTCAAGTAGGCTTAAAAAGCATTTTTGAATCGTCAGTAGTCTGTCCGTTGGTAACAAATCTACCACTGGTTCGGAAATTGAGTCCGCTGAGAAGAAACCGGCAAGAAACTCAACGTTTACTCTTTTAAAGATAGCTTTGTGTACTACAATGCGTAATATATTGCTTCTGTGGCCAACTGGAAACAAGTCCAAACAGTTCTATCGCTTAAATAATCTTCAACGTTATAATACGCATTTTGTAAAAGGAAGCTTTTGATATATCCTTAAAATTATGTGGAGGCAAATCTAAAACTGATTGCCGTATCTTATTAAAACGCGTATGCTCAACCCGATAAATGATTTCTGAACCTTCTTCACTCTAAAATATGGAATTACAAGTTTGTTTTTATTTCTTGTATTAAAATTGTGTATTTCACTTTTTTTACTGTGAATATTATCACGGATATGTAAGATATTATTCGATATATATTGCGACGGTATTGTGAGAATTGATATTTTTTTATTTCCCGAGAATCTAGTTGATATATGGCACGTATTGTTCTGTTTTGTAAAATAAAAATAGTTATGATGCTATGAAAATAAGCGGATCCCAAAAACCGGAAATTAAGTTCTTGATGACGCCCTCGACAATACGTATTGAAAAAATTGCTGTAAATATTAATGCAATGTCAAGCCCTTTTTTCAGCTAATTCGACTGGGCTAAGTATACAGCTTTCAAACCGATGTCTTGGTTTTATGAGTTGTGTCACTATTTTTCCAAAGCAGCGATAAGAATATTTGTCCTTTAGTTTTTTTTATACGTAAATAGATTAGCAGTCGACGAGATTAGCTTTGATTTGGGTTGCTACGCAAATCCTTTAATCTCGTTAGCATCGTCTGCCGCTGTTTATTAAACAAACTACAATAGGAAGGAGACAGCGTCTTCCCCAGTCAGGAAGTGATTTAATTTTCTGTCACTGTTTTGATTTAATTTCTACTCATATTTGTTTTCTCTTGGCAATCTAGCCAAAAGTGAAAATAAATTTTCACATTACACGTCGACGAAGCTATGTATTTCACGGATATTTTTAATGTAAATTTATCAATGGACTTCGTTTAAGAGATAGGTTGATTTTAAGACAGATATATTAAAATTTAAAGAGAGAATTGCTAATGAAGTTTTCCATGATTTCCGCCTTTTTGTAGATAGAGGTGTAAATGTATTTATATTCTTTCTAAGTACATAACTGAATTGAAAGCCCTTACACCTCTATTTTAGGAATCAATTAGGAAATGAGGAAAATAAAAGTTTTTTACCACACTGGCTCTGTGGTGCAAGTTGCTTTGCTATCTGAAGTCCGAGGTTCGATCCCCGGTTGGACAATTTTAGGAAATTGCATTTTCTAATTTGTTTGACTCTGGACTGGTGGAAGATTTCAGTCGTGGCTACCCGCTTAGTAGCAAAGTCGTACCGCCAAGCAAGAGATTTGTGTTCCGGTACGATGCATTGAAGAAACCATAAAAGGTAGATTGCCTGTTCACAGGTTAACATGCTTCTATCTTAGTTTGGATTACCATTTACTATCAGGTGTGATTACAGTCAAGCGCTAAACGGTCAGCAATAAAAAAATAAAAAATGCGTGCGTACTGTTTTTAAAGTCTTGTTTATATTTATACAAATCTAAAACTTTAGATTTCCGCGACTTAGAGGAAGGAAAAAGGAAGAATTTAATGAATTTAATTGTCATTAAAATATTGTCCCAAATTAATACAAATTGTTTATTGAAATCTCAAATGACGAATTGTAAAAGAAAATGCCACGCGTGTTTTTTGTCAATGTTACAAGTTATTAATTGAATTTTGCTTTCATTAAATGACGACTGGAAAAGTAAAATGCCACATGTTATTTGTAAATATTAACCTTGAAAAGTATTACCATAAAATGCTGCACTTCTTCGTAACGCTAATCATGCGCCCAAAGAAGTTTTACTTCAAAAAGTAAATTTCCAACGAATTCACTGGAAGATAACCATGTTTTTTTTAAATTCTTTTTTCGTAAGGGGCTTTTGTATTTTTAATAATACACGCCAGCCGCATCGTAAACTTAAAAACTAACACACAAAAATTTAACAATAAAATGAAATATACACGTAATTACAAAAAAGAAAGACATTCTTTGAGAGAATCATTAACAAATTTATATAACTTAAAAGCCAAATAACTCAAAGGTTCACTTAAGATTGAATTAAAAACACCAATATTTCTAAAATTTAAATTTAATTCATGCGTTCTCTCAAACTTTGATTCCGAACACATATAACCATGTTATGGTGGTATTATACTGGATGATGATGATGATGAATGGCAATATTTTGATAGATGGGGAACAAGTGGAAGAGGTGAAAGAATTTATATACTTGGGATCTAAATTTACAAAAGATGGAACATATGAAAGTGATAATGAAAGGAGAGTAAATGCAGGGAATATGGTAAATGGTGCTCTGCACGCTGTTATGAATAGCCAGATGGCGTCTCAAACGGCTAGATTGGCTGTGCATGCTGGAGTGTTGGTGCCAACACTTATGAATGGTAGTGAAAGTTGGGTATGGCAGAAGAATCAGAAAAGTGAAATAAATGCGGTAGATATGAGAGCGTTGAGAAGCATGAGTGGATTAAAACTAAGTGACAGAGTGAGAAATAGTGTGATAAGAGAACGTTGTGGTATAAAAGAAGACGTAGTGACTAAAATTGAGAAAGGTATGCTTAGATGGTTTGGGCATGTAGAGAGAATGAATGAAAGGAGACTGACAAAAAGGATTTATGAGTCAAGAGTGAATGCGAAAGTTGGAAGGGGAAGACTAAAGCGAACGTTCCTGGACCAAATCCAGGACAGTTTAAATAAGGGCCAGGTCAAGAGTACTCTAAACCGACGAACTTGTATGAAAGGTTTAATAAGAATGAAAGAAGCATAGGAGATATGCAAGGATTGTGGCAAGTGGAAGAATGTGGTCTCTGCCTACACCTATGGGAATGAGGCGTGATGCTATGTATGTACTCGTATGTATGTATATTGGCTACGTTCTCAGATACAGATAGAGAATCGTGGATAGAAGTTTTGAATATTGTGTGGATCTGATAGATCTAAGTAGGAAATACACATTCTTAAATTTACCCTGTCGGACATTAAACCCTGAGCAATTCATAAAGAAGCCAGTATTTACTCCATTACGCCAGCGAAACCGTCGAAAACTTATCCCGCATTGCAATTTAATTCATAAAAGACAACAGTTACGAGTTACGACTAATTGCTTTGCTCATAATATGTCTCCATAGAGGCATAATCTCAAATCACATAAGGAATGCCATTCAGTCCCGGCGTGTAATGGCGTAATTCCTCGCATTGATGTTGAATTTACTTCGTCGGTATTCGCTAATGAAATACAGCCGCAGTGACGAAACTTAATTATTTTGTTTTCAAGAATATTCTTTGTGTAATTTTCACATATAACACAGAAAATTTTAGAAAGACACCTATAAATTACATACCTTTCTCTACAGAAATGTTTGAAGTAAGGTTTGAATGAAAATTTGTAATGTTAATTTCATATAACATACTGTTGTTTAAAAACTTGTTTTATATATATCCTACTTTCTTTGTTTTATATATAGTACCAAAAAGTTTATTTCGCTTTCATAGATTTAGAAAAGGCCTATGATCGAGAGGTAAGGAATGAGCTGTGGTCAACGTTATCAACGTATGGGGTGAGAGGTAATCTGGTTCGAGCATTGAAGTCTCTCTATGAGGGTTCTAGGCTTGTGTCAGAAGAAACGGGGTGATGTCCTTTCGAAAGAGGTGTTCGACAGGGATGTGTTGTGTCACCATGGCTGTTCAACTTATTCATGGATAACTGTTTGACATATTTAAAAGAAAGTATGTATGGCTTAAGAATGAATGAATTACTCTTCAAATGTTGACTCTACGCTGATGATAAAGTAATACCTGCATCACCTGCTAATAAGCTACAGGAGATGGTAAATATTATGAATGATGGTTTGAAAGAGAAAGGAATGAAAGTGAATGTAAACAAAACAAAAGTTATGCTTTTTGAAAGAGATGAATTTATGATGAATGGCAATATTTTGATACATTGGGAACAAGTGGAAGAGGTGAAAGAATTTGTATACTTGGGATCTAAATTTACAACAGATGGAACATGTCAAAGTGATATCGAAAGGAGAGTGAATGCAGGGAATATGGTAAATGGTGCTTTGCACGCCTTTATGAATAGCCAGATAAGCTCAAAGGGCCAGACTGGCTGTGCATGCAGGAGTATTGGCGACAACACTTATGTATGGTAGTGAAAGTTGGCTATGGCAGAAGAATCACCAGGCAAAGAAAACATTTGCAACGATTTAAAAAAAATCATTTACACTCAATAAATAAATGCATAATGTTTCAATTTTAGCAAAAAGAATTCGTGATCAAAAAAACCCGACCTGTATGTCCAGATTCCCGCCGAAGTCCGTAAAATGTTATAGTTGCCATCAGAAATGGTTGGTTTTCAATGTCAAATGTCAAAAACCAACGAAAATAAACAAAAGTATTCTTTTAATTGGATTTCTGAACGACTTTTAAATTGAATTGATTTTCAAACTTCAAATGTTTGATAGATTAGAATAGTTTCTAAGGGAAAGTGAAATTGTTGTAATAACTCTATCCTACTTCATATTTTACTTACCTTTTAAAGTTTTCCTGAACTTCAAACAATAATTCAAAACCAAAATTGGCCAAATCAGTTTAGCTGTTCTCGAGTTTGAGCGAAACTGACGAACACCAAGTTGTTGTTATGTATATAAATATTTAAAACTAAGACAGAACAAGGACTGTCGAGTATATTCATATATATAAACGTCGATATGTCTAAACTAATACTATAAAGAGGAAACATTTGTGTTTTTGTATGATGTATGTTAAAACGTTTTCACAAAAAAATTACTGGACCGAAAATTTTTTGTCACTATCATAAAGCTGCATTTTCACTGAGCCATATAGGCTATATTACATTCTCAAGAAAAATAGGGATTCCTAAGAAAATTACATTAATGTAACCCAAGGTGTGAAATGAAGTGATTCGTAGTAGAACCAGAGTCACCGACATAGTGCTACGAATCGCGAACCTGAAGTGGCAATGGGCGGGGCACATAGTCCGAAGGACCGATGGATGTTGGGGGCCGAAGGTGCTGGAGTGGCGACCTCGCACCGGGCGGCGCAGTGTAGGGAGACCACCCACAAGGTGGACCGACGACATAAAGAGGGTCGCCGGTAGCCGCTGGAGCCAGGCGGCACAAGATCGGGCCTTGTGGACGTCATTACGTGAGACCTATGTCCAGCAGTGGAGGTCCATCGGTTGAAGCGACGACGACGACGACGAAGGTGTGAAAAAATTAGTCACAAAAAAGCTGTCATTGCGTGCGCTGCGGAAACTATTCATCAATGATGATGATGATAGATGAGCGATGATAGATCAAAAAATGTTCTACAATCTTATAGAACGAATTAATATCTACAAAAAAGTCCATGATACAATATGCCCAACTACTGTAGTTATCCTAATATAAGTACTTTTTAAAATTTTAATAGTTAATAAAAGTGCCGACAAAAAGAAAACCATATTATTTATTCATAACTCTGTCTTATTCCTTTTCTTATTGAATGATATTTTATTATAGATCGTTTCAACAGCTGTAAAATACTTTTTCAATTATAAATATCGGATATAATGATAAAACGAATTTTTAAAGAAAATAATGTATCCCGAGTGTCAAATGTAATGTAATAGGAAGGTTCTGAGACAATAAAGTATTACAAATAAATCTCTTCTCTAATATTAAGGAAGAAAGTTTTATTATAAGCAGTCTAAAAGTTATTGGACCGATTTAGAACGTTGTTTCAATACTCGTAAAGTATTTTTAAATTGACTTATGTAAATGTCTACGTAAATGATGTTACGAATTTAAAAATGGATTAGATATATACTCGTATTCGTAGTAAAATATTTTTTTTATATTGATTGAATTATGAATGTATATATCTAATAATTGGAAAGGAAGTAATTAAAGACTAATTGAAATAAAACTTTTCTATTAACGAAAATAAATCTATGTACCTACGGGGGTATAACCGCGGGGCATTGCTAGTAATATATATTAATATAGTATATACAGAAATTATCATAATATCTGTAATATGTTTATTTTAAATGGAATAAACCCCATTTTGACAGCCGATTATAATATTAAAATGAATCTGGTGATTTCAACAAAGCGACCGCATTCAACTCAAATATCCTGTAATTATGACGTGGCTTTTGGAAAAGGGTAGTTGTAATATTGAAATTTTAATGACGTTATTAATTCACAATTACTAGATATAATATTAATTCATAATCAGTGTTGAAGGCCCCGTTGGCGCAATGGGTGTCGTGGATTCAATTCCCGACAGGATAAATTAATAAAATGTTATCAACTAACTGCCTCATTGGTGTAATGATTAGCATGTTCGACATGAGGTCCTGGGCTCGAGTCCCGGGTCGGGTCAATTCTAAATCGATATTGAGTTTTACATACATACATAGCATCACGCCTCATTCCCATAGGGGTAGGCAGAGACAACATCCTTCCACTTGCCACGATCCTTGCATATCTCCTTCGCTTCTTTCAATCTCATTAAACCTTTCATACAAGTTCGTCGGTTTAGAGTACTCTTGACCTGGCCGTTATTTAAAATGTCCTGGATTTGGTCCAGGAACGTTCGCCTTGGTCTTCCCCTTCCAACTTTCGCATTCACTCTTGACTCATAAATCCTTTTTGTCAGTCTCCTTTCATTCATTCTCTCTACATGCCCAAACCATCTAAGCATACCTTTCTCAATTTTAGTCACTACGTCTTCTTTTATACCACAACGTTCTCTTATCACACTATTTCTCACTCTGTCACTCAGTTTTAATCCACTCATGCTTCTCAACGCTCTCATCTCTACCGCATTTATTTTACTTTTGTGATTCTTCTGCCATACCCAACTTTCACTACCATACATAAGTGTTGGCACCAACACTCCAGCATGCACTGCCAGTCTAGCCCTTTGAGACACCATCTGGCTATTCATAAAAGCATGCAGAGCACCATTTACCATATTCCCTGCATTCACTCTCCTTTCGATATCACTTTCACATGTTCCATCTTTTGTAAATTTAGATCCCAAGTATACAAATTCTTTCACCTCTTCCACTTGTTCCCCATCTATCAAAATATTGCCATTCATCATAGATTCATCTCGTTCAAAAAGCATAACTTTCGTTTTGTTTACATTCACTTTCATTCCTTTCCCTTTCAAAGCTTCATTCATAATATTTAGCATCTCCTGAAGCTCGTTAGCGGATGACGCAAGTATTACTTGATCATCAGCGTAGAGTAAACATTTGATGAGTAATTCATTCATTCTTAACCCATACATACATTCTTTTAAATCTGTCAAACATTTATCCATGAAAAGGTTGAACAGCCATGGTGACGCAACACATCCCTGTCGAACACCTCTTTCGACAGGAAACCACTCCGTGTACGCTCCGTTTATTCTGACACAGGCACTAGAACCCTCATAGAGAGACTTCAATGCTTGGATCAGACAACCGCTCACCCCATACGTAGATAACGTTGACCACAGCTCATTCCTCACCACTCGATCATAGGCCTTTTCTAAATCTACGAACGCGCAATAAACTTTTTGGTGTTTAGCCAAACATTTTTCAGTTATGCACCGTAAAGAAAAGACCTGATCCGTACATCCCATTCCTCTTAGCTTTCTATTAAGATTTTCGGAATATTAGCCCAAAGTTGGGAAGTTGGCAGTGTGATCTACCCTCGTGCCTCGGAGAGCACGTTAAGCCGTCGGTCCTGAATGAACAGAGAGTACACTTGTGTGCTATGCCTGCCGATCCGCAGTGGAGCAGCGTGGTGGGTCTATGCTCTGAAAACCCTCTCTCATATGAGTGAGGAGGTCTGTGCCCAGCAGTGGGACGTTAATGGTCTGCTACTTACTTATCCACTAAATTGTCTGAGTGTAGATTGGTTGGAGGCTTCGGCTGTAGCTAGTTACTATTTCTAGCAAAGATGTGTCTCTAAAGAAAGAATTTTCTTTCTGCTATGACGTTGTTTAGAAACCAAAACAATAAATGGTCTCTAACCAGGTTAGCGCGCTTCTATCTTAGACTGTATCATCTATTATCATCATTTCAATTGTCGGGTTGAGCGTTTTTAATAAGATACAGCAATCAATTTTAGATTGGCATCCACATAATTTTAACAAATGTGTGAAATACACCCTTTTAGAAAAAGAGTATTATAACATTGAAGATTATTTAAGTGACAGAAATGTTTGGACTTATTTTCATTGGGTCACAGAAGCAATATACTGCACATTGTAGTATACAAAACTATCTATAAAAGAGTAACCGGTGAGTTTCATTGCTGGCCTCTTCTCAGCGGATTCAACTTTCCGAACCGGTGATAGATTTGTTACCAAAGGACAGACTACTGACGATACAAAAGATTTTATAAAATTAATGTTTTCTCTAATTTAATCTCCGACAGATAGCTAACTAACTTTGATTATATAAAATTACTAACTTTCCAATCGCTTAGGGACATGGAAAAATCTGTTATAAGTGAATGTCTACATTGTGAAAGAGGTCAATCAAAAGAGCAAATAGTTTGGACGTTCCCGTAATGAATGAGTGATCTTTTTTCTCATATATATGTCGGAGGGCAATACTCTGTGTAACGCTGGCGCCATCTGTCTATCGGCGTGGGGCAGAGTGAATAAGTCTCTCGGCAGTTCTCGGGTGACTTTTTAAACTGTCGCGATCCTAGCTATTATTATTTAATGAGCTTGCTTGAATTGATATCCGGAACATTAAGTGACTGAACATTATAATCTGAGTTAAAGTGTTTGATTGCACCAACAATACCCACGAACGCCCACAATATGGAAATTATGGATGCCATAATTTCCTTATATTCTCCGGCGGAGAACCCTGTGCCCCTATGCTTTAATGCTTCCTTCTCTCTTATTCTCCGACATGTATAATAGTGGCTTTTCGACACGATATCATCCGCACAGTTCCCGATATCGTGGGTTCTTAGTGATCGATTACATTGCGCATTATAATATTTAAAGACAATCGGAGGAATAGTTAAGAACATTAATAACTTCTCCGCCGTGCGGTCTGCCTGTTTGCCATAAACTCAAAAACGATTGAACGGATTTTCAGGAAGTTTTTAGCAGTAGATGTAGTAATTCACGAGGAAGGTTTAGGTTTATAACTTGTCATTCAGATTGAGGCACCCCTATATAAGCGAATCTTAATCAAGCAAAAATATTTCAAGTAATTATATGATATCATTGAAATCTATTCAACATATTAGACCCATCAAGCTTATGCGTTTCTACGTCGGATAATCCACGTAAACATAACCTGCTCTATCTATATCTTTACTGGATTATTACCATACTTGCCAGATTCTAATAATATAATGGCCTATTATAATATTGAAGATTAGTTAAGTGATAAAGACGTTTGGACTTGATTACAGTTGCACGTGAAAGCTAAACACATTGCAACGTACAAAAACTATGTTTAAAACAGTAACCGTTGAATTTCTTGCCGGTTTCTTGTGAGTGGAATCAACTTTCCGATCCGGTGGTAGATTTATTTTTAACAGAAAGACTACTGAATATTCAAAAGTGCTTTTTGAGCCTACTTGAATAGAGAACATTTTGATTTTGATGAAGAAATCCTTCTATCCTTTACTATATATTTTTTAATAACATCACATTGAGGGAGCTACCGGAAACATATACCTTATAATAATAAAGTTGCATTATGATGTTTTAGTCTGGCACAATATAAATTTTATGTCTGGCATAAAATTCGACGTTATCTTTACCTTAGTAGGTACTTTATTGCCTTCACTAGCCGACGTTAGCGATTATGTGATCATAAAATATATAAATATGCATAACAGTTCACTTAAACATAACCCATTGAAGCGAATGTACATAATAATAAGTGTTTTGTAAACATTGATAAATTTATGATGTATTGCAATATTACGGGAAAGTTGGAAGGGAAAGACCAAGGTGAACTTTCCTGGACCAAATCCAAGATATTTTAACTAAGGGCCAGGTGGAAAATACTCTAAGCCGACGAATTTTTGAAAGGTTTAATGAGAATAGAAGGAGCGAAGGAGATATGCAAGGATCGTGGCAAGTGGAAGGACGTGGTCTTTGTCTATCCCTATGGGTATGAGGCGTGATGCTATGTATGTATGTAATTGTAATATTTTGATAGATGGAGATCAAGTGGAAGATGTGGAAGAGTTTGTATACTTGGGATCTAAATTTATAAAAGATGGAACATGTGAAAGTGATATTGAAAGGAGAATGAATGCAGGGAATATGGTAAATGGTGCTCTGCACGCCTTTATTACACAGATATCTTGTGACGAATTTTTTCACACCTTGGGTTACATTAATGTATTTTTTATTATGGATCCCTATTTCTTTTGAAAAAGTAATACAGCCTATGTTATCTAGTGAAAACGCAGCTATCTAATGGTATTTTTTTTTAATCGGTCCAGCAGCTTATGTGCGAAAATATACATATAAAAACACAAATTCCTTTTATATTATATAATATTAGTTTAAGTAGCAGCCCATTAACGTCCCACTGCTAGGCACAGGCCTCTTCACTCCGAGGAGCGAGGGATTTTAAAACATAGACCCACCACCCTGCTCCACTGCGGATTGGCACAAGTGCACTCTCTATTTCTTCTCATAGTCTGATGTGACGGGAATCAGTCACGACCGGAGAGAGGTTAGGCGCAGGACCGACGGCTTAACGTGCTCTCTGTGGCACGGGCTGGATCACACTGCCAACTTCTCATCTTCGGGCAAATATTGAGAAAATCTCAATAGAAAAGTCAATATTGATTTTTGAATTGGCCCGACCTGGGACTCAAACGCAGGATCTCAGGTCTGTAGTCGAACATGTTAACCACTAGACCAATGAGGCAGTTTTAGCCATATTACTTTAGATGTGTGAGTATCACTTTATTGTCCTATTTGTTTTCATAGAATTCTTAATTCAGACACTGTAGCTGAAAATCACTTCTAAATAAAACAATGTATGGTTGGTCACGATACCTTTGTTTGGAACAATTGAATTTCTGTCGTACGTGTTATGTTTGTCATTTAGATTAAGAGGATAAAATTGCACGAAAAATCAAAACGTATTTGATAAATTAATTTAATTTAATTGTGATAGATTTACTGCTGTCTTTTTCTTTTACAGTAGTAAAAGAGGAGTATGAGAACTTGCGACTGCCTCTTTGGTCTAGTGATTAGCATGTTTGGCCTTATACATGAGGTCCTGGGTTCGAGTTCTATTAAGATTTTCTCAATATTTGCCCGAAGGTGGGAAGGTGGCAGTGTGATCCACCCCTCCGAGAGCACGCTAAGCCGTCGGCCCTGCGCCTGATCTCTCTCCGGTATTGTCGGATATCCGTCACATCGGACTATGAGAGTGAAAGAATAGAGAGTGCACTTGTGTACTATGCCTGCCAATCTGCAGCGTGGTGGGTCTCTCTATTATGAGTGAGGAGGCCTGTGTCCAGCAGTGGGACATTAATAGGCTCCGAGGCACGGAGGTGGTTCACACCTCCGACTTCCCAACTTCGAGCAAATATTAAGAAAATCTGAATAGATAACTCAATATCAATTTTGAATTGGCTGGACCCGGAACTCGACCCCAGGAATTCATGTCTGTAGTCGAACATGCTAACCACTAGACCAATGAGGAAGTTATATAAACCTCAATTATGCATAGAAATCTTCATATTGAATCACACAGGTCGAAATGAACAGACAGCGAAAGCAGACTTTATTTTATACTATGTAAAGGTATGTATATATTAATATTTTTAATTAGAACTAGCGAGGTTTATAAGCATTGTCTAAAATCTTAACGAGAAAACAACTCTTGAGATTCAAGTTTTAATTGTACCAATTTATTATATGGTTGAACCCCCAAATGATCATAGATTAATTTGTATTGATATTTTGGAGTCCGCTTAACAATTTTAAATGGTGGTGTCAGGATTTCGCAACGAATAACCAGGCTTTATATTAAATTACAACAGCCGTATTTCGTGCCGGAAAGCTGGTTGTATGTAAATAGGGTTACGGTTGTGATTTATATGCGATGGCGGCGGACATGGCTTAAAACACTCGTAAAGATTACCGTATACAAAAACCAACGTGAGAAGATAATTTATAATGGCTCAATTGATCTCTAGTCTGTACTGAAATCAAATCAAATTTAACATTCTTTATTTATCCAGGCTTTTACAACATTTACAGTCAAATCTAGTAGTTCAGTAAAGGAACTTTCCAATACTATTTTTGTTTAAAAAAGCACTATAAATATACGAAATAATAGATACCCTATTGTAATTCAAGTTTGTTAAATAGACATGTACTTAATATGATAATATATTCGATGCAACAATTTTCTTGTAACATTGTATATTCATCCTAACGGAACTTTCTTCTTACTAATTTACGTGTATGATATAGGCAACATATATCTTTATATACGTCGTGTATATAAAGATAAATACATCTTAAATACAATAGCACTTATAGTACTGCAATTATACACGCACGAAGACTCCTAATTAAGTATATTGGACGAAAAGCGCCTTTGCAACACGACATTTTCCTATCTGTCGCAATTGTTGTATAATACAATAAATAAATAGAAAAATATAAAATATACCTGCAATAAATAGAAAAACGCACACCTGCACGCACGCAGGCAAGCACGAACGCAACCACGCGCACTCATATATACACCTGCACGCACGCACGCACTCACGCACCCACATATGCTCGTACCCACGCACAATTTTACATACACCTGCACGCACGCACTCACGCAAGCACGCACGGACGTACGCTCGCACACACGCATACATATATACACACCTCCACGCACGCACACAAATACGTCAGTCATACTACTCTTGTATTATTCCTTAGTGTTCGATTTTTTATTTCTGTCTTATTTATGTAAAATAGATTTATAAAAAAGTGCGTGCGTAAAAGGTAGACATGGCAGAAGTGCAACTTCTTTGGAAAACCAATTTTAAAGTCATGTTTATATCTGTACAAATCTAAAATTTTAGATTTCAGAAATTAACAGGGAGAGAAAAAGTAAGATAGGTTAGGAATTAAAAGCGTTTAATTGTCATTAAAATATGAACGTGTCGAAAATTAATACAAATATTTTATTGAAGTCTCAAATAACAAATTGTAAATAAAAATGTCACGTTTATCGTTGTCAATAGTAAAAATTATTAATTAAAAATTTAGAAAAGATAATTTATAAAATATTTTTATTTTATATTTTATGAAAAATAACATATTAAATGACGAATGGCAAAAAATGCCACTTGTTATTTGTAAATATTAAAACTAGCTAATCTTCAAACGAATTAGCATAAAAAAAGGCTGAACATCTTCGTGACGCGAGTCACGCGTTTCATCAGTAAAACTTTTACTTTCATGCGCCTAAAGAAGTTTCACTTCAATATAATGTAAAACTACAATGACTCCGACCTTTAAAACATAGGCCTAGTTTTGGCGTCCAAGGTACGTTAAGTAACACAATTACTTATGTCTTATGCTCAAACAAAGTGAAAACTTCTTTAGCATTTTTCTGATTTGAAAGTCGATGAAACGAAAAAGCGACAGTAAAGAGAGACTTATATTCTTAAGATTTAATCGCGCTAGCTAATAGATTAGCGCTGCACTGTCCTCTCACCTGATGGTATGGACCTCAATGTAAGGTGGTAGGTAAAATTTTTGAAGGTTTCACTTCTAGGAAGAGTATTGCACACAAGATGTTTTATTACTTTTTTATATAGATGTCAGATTTAAAAGAGGGTAGGGAGGCCGGATATCAAAAGGAAACAATAGAAGGAATATATAAAATAATTAATTAAACCGAGATATTAGAAGGGATATATTAATGAAACCAGAATATGACAGTAATTAATAACGCAATAAATAGACGATAATGAGTTTGCCTGTATGACAAAGGCCAAAGTCTGCTGAATTTTTATAGCACTATGCCCTGACGCAGTCACCGAGAACTGAGTACCGACCCTTTTTTTTGTTTGGTATGTGTTTAACTGTTAGCCATACTGGCTTTTACAGCGTAACCGGAAGGAGAACGGGCTCTTATGGAGGCCGCCACTATTCGAGTGCGAGCCCTTAAAAGGGCTTCGCCCTCCGGGGACACGCCACTCCAAGAGCGTCTCTTGCGAGACCGAGGCTCGGCTTGGAGCGACGTTATCGCCGATTCATACCTGAAAAGACAAAATTAGAAGTGACCCCGGGAACGTGGGTGAAGTCCACGTTCGGGTGACGTCAGAAATCGGGGACCTCGACTTCGCCGGCGGAGTCGCTGTGTAACATTTGTGTAAGTGTCTGTCCCTACCTGGTATAGTAGATTGTGGATTGTTATCGTGTCGTCGGGGTTGTTAAGGACATATTTAGGCCGTCTCTTCCTAGGCGGAACGTTGAGACGGATCCTATAAGAGGACGCAATGGCCACTAGTGGGTTCCTATGATTAATGGTTCTCTCGAAATAATTTTCGGAGAGTTCTTTGAAATGACTCTTTATCGTGGGGAGTTCTAAGTACCTATGTAGATCGACATTTCGGACGTACCAGGGGCATCCCGTGGCCATCCTCATGAACTTAACTTATCTGCAGACGGGCCAGTTTGCGCTCTGGCACGAGTGCAAATACGACGCTGGCGTATGACATAATGGGGCGGATGCAAGTTTTGTAAAGTGTCACCTTGTGGCGAAGTCACATTTTAATTTTCTTGCAGATCAGGGGCTACCGAACCTGCGCTCTCTGCTCCTTATATAGCACCCCTAGTGCGGCCTCGGACCATGTCGGTTTCCGAACCGAGGCAAGTGTCGTTAACGAGTCATGCAGTCTCTTTACATTTGACCATCCAACCACCCCAGCAACAAGTACACACGTCACGTCCTTCATATACAATATATATACGTCATGTACAAGAAAATTGTTGCATCAAAATATTGGATCTCGATATATTGTAGGACTAACAATTTCACCTTGCGTTGAGAATATAATTAAATTGACGTAGCTAATCCAGATTGTCAAGGTATTATTAATTTAATTATGTGTCTACGATCTATCTAAATATGATTATAACGTCGTCATTATTGCCATCCTCTGTATTTGTTAATGACAATGGAAGACATGAAGTGGACTAACTTATGAATTTATCTTTCAGTTAATTATTATTACGAGTTATGCTTTTTAAACTTAGGTATATAAACAAATAGAATCCGAAGATAAAAATAGTTTACAAATTAAATAACTTAACGGATTATTACTTGCTCTTGTGGATACAAAGGAACAGTCTTTGTAGTTTATGATCATGTTCGCTAGAGGTAATAAAACATTTACTGCTTTATTACGTGTATTACATTTTTGTTATTTTTTGTAAGACGAGACAATGTATTGAAAAAGTAAAATAAAACCCACGATTTTTTGTACAACATAGAATAATCTGCTTTAGTTGACTATGTCTTAGATAAGGCCTTTTTGAAGTGAAACTTCTCAAGGCGCAAGAGGGTAAAATTTTTACGGATAAAACGCGCTATTTGCGTCACGAAAATGTGCAGCGTTTTTATGCTTATTAGTTTAAAGGTTAGGTAGGTTTAATATTTACAAATAACATGTGTCATTTTAATTTGCCATTCATCATTTAATATACTATTTTTCATAACATACAAAATTAAAATATTTGACAAATTCTCTTTTCTAAATTTTAAATTCAAAAACAAAATTTAATTCATAATTTCCAATATTAACGAAAACACGTGGCATTTTTATTTGCAATTCATCATTTAATAAATTATTTGTATTATTTTCGACACTTTTAATATTTTAAGGACCATTGAATTCCTAAAATATTTTTCCTACATTCCTTATTACTTCATCGAAGTCACGGAAATCTGAAGTTTTATTTTCTATAAAGATAAACAAACCTTAAAAAATATAAACAAGAATTAAAGTTTGCCAAAAAAGTTTCACTTCTGACATGTCTTCTTTGTACGCACATACTTTCACATTTCTTTTATTTCACACTCTCCCTACTAGGGCCTGATTTAGGGGGGAGGGTAACCCAGGGTCAAAGAAAGACCTCCACAATAGAGACTTCAAAACTATTCAAAAAAATGGTAATGTGCACTGGTGAAATTTCTTTCAATCGTTATCTTCATTTACTGAACTAATTAGATGATTTCTAGCCATTGCGTTTTCAAACAAAATAAGTAATGATATACATTCGAAAATCTCAAAGGAGAGAATATATTCTTCAAATTCATACACGTGATTACAATGAATTATCTTTATCTGTGGAAGGAGGATCTCGAATCTCCAATTGCGGGTGTGAACACGGTGGAGGCGATTTGTCCTCAACTAGAACAATGGCTACCTAGGCAACACGGATCGCTTTCTTTCAGACAGGTGCAGGTGCTGACCGGACATGGATGTTTCAGTAAGTACTTGCATCAGATAGCGTGGCGTGAAGAATCACCTGTCTGCCATTACTGTGGTGCGTCCGTAGATACGGAAGATCACACTATGGCAGTATGTCCGGCATGAGAACAGCAACGTCATCCTCTAGTGTCGTTGATTAGAGAGGATCTCTCATTGCCAAGTATAATAGACTCAATGCTTGGCAGTGAGGTATGATGGAATGCAGTTGCCTCCTTTTGCGAGAATGTCATCTCGTTGAAGGAGGCAATGGCAAGAGAGAAAGGGAAAGCTACTGATGCCCTGCCCTTGCGATGGCGGAGGCCGGGTGGTAGAAGGCGTCTTTTTGAACGCGTTTTGCCTCCATCTTAAACCACTCTCTGCCTGTTGCATCCGGTCAGTGTCAGAGCGAATGCGTAAGGGAGACTCTGACACCTCCAATTCAGGTTGATGAGGGTGTCGCTGGGTTTTAGTGGGTATTCTAGCTAAGCTAGCGAGTCCCGCACTCCCTGCCCTCGTGGTAGGGGTGCGTAAAAGCAAAAGAAAAATGAAGCATTCCCACACATTTTAAAGCGTTAGCAATCTTCGAAACTTAGGTTGTCTACGACCCCAGATCTTTGTCCGTCCGTCTGTATTTACAGATTCATGGTATACTCTGCGAATTTTACAAACTTTCACGGACATTTTTCAATATTTTTATATAAATCTTGATATAAATATTGATATGTTAAAAAAAGTTTTATTTGGTTTCGTAATAAATTGATTAATTAAAATCTCAAGTAGCAAAATGTTATGGTAACTTTAATGAGCTGTTTGCAGTAAAACACTGCAAATATTGATACGTGTCTTACTTATTATGACAAAGTCGCGGGCACAGTTAGTATTTTTTTTATTGGTGACAGTCTAGCGCTGAACTGTGATCTCACCTGATAGCGAGTGAATGATACAGTCTAAGATGGAAGCGCGCTAATCTGGGTAAGAGGAGGAGGATGCTGTGTGTGTTTCTACACGGTACATCTTTGCTGATAGGGCGGTAACTAGCCACGGTTGAAGCCTCCCACCAGACCAGGCTCAGGTAAATTAGGAAATTTAATTCTAAGTTTGCCCACCGCGTACTCGCACCACTGCGCCAGCGTGGCCGTCGACTTCCATAAGATCCAGCATAAAATAATATTTGCATTCGTAACACATTAGGAATCAAACCCCGGACTTTGACGGGGAAGCATCACCGTTCATAAATTATCGCCAACAACTTATAAATTGGAAACAGAATGCTCACCCATTTGCATACGAACAGCTTTTATATACGAAACTGCTGTTGTAATAATTTCATATGAAACTGGTTAATTAATTTCCACAGCTATTAAAATTTTATTTTAAGCGGTTTGCGGATGAATGTATATATTATTCACATTTAAATTTTATTTGATATATTCATTTAAATACATATGAAATGTGTTACGTACCACTATAGTCAATTAACTTAGTAAACAACTATTATAAAAAAAATTAAGTAAATTCCTAACTCCATTTAGAACCAATACATCAAAAAGAATCAAAAGAATATTTTAATAGAGTCAAGTACTCAAAGATACATTATTCTAATGTTCTAATGATTAATGCAATTTTTAGCATCTGGTTATAAGAGTTATATCATTTACAGTAAACAATGACAATGAAAAAGTAAAATATGACTCTTTATGCGTAAAAACAGCAAGTAGCAGGATATTAACGTCCTACCTCTGGGCACAGCCACCTCAACCATAGCAGAGAGAGTTTTAGAGCATAATTCCACCACGCTGTTTCACTGCGGTTTAACAGGCTGCACATAACCCATAATTACTCTCGGGATTTGCAAGTTTCCTTACGATGTTTTTCTTTATCGAAAATCACAATGATAGATTGAAAAAAATAGTCTAACATGTAAGTTTCATTTTTATAAAGAGAAGCCTAAAAGTGCCTTTTTTCCACTGCGAAATGCTTTTACGCACCCCAGCCCCGACGCTGGGAGTGTGAGACCCGCCGGCAAGGAGAGAATACCCACTAAAACCCAGCGACACCCTCCTCACCATGAATTGGAGGTCTTAGAGGATCCCTTGTGCATTTGCCCTGACACTCCTGGATGAAACCGACTTAGGATGTTTAACAAGGAGACAAGAGGTGTTCCCAAATACGCCTCCTGCCGCCCAGCCTTCCCCTCCGAAGGAGAGCAGCATCTGCTGCAGCTGAAACGAGAACGGGGGTTCTCGTTTCATTACCTTCTTTTGTCGCTGGTAAATGATTTTATGCATTGGCCCCGACTGTGTGTCAGCAGAGTGCAACTCGGCGAACATGAAGCTACAACCCAGCGGAGCCCTCCTTAAATGAAACACCAGGGGTTCAACTTTCGCAATCATCCCTGGTGAAATCTTTTTGACAGGTGTGGGGTCCTTCAAAGAGATTACGGCGTCGTAGAAAAAGGCAACTGCATTCCATCCTATCCCAGTGTCAAGCATGTCGCCTACTATACTTAGCAGTGAAACATTCAAATCCGCGATTTCTCTAAATGAGAACCCACCCCTCTCACCACTAGGCCTCATGAAATTTTTGCTAGAGCATCATGGTTTACTTAGGTGCCATCGATTTATTTGATCATTGCTAAAGCTATTTGATCAGGCTAAAGCCTTATAAAGGCAAATATTTAGGCAGAGCAATTGCTATTCGTAGTCAATATTGTCAAGTCGAGTTTATAAGTTAAATCGAGCGGTGTTGCCAAGCCTGTCAATGAGATGCCTTCTGTTTCTCTGTCACGTACTTTATAAATTCGATATAGTCAAGAGAAACTCTATTTTGTAAATGTTTCTTCGGAAGCTGCTTACATATTTATGAATACTGTAAAGATCTCTCTCGAATTTGCGATATACTTGTTATATATCTCAGCAATAAAATTAGCCAATGAAAAAGTAGGATTTCTTTGCTTCATGTAGCTATGACATATATTTTGGTACATCTATACAAATTAATAAAATTGAAGCATATAATTTTTGTTCGGGCTAATCTTTGAAATGGATGTACGAATTTTAAAGGAGGTTTCACTAGCAGATAGCTGATGTCACAAGAAGTTAGTCAGATCAATTTTATGTTAGAAAAAGATCCATCCGGAATTACGCAGGTACCACCGCTGGGAATTGCTAGTTATTTATATGTTATGACCATTGATCCTTTAGGATATCATCCTTAAACTAGAAATGTTAAAAGCTTTTACTGAGATTAAATATTACATTACATAGCATCACGCCTCATTTCCATAATGGTAGGCAGAAACCACGTCCTTCCACTTGCAACGATCCTTGTATATCTCCTTAGCTTCTTCCATTCTCATTAAACCTTTCATACAAGGTCGTCGGTTTAGAGTACTCTTGACCTTGCCCTTATTTAAAATGTCCTGAATTTGGTCTAGGAACGTTCGCCTTGGTCTTTCCCTTCCAACTTTCGTATTCACTCTTGACTCATAAATCCTTTTTGTCAGTCTTTCATTCATTATCTCTATGTGCCCAAATCATCTAAGCATACCTTTCTTAATTTTAGTCACTACATCTTCTTTTACACCACACCGTTCTCTTATCACACTATTTTCTACTTTGTCACTCAGTTTCAATAATCCACTCATACTTCTCAACGCTCTCATCTCTTAACAACGATTGAAAATCGGAACAAAATCGGAGTAAGGCCGGATTTAGAGATTTGGAGGTCCAGAGGCATAAAAGGCGAGTCTTGGCTATAAATTGTATTCGAAATAAAATTACCATTTTCTTACGTGACATTTTAATTAAACAATTTATTCTGAAACTAAGTAATATATTTTTTAACATCTAACATACTTATAAATATAATTAATAACAAGATTTATTTATATAAGTATATGTAAGATTTGAAGTCTTAATGAGTTTATTTAAGTTATATTTTCATTTAAACCGGTTCAGTAGGTTTGGTTTGAAAACGCGACAGGCTGACTTACTATTTGTTAGACTATAGATAGTTGGGTGACAATACTGAAATGTTGGGAGTTATTGAATAATGTAGTGGAAACACTTGAACATACAATTTAGCAGTATTTCTCTTTAAAACAACTTTACCACGAAGCAACTCAAAAAAGACTTTACTAAAATAGTTCCATTTGTTAAAACTACCTCGAATTGTACAACATTTCGTTATATCGCAAAATGTTTATGGTGTTTTTAAGTGTTGCCATTGTATTACTCAATAACTCCCAACATTTCAGAGCTATGAGTGTTGTCACATAATTACCCGTATTTTAACATTTGGCTTTTATAATATTAGTAAGGAAGTAAGGATACTCTTAAAAGTGTAAAATATGACAGCCTTGAGGGTAATACTTTTACAAATTTTGAATTTGATATATATTTATATCTAATCAACAACCTTAGAAGTAAGTTTCAAGCACCTATCCCTAAAAATGACGATACATCTATTCCTTACAGCCCTAAATTCACATTAAAAAGTNCAAATAGTAAGTCAGCCTGTCGCGTTTTCAAACCAAACCTACCGAACAGGTTTAAATGAAAATATAACTATAAAATATAACTTAATAAATAATAAAAAATAATAACAGAGTGTTGTCACATAATTACCCGTAATTTAACATTTGGCTTTTATAATATTAGTAAGGAAGGAAGGATACTCTTAAAAGTGTAAAATATGACAGCCTTGAGGGTAATACTTTTACAAATTTTGAATTTGATATATATTTATATCTAATCAACAACCTTAGAAGTAAGTTTCAAGCACCTATCCCTAAAAATGAC
This sequence comes from Elymnias hypermnestra, assembly GCA_015832385.1. Taxonomy (NCBI): domain Eukaryota; kingdom Metazoa; phylum Arthropoda; class Insecta; order Lepidoptera; family Nymphalidae; genus Elymnias; species Elymnias hypermnestra. The sequence goes on along the minus strand of JACTOM010000935.1, from coordinate 29,444 downwards.
GATACTTCTATTCCTTACAGCCCTAAATTCACATTAAAAAGTAGCCTATGTTCTTTCTCAGGCTCTAGATTATCTGTGTACCAAATTTCATTAAAATCGGTTCAGAAGTTATGACGTGAAAACGCGACAGACTGAGTTACTTTACATTTATACTATAATAAGTATAAGGATTGTTATTTTACACTCTTGATGGTAAAACGTTCAAACTTTGAAAGTCATTATTATTTATATAGAAATAAGTCAAGTAAGTTTCAAGTTTCTAGCTAGAAAAATGGCGACATTTCCATATCTTACAGTCCTTTATTCACATTAAAAAGTAACCTATGTCCTTTCTTAGGTTATAGAATATCTGTGCATCAAATTTTTTTTAAATCAGATCAGTAGTTTCAGTTAGACAAAGTCGCCATCCGACTTAGTCTGAGGAAGGTTAGCTTAGTTACATTAGTTTAATTTAATTCAGAACTCACGTTAGTTACACTGCAATATAAGTGATTGCTTTTGATAGCGTAATTTCAAAATTTTAGTACATCAAAGTATCAAATAAGCAAAGGTTGTGGGACAAATTCGAAGGGAAAATTTAGGAAATTGTATTTTGTAATTTGCCTAAGTCTGATCTGGTTGCGGGGATTCAGTCATAATTTGTGTTTCCGGTATGATTGTGTACAGAAGCTATTGAGAGGTAAATGTATTCCGTATCCGATTAGGCTGTAAATATCAACCAACCAAACATGAACATAAGATCGATTACAGTCAAGCGTACTTACCTATTTTAAAACAGAGCCTCTCTGTTTGTCTATCTATACGCTATACACTGAAAAGCTATTATGCGAATTTTCCTGCAGGTTTCATTTGTCAAGGTAATGTGTAAGATTTTTATTGTAATTAAGACTGACAAGCGAGCAAGCGCATTACCAAATGGAAAGTAGTCACAGAGCTGCGTCACTGAATGTGGGAGTTTAGTTGGCCCGTAAACAATTGCATGTAATAGTTTTGGGAAAACCGCTGGTAGAAGTTGGTTCTACATTTTGCAAGTCCGTGAAAATAAAAAGGATGAATCAAAACGAGTCGTTAAAGAGTGCCATTCGTCCAGAGTGTGTAGAATTTAGTTCTTCGACGAGATTATCGGTCGTAGAATTGTGATTTAGTTTTCGAAGGTACTTATTTAAATAGTTCCTCAGAACACCGCATAGTAGATCCTAAAGAAGACCTGAAAGAAACTAATGGTACTTCGGTGATCTAGAATCTCCAGTTTTTTGGTCAGTTGGGATTTGTCGACAATTTAAATTACGCGACTTTGAATCTGGTCAAATGGAAAGAGTTGATAATGGGGTACACTGTGGCGGAATTTGGACTTTATTCAAGAGTAGCAGAATTAGATGTGTGAAGAATCGCTTAACTCTGTTGAGCATCCAAAGTTTTTTGGAAGCAGATTTGACATATATCCATAATTATTGGGCTGCGAAAATACTGCCCAATCAGACATAAAAGACAATATCGTATCGTAAGATAATTCTTCTTTTATAGATCTGCAAAAACGTCCGCGATGGCAAATATCTCTTAAGGATAACTCGTGATAAATCCGATCCTACGAGAGACAACATATAATGCTCTACTGCCCGTGCAGAGCCGGGCCGGGTCGCTTGTATAATAAATTTCACACACAGGGCAATTAACTTTCTGAATGGCTGTACTAACTTCATACGGAAATAGCGAAAACTGAAAGTCTACAACTAAGCCTCAACTCAAATAGGTCGGATGTTTGCCGCCCGCATTGTCGGCTAACATGTTCATCGGAAGTATACTATTAAACCACCGGACTTAAGATATATTTGCTCAAAGCCAACACACATGACTTTAACGATGTTAATTTTCAAGTAGCAAAAGTTAAAACAGCTTAAATTCCTTACTCTTTTGATATTTATTGCTGCAATTAGTTTTAGAAGCCATGATTGGCTAATCAAGATAGCTCAGAATTTAAGTAGTCTCAAAAAGCTCTTGTATATGTTCGTTGGTTACAAATCTACTAGCACTTCGGCCGGTTCATTCTACTAAAAAAAACCGGCAAGAGACTCAAAAGAAACTTTTTATAACGATAGTTTTCGTAAGATTACACTGTGTAACATTTAGCGTCCGTGTGCAACTGGAATTAAGTATTTTTATCCCTTGAATAATCTTCAACATTATAATATGCCTTTTGTAAAAGAATCTTTTTGATATATTTCTTAAAATTATGTAGAGGCAACAAGAACTGTTCAACATGTGGCCAAAACAACAAATTATTTCTGAATAGTTTTCACACTAAAATATAGTGTTACAAGTTTGCTTTTATTCCTAGTATTAAAGGTATTCTTGGTTTGTTTTGTGTCACGAGAGCAATCTTTCAGTTATCTAGCTTCGTTCCTCATACATGAACGAATGATCTGGTCTCCTTATCATTCATGACATTAAAGAAACCTTGTGAGCTGACGGGCAAAATACTCATCAATGATGTAAGCTGTCATCTCCTTCTGTGTTCTGTTCAAGCAGAGAAAGATACTAAAGAGGGAGAAGGAGTAATCTGCCAATGCTTATCAGTTCTTCTGCATGTCTGTCTCATCCTTCTTCAACCTTTTTATCATAGATGATAAAATGGAATATGCGAATCTTTAGTTGTATTAAGAAGACCAAGGTTTCGCTAACCTATAGTAGGTAGTCTAAAATTTTTGGCCAGTTTTCGTCATGATAAAAGATAATCGAGATAAAAAATATTTGGGTGTTATATGTAGTAAAACGTAGAGAATTGTTACGTGCAGCGGTGTAACCGCAAATTGCAGTAATTCCGATTTGACGTCCGCTTTCATAAATAACAATAACAATTAACCGTGGTGAATTTAATGCGTCCGCAGTTCGGTGTCTCATTTGTTCAAACATTGGGCTCATTATCAAAACATTTGAAACCAATGAATAAGTGTGTTTATATGCCTAATTTATACACTGGCTTCATTTGAATTGTAAATAATTCTTTTGGATTGAGAGCAGAAATGTAATATTTTCATTTCGTTTTTTTATGTAAAATTATTTGAGGTTTACTGTTTATTTGATCTGCCACAGCAGTTGTCGACATGGCCTCAGAGGCGAGAAAATGCTTCATTACTAATTTATTTATATATTACGTTACAGTGACTGTCACTAGTTTATCATGTTTACTTTTAAGATTGACATGGTGAAGTGAGATGATAAATGAATTGCTTATCAAGCCTAAAATATATACATGCATAGCATCACGCTTCATTCCGACAGGGGTAGGCAGAAACCACGTCCTTCCACTTGCAACGAGCCTTGCACATCTTCTTTGCTTCTATATTCTCATAACCTAGCCCTTATTTAAAATGTCCTGGATGTCCTGGGTTTGGTCCAGGAACATTAGCCTTGGTCTTCCCCTTCCAACTTTCCCATTTAATCTTGCGTCATAAATTCTCTCTACGTGCCCAAACCATCTAAGCATAACTTTCTCAATTTTAGTCACTACATCTTATTTTATACCACAACGTTCTTTTATCATACTATTTCTTATTATGTCACTGAGTTTGAATGTACTCGTACTTTGCTCTCATCTCTACCGCATTTATTTTACTTATATGATTCTTCTGCCCTACCCAACTTTCACTACCATACATAAGTGTTGGCACCAACATTCTTCTATGCACAACCGGTCTGGCACCTCAAGACACTATTTGGCTATTCATAAAGCCAAAAATTGATTATTTAACACATTTTATTCGGTATAAGAACAATATGTAACAATATAAATTAAACTGAACATTTTAACAATCATGACTTCCTGAATCCGGAGAAGAATGAAGCCATCCGCTAGAGAGACATTTAGTATCACACATTGTAAATACATCTAAGTATGTCTTAGTATTTATAACATCCGGTTTAATGACTTATCTAGTATAATGAATAATAAATAAATAATTAAACGTGGTCAAATTAAATGTTTAATTTGTCGTTACATATTTCGAAAATCAAATCACAGGTGCTTGCTTATATAAATAGAGAAAGATGATCCATTGGATAAATTTGTCGGTTGCATAAAGGCCTATGGACGTCGTGTAATCGTATTACTTGTTATAAAAATAAATATTTGGACTATTGAGTATTACTGGTTCCATGAGAAAAAGCAATCAGTTGGTAAGCATTGGTAATATTGACATTGTAAGACAATTTCATGATTGACTCCAATATTTCACATACAATTTGAATTAATGGAACCTACCGTGCTCAATTTTGCCAAATTGCCGAGTAATTTATTGAGATCCGCCACGATAAACGATTACCCCATTAATACGGTTATTGCATTTTCATTAGTTGCCTTTCTGAATTAATTAATTAAGCAATGTACATTGTGAGCGCTGTAAAGTCAGAAGTGCTCGTAGATGAAATTAATAATCTTAAAAAGGCCATGAATTCTAAGGCTAGTAACTTCAAGCCTTGTGAAATGTTAATTTTTGAATATTTTATAGCTTATAGCACTCCACGATTTGTAAAGTTATTGTAAAATATTATTATCCAATTAATTTTTGGAATTCGTTGCAATGTTTTCTTTTTTTATTTAACGTTGGAGTGAAGAATGTCCTAACGCATAAAGAATTAATACGCAACAAAATTTTCTATTCATCATCATCGAGTGGCTTCTTCGAAATGAAGTTTGGCGGTCTGTCGGTGGAAAATTCTTGTCCTTAGCAGTCCTTTTCGATTATTCGTAGTTATGACTGGTCCACTCCCGTATATCGTCTATCCCTTGCTGCCTAGGTCTAGCAGGTGCTCTTTTTGTCCAGACATCCTACCCTTTAGGGTCAACCGTGGGTGGTATTAGATTCCAATACATATTAAAATTCCTAACATATCTTCCTTTTTCCCTTCCTCGAAGTCTCAGAAATCTAAAGTTTTAAGTTTGTATAAATATACACACCGGCATATTTAGAGGAACATAAAAATAAAGGCTTGATATCAGTATCATATGATACTGATATCAAATATTTTTTTATTTTATGCTAAATATGCCGGAGTGAATTTAAACAAGACTTAAAAGTTAGTATGACACAGAAGTTTCTAGAACTAGTCTCGGTAGCAGCTTCCTATCAGACCAAAATCAACACACAAATTAGTCACTATTGAACGTTGGGGGTTCGATTTCTGGAAGGCCAAATTCAGGACTGGTGGTTTCGGCCGTGAGTTACCATCCAGCCACCACCACCAGCAAATAATACCTCCAAACCACAAATTTGCGTTCCGGTACGATGCTGTGTAGAAACCATTAGAGGTACCTCTTACCATGTTATACCGCTTCCATCTTAGACTGTATCATTCATTACTAACCATCAGGAGATATTACATCATTGGTCTAGTGGTTCAAGTCCCGAATCGGGGCAATTAAAAAATCGATATTGAGTTTTCTATTAAGATTGTCTCAATATTTGTCCGAAGTAGGGAACTCCACCCCCGTGCACGTGAGCTATCGTTCCTACGCCTGATCTCTCTTTGGTCGTGTCGGATTGCCGTCACATCCCACCATGAGAGGAAAAGAATAGAGAATGCATTTGTGTACTATGCCTGCCAACCCTCAGTGGAGCATCGTGGTTGATCTATGCACTAAAAACCTCACTGCTATGAGTGAGGAGCCCTGTGCACAACAGTGGGACGGTAATGAGATGAAAGTCAAACTTACTATCACCAATAAAAATAAAACGTTACCCCATGAATAACATTTTATATATCACAATCACAAAAAAAGTTAAATTTGGACGTGGCAATTTAATAAAGCGACACTCCTGAAGAACAAATTACAATTGCCGTTCTGTAGATATACTCAGTAATAAAAGCTTTCAACATCACAGTTAAGTATAACATGCGACATAATCTCCAGCTCCTAAATGGAATTGTTCTGAAAGCTAAATACAGCTGTGTAATAAAAAGCAGTTGGTCGTTTTCATAATTTCATACACTAATGTCGTTCCGCGACGTATAACATATTGTATGGCGGGACTCGTATAAGTTTATAGTCTCAGAGACGACATTTTTAACGAATACGTGTTTAAATATAACTTTTTTATCACATTCTTTATTATTGCTGATAAATTAGTGCTTGACTGTGAATATACGATGGCAGCAAGTTAATCTAACAGACCATTTAGCTCTAATAGTTTCTACACAGTATACTGGAACATGAATCTCTTTTCTTGGCAGTACCAGTCCAGATTTCAGTCCAATGACGTAAAACCCTATATCAATAGTAAAGGTCAAAACTCCATCTAGCCGTGTTACTTTTCGGTGTCCAATCTGGCCAACCTTTTCATCTCCATAAAAAAATAAACTTGGTACACTAAGACCGATTAAGAGCTTGCGAACACCTCAGCGTTCCACTTCATAGAACCGCTGCATATAGAGGGTCATTTAAGTACTCTACCACTAAATGCTGGAACAATATTCCTCCGCCGATCAAGAATGCAAAAAGAAAATTAAGTTTTAAATATCATTTAAAACAATTTCTTTTAATAAAGCAAAAGGAGCATGGCAATCTAGTGAACTTTCCGGTCTTTAGTGTCTTTTTGGTCTCATAAGATATTACGTTTTTTATATATGTACATATATCTATGTTGTTTATATATTTTTTTTAACGCTGGGAAATCCTCGTGGATACCTGGAATACTCGGGAGGATGTTCCAGGGTATGCCGCACTCATACCGGCTAAAACCCAGCGGTTCTCCGACATCACTCGGAGACGGGGTCATGAGAACGCGACTGACAGACATTCGCAACCGCGCCAGCGATGTGCCTGTTTAGGCCCAACTTGGTCAATGACCAAAACTTACTCCGAAGGTGAATTGGTAGGTGGAGCACCTGGCAAGCCATCAACCACCTCGCGGGACCTCTCTTTGTTGGGCAACGGACCTCACTTCCGTTATCCAAAGGTCACCATTAAGGACGGAGACGGCAATCGTGGCCCCGTCGCCTCCTTCCCGGCCTTTTCCTGCGAACAGTCGAACTGGTCACGTTCGCCTCCCTCAACCGTTTCACGATCTCCTTCCGCGTCATGACATCCCCATATCGTCTATATTATCTTAACATATTTACGTTAATTATTATTTATTTTTAAAACAGTATGTATGTGAAAATTAATATTTGCCATCGTTGTTACTACTATTTCTAATAGCTGTTTGTATACGTTTTTTATTAGTTTTAAATTTAATATGCTGTGGCGTCACCGGGATCTCAGCTGAAAATCAGCATCGCATGCAACAGCAGCATATCGTGTGTTCTGTAAATCCTTTCGAGGTGGTGGTACGATAATGCTGTTTGTTACACCGTCAATGAATAAACGCTTTATCTTTCTTTCTTTTCTTTTCCTCCAGATTCAGACAAAGTAGAAAATACAAATTCCTAAATTCTTCCTACCAGGGATCGAACCCGGGACTTCTGCTAGCAAAGCGCGTACTTGTACCTCTGCGCCAGCGAGGCCATCATGCAGAGGTATCGTTTCAATGGACGGTTTTAAAGATCGATTTCATATTGTCTGGTGGGAGGCTTCGGCCATGACTGTTTACTGCCTTAACAGTAGAAAAGTGCCGTTAAAGATTTGCATTTGATTACGATGCATGTAGAAACCATAAGAGGTAAACTTAACAGGTTAGCACGTTTCCTTCGTCTATTCATCAGGCGAGATCGCATTTAAGCGCTAGGCTGTCAATAATAAATAAACGTCTATTTGCTGGCTACCACCACAGAATTGCTCCTGGACATGCAGGTTTTCTCCCGGTCTTTTACAGAAAAATACAATAATTAAGAGTGTGTATAATAAATATGTGGTTCTCACTTGTCACGACTCTTGAACGATCATTATCATCAAATGACAACGGCCTCGCAGTGGTGCCAGTACAAGCTATGTTGGGTAGGGCGATTTTAGGAAATTGCATGTTTTAAATTGCCTGAGATTGGACTGGTGGGTGGCTTCGGCTGTGGCTAATTACCATCCCGCCAGAAAGACGTACTGCCACACAAAGAGATTTATGCTCCACCTTTAGTGTAGAAACCATAAAAGGTAAATTGTCTCTTAACAGGTTAGACCGCTTCCATCTTAGACTGTATCAACACTTACCATCAGGTGAGATAACAATGCTTCACAGGCTGTATTTAATGTATAAGTACCTAACTCTGTTCATAAAGATTATAACCATTATACATGTTTAATTTTTTTCCATGTATGTTTTGAGTAGTAACCATAAGAGGTAGATTAGCTCTTTACAGATTAAGGCGCTTCCATCTTACATTGGATCATCACATACTATTAGGTGTGATCACAGTCAAGTGCTAACCTGTTAGCAATAAAATAAAATTGATTAATAAAACCCAAGATTTGATAGTGTACATTTTTTCTCAGTATTCATTTTTCAATTGGTATAAAATAAAATATACTGTGATGATATTGAGAAAAAAAGCACGACCGAGTGAGTTTTTTTTATGGATTCTTATGAGAACGTAACTATTTATTTTGTTATATCATCATCAATCCTATATTGGAAACATTATAGAGCAAAAACGATATTTTTTGATTCGAAAGGGATATAAAAGCCTTTTTCTTTACGCTGGGAAATGCCTTTATGCACGCCGATCAGAGTACAATTTAATTGGCAGTGTGGGACTCACTGGTAAGCCAGAATACCCACTGAAATCCAGCGAAACCCTCCGCATCCTTTACTGGAGCACCAGAGGATCGGTAGACGCAATCTACCCTGGCATTTCGGAAGATTCCTCTGGGAATCTTAAGAAGGAGAAAGGAGAAGCGCAAATCGACGCCTCCGACCTTTCGATCTTCTGCGGCGAAGTAAAGGAACGCCCACAGCGTTCTCCCTTTGCCTCTCATGTGCCTTAACCAGCCAGCGAAATAACACTTTCACAGAAGGAGGCCACTGCCCTCCACTCCCTATCACCGGTGAGCATTGGGGCTATGAAAGCCTACGTGAATCTAAATTTTTATATTTTTAATAGAACTACGCAAAGAATACTAAATGTAATCACATTTTATTTGCTCATTATTTTTGCTCAATGATTATTTGCTCAAAATCACATCAAATTAACGGAATACAATAACCAGAAACTTTTTTGAATATTAATTACCTTTGTTTTTTTATTGTGCAACAATATACAATTTATCCTGTTTCAATTTAATTAAAATAAAACTTATTTATATAAAAACAATTGGAGTTTGTAATTTCAAATTAACAGCTTTTCGCTAGATGCATGATATTGTTTACATATTCATATTTAAAAAAAATATATTTTTAAATTTTTGTCCGTATGTTTGATCGAGATAATCTATGAGACGGCTTAACTGATTTTAATGGGACTTTAATTAGCAGATAGGTGATTTTATAATGATTAACTATGAGAAAGATGTGTACTTTATTGAACACCACAAAAGAAAAGTACAATAATTCAACGGATAGTCATAACAATACGAGGTTTTATACATTAGGCAGAGATTTTACGGCTGTCTCTGTAAGAATTTTCACGGATTACCTTCGAAGCAATGGCGAGTTTTGAGATCGCGTTTTAGGATTATGAGTCTCAAACAAGGAGCTTTTAAATTTATATGGCAAGAACCACCTGAGAAACTGTGGACCATGGTTTGGCGAATTCATATAAAAGTTATAAAACCTTACACTAACGTCAGTTAGCAAAGTTTAATAAAAATGTAAATAATACAGTTCAAAATAATATGAAATAAACTTAGACAACTTTCAAACACAAACTATATTATAGCTTCAAAATAAATTAAAGAAAATATGTTCTAATGAATCGTGAGAAGAATAAAGTGAAGAAGTGAATTACAAATATTGATGACGCGGTAATACAAACTGCTAAATATTGTGTTATATTAAACAAGCGTACAGGCGTCGATTTTTTTTATTTATTACTTTTGTACACCAAAATATTACAAAATTAAAACAGATATACAGCTAATACAATACAGAGTACAATAGGCGGTCTTATCGCTTTGTAGCGATCTTTACCAGATAACCTTTGGTATAGGAGTAATTGTAGCAGACAGTGGTGGGTGGTGTATAACTATAGACCTACATACAAATAACTACATCCTAATACGTAGAAAAATATACACAAATAACTATAATAATATATACATCTTGACCCATAAATATACTAATAAATACAGTATATATAATAGATTAAATATAAATAAGCAAAAATATATATAATAAAAAAAAGTAAAAATAAAATAAAAAGTCGTCTATAGCTGCTGCAGATAGTGTTCTTTTAGTAAGTTCTTAAAAATGTGTAGTGATCTTGACTGCCTTATTTTCAGGGGGAGTGAATTCCATAAATTCGTAGCTTGAACTTGAAAAGATTTATGAAAATAATTTGTTTTACAAATAGGAGTCTTTAGAATAAGCTGACGTGATGATCGTAGTTGCNTGATGATGGTAACAAAAAAACAAAACACCCGACTGAGTCTGTTGTGGGCTCTTCTCGGATCGGGGCGCGAAGGAACCCTCGTAACTTTAGATTTTAAGTCATTCTGGAGTATCATCATCAGTCGTACATTAGAATTAGAGTGTGGAAAAGAAAAAATAAAAAAAATTTTGACGATTCAAAAGTGCTGTAATATATGCCTACTTGAATAAAGATATTTTGATTTGATTTGATTTGATTTACCCTTTTATTTAAACGGAAAGCAACGTGGCACTTTCGTCACTCAATATTGCGCCGAAAGTACGAACTTTCGATGCTGGTATAGTGAAAAATTTTTATATACATGTTATTTTTGTGTAAAGGTGTATGTTACTGAACCTTTTATAGACGACTGGACCAATTTTGTTGAAATGTTTTGTGTGTCTTCAGGTGGATACGAGAATGGTTTAGATTTAAAATTCGATCTAGATTATCACATATATCTACGGGATCGGAAACTACTCGTATAACACCTCTCTATGTGTACTTGCTTTGCTAGCAGGAGTCTCAGGTTCGATCCCCGGTAGGACGAATTTAGGAAATTGTCTTTTCTACTATGTCTGAGTCTGGACTGATGGGAGGTTTCTGTCGTGGCTAGTTACCACCCTACCAGCAAAGACGTTCTGCCAAAACAAAGAGATTTGTGTTCCGGTACGATTCAGTATAGAAACCATAAAAGGTAAAATACTTCTTCATAGATAAGTGCGCTCCCATATTAGATTGTATCATCACTTACCATCAGGTGTGATCACAGTCGTGCGCTAACTTGTTAGCATTAAAAAAAAAAGAATCCCGCCGGCCACAGTAGTAATTACATAAAACACTCATAAAAAGTATATATGCAGTTAAATATAAATTATTATAAAAATTCTAAATGCCAAATTAAAATTTTAAATGGGAAAATGAGGAAATTGCATTTAGTAATTTGTCTAGGTCTGGTGTGATGGAAGGCTTTTACCATTACCAGCAAAGACTACTGCCAAGCAAGAGATTTATGTTCTGGTACGATGCTGTGTAGAAAACCATAAAAAAATTATAGGTAAATTAACTCGTAACAGGTTAGGCAGCTTCCATCGAAGATTGTATCATCACTTACCATCAGGTGAGATAAATGACCTATCAGTAATATGTCGGAGAATAAGAGACAACGGAGAAGTATAAAGCACAGGGTAGGGTTCTCCGCCGACATCGTCATTAATGGAATCCATTATTTAATTTCTTAAACTGTAGGCATTCGTGGGTAATGTTGGTGCAATTAAACATTTTATTAATTAACTCGGATTATAATGTTCGCGATATTTATTTACACAAACTCATGAACACTAATAGCTAGGAACGCGACAGTTTCAATAGTCGACCTCTCCGGCCGACCGCCACTCGAGAACTGCCGAGAGACGCGCTGGACTGCCACTTATTGACNCTGCTCCCACGCTGATACACAGATGGCGCCAGCGTTCCACACACTATTACACACGGACCAGCGACTCTTGCACTCCGACAAATATATAAAAAAAATGCTTTACATGCTGTATTTAATGTACAAGTACCTAACTCTGTTCATAAAGATAATACACATTATACATGTTTAATTTTTTCAACGGATATTTTGAGTAACGAGCAATATCTCTTTTATGAGAAATAACGAAAGAAGTATTTGTTTTTTTTATCTTATTACACATATTATGTTTGCAAAGGATGAACAAACTAATAAAGTCACGTAAAAGGTTTTTATTATGTTTAATATATTTTTATATTTAGTCTATGTTCATTGTTTGCTTGCTGTTAAAATGGTTTTTATAGATATTTTTTATATAACACGAGAGATTGTCTTTATGTGCATGACCATTCGTAAGAGAAGGAGGCGAGCAGCCCACGAAGGTGACCTTTGGGTAACTCATGCGAGGTCCGTTGTCTAACAAGGAGAGGTCCGGCGAGGTGGTTGGTGGCTTGGGCTTGGTGGGTTGGGCCTACACAGGCACATCACTGCCGGGGTTGCGAATGTCTGTCACCCAAGTTGTAGGAGCACCGCTGGGTTTTAGCCAGTTTGAATCCGGCATAACCTGGAACACTCTTTCAAATGTTCCAGGTATCCACGAGGATTTCTCAGCGTTAAAAAAATCTTTATGTGCATGACTTTCTTGCAGCTTTGTGTTCGGTAGACACAGCATTCTAAACTATAATGACTATTCAAAAGAGCTGATAGAGTTTACTTGAATAAAGAATGATTTGATTTTAAAAACTACACTTAAGATATATATCTTACTGTATACTCCCAAGTTCTGGGTTAATTTAGTTGCGGTGTCCAAACGTAATTAAGGGACTTAACAGTTTGTTAATTCTGGTAGTAAACTTATCAGCCCGTGATGAATAGGTACAAATAAAATAGGACTCCCTGAAAAACATTACGGAAATGTCCAACTTTAATCCAATCTTCGTGAAATGACGTGTAGCCGGATTATCATCTTCAATTCCTCCTATAAGTTTATAATTATACTAACAATTTAAATTTGAAAAGTTTGTTTGTTTGCTTGAACGCGCTAATCGCTTTTTTTTGTCGCAGAGAAATGCAGTTGCGCAACCCGACTATGAGGTCGAGAGAGTGGGACTCCGCGAGGGAGAAGAGCTCTCAATGCCCACTAAAATCCAGCGAGACCGTCGTCAATCATGAGTGGGGAGCTCGGTTAAAGCCGGCTCACGGATATTCTACAGGAGGAGGAGTTGTATGAACCTCTGCCTGTTTTCTACTCTCCTTCATCAGGGCCGGAGTGCCTCAGCAGCATTCAGCCTCTCCCTTTGTCGTGCTTCCTTAAGCGACATGACAGTCTCGTAAAAGGAGGCAACCAAATATGCTAATCGGTACGCTATACTGCTATCCATTTCAAAAATTCTTTCAGTATTAGATAGCCTATTTTATCGAGGTTATAAACTATATATCATCAAGCTAAGACTAATATCAGCGTTGGACAAATGAAAAATGTTTCAAAATCGGGTTTTGTTTCCATTTGGGAGTTTCTGATGAGCCTGCTGCGTAATTGGTTGAAGTTTCGCAATAATCATGCGCACCATCATTCTAAAAAAGTCTACGATAACATATGTCTATTTTTTAAGGTAAGCTCATTATAACCTTCTTCATTGTAATCAAATTTGTTCTATTTCTGTATCTCTTATGTGGTGCAGACGGAGTAGCGCGAATCAACTAGTGCTCCATCCATATATATATATGTCGGAGAATAAGAGAGAACGGAGAAACATAAAACACAGGGGCGTAGTGTTCTCCGCCGACATCGTTATTAATTAGATCCATTATTTAATTTCTTATTCTGTGGGCGTTCATGGGTATTGTTGGTGCAATCAAACACTGTATTAATTAACTCGGTTTATAATGTTCAATCACTTAATGTTCCCGATATCAATTTACACAAACTCATTAACACTAATAGCTAGGAACGCGACAGTTTCAACAGTTGACTGTTCCGATCGAGCGCTACTCGACAACTGTCGAGTGACTCCCGCCGGACTGCCACCATTGACTCTGTCGACGCCGATAGATGGCGCCAGCGTTCCACAGATATCTGCCCTCCGACACGGCCATCCTGACCTGCACACGTCCCAGTGTGCTGGCTAATCTGAAACTAAACCTCCACGAGAATATCTTGTTCCGATCGGCCAATCCTGACCACACCTTCAACAAAAATCATTAAACTAATAGCTAGAGCTAAGCATTTTGTTATTGAACGTGAATCCTTATATCCTCCACGCTACTTACAAATTTAATTCCTAATTTTGGTAACAATATCTAAACCTACCACCTCACTTGTTAATGACGCATTTCGTTATAGAACCTGAACCTTCACAGCCTGCACCCGCACTACATACAAAATTAATTTCTATGGTTACAAAATCTAAACATACCGCCTCATCTTTCAATGGCCACCTCGCCTTTTAATGGCCACCTCGCCCTTTAATGGCCACCTCGCCTTATAATGGCCACCTCGCCATTCAATAGCTAACTCGCCATTCAACCACCACCTCCCCATTGCTTTGTCAAAACGTGATTTATCATAAGCCGCACGCTCCATAATATTCACGGATGCAATTCAAAAATCTCATCACTATCGTCTACCTCAATCTTTACTTCACTATACATTATTGACAAAGTTCTCGCGACTTTACCTATCAAAAGCTCTAAAGAGAAATCTTTCAACACTCAGATTATCGTACAATTTATAGCCAATTGAACTTCTTCTAAAGCATCTTGTCAACATTTTCTATCGCTAGTCTTTAGCACGGTAAGAATTTTATGAGAAACATAACGCGCTCTACTTGCCCATTAGCATGAGATGGAGCTGTCGCTATGAGATTCATATTGATATTCTTACGTGCTCAAAAACACCAAACTTTTTAATCGTCGTACTATATGCCTGATTAGCAATTATTCGGGTAAGGGCACTAAAAAGCGCCAAAAATCACCGTGTTTATACCAACTACTTTAGGAATCAATGTTTATCGTGAGGAAAATCGCCATTTAAAACAATCACTATTGACCTCTTATCGTTCCTTCCACTAAGTTTACCCGTCGCGTTTATATGCACTGAATGGCACAAGCCACCTTAGATAAAGGATGCAATTCGAATAGAACCTTTACAGAATGAGTCTTCGCAACTTTAAAAGTAACGCAGCTATCCAAATAATTTCTAAAGTATTGTGACACATCCAGGAATCAGTAAAAACCTAATAGCCTTTCGGTTATTTTCGTGCTTAGTCCATATGATACGCAATTACTTATTAGTCCGAACTCAACATCCATTTTTAATTTACAGCTATGTACACAACAGCTTAACAACGATCTAGCCTCTATTAAAGAATGGTCTAACGGGCTCATACTGAATTCACAAAAATGCACTTATTTATTTCTAGGAACAACAAAACAAGTTAACACAGTTCTACTAAATAAACAATCTATTATCGTTGGGGCCGTTAAATCAAGATTCCCAAACGGTTCGTAATCTGGGTCTTTTATTTGTCAGTGGTCTACGGTTTCAAGAACATGTTCAGCAAAAAGTAACTAAGTGCTATGCCGCTCTTAAAACATTACATAAGTTCAGGCCCTTTTTTTTTTTAAACCTTGTAGTAAGAAAAATACTGGTCATTACATTTCTCACCATATTCCACCACCAATTAGGATGTCCAAGTCTGTCAGTTCAACCAATGGCTTTTACAAACCCCGAAATCCGAAACGAATTGGAAACTACTTAAACCATAATTTTTTCATTCCAATTATTATTCTGTAAATTTATTTAATTTTGTTTTTGTTACAATTATTTTTTTTGAAGGCACCAAGAAAATAAAACTACGAAAATCATTTACTACTGACCATTGTAGAGTACGTGGTAATCATGGCAAGATTGAAAGCAGGTTAGCATTTCGAGCTGTTATTAATTTGGTTTTTCTTTTTTTTTTTTTTTTTAAGATATAGAATGCGACCTATATTTTTTCCATGATTGATAACCATGCGTTTGGCTGCTATCACACCTGATGTTAAGTGTAGATACAGCCTAAGGTGGACCGCGCTTGCCTAAGAGGCGCCTATTCACTCTGACTTTGAAAATACCTGGATCGTAAGAGTCTGGGAAAACGGAAGCCGGCAAGGCTTTTCACTTCTTAGTGGTGCGGACTTGCGGGATGTCCACCATGTACGGATGCCAATTGTTTCTGTGTCTCGATGTATGTACGTCCTAGCGGCAGTATCAACTAACTAACATCCTGCAAGTCTTTTATAACTTTAGAAATTACTACATCGCGTTGCTGTACAGCTTGGAACCAGTTGGTACTTTCATTTGTCTGTCATGTCAATGCATTTTAACAGTGCACGTGACTCTACTGAACTTTGATCTGACGTTAGGGGG
Source organism: Elymnias hypermnestra (assembly GCA_015832385.1). NCBI lineage: Eukaryota > Metazoa > Arthropoda > Insecta > Lepidoptera > Nymphalidae > Elymnias > Elymnias hypermnestra. The sequence goes on along the minus strand of JACTOM010000935.1, from coordinate 13,029 downwards.
GTTTCGTTAAAAGAAATCAACGTGCCACATAAGTTCACCTCATTTGTACTTGACATTAAAACCTAATGACTTAAGAAAAGAGAGTTACAGTCTCAGAGGGCGGTAAAGACAAAAGATGCTCTAGTCTCCTGATATTTAATTAAATCTGACAAGATTCTACCTCGAAACCCAAGACCACCTCGAACCCCAAGAACTCTACCTTCATTATGAGCATTTCTCCATGTTCAAAGAGGAACCGAATTTAGTGAGGGCTTCCAGTACAGCATTAAATAGATCTAGGCCCGACTACATCGGAAGAATGAATCTAAATTTTATCAACATACACTATTACATAGTCATGAGGGAGACCATCTACCGCGTTCGTAATAGTTACTTTGAAACACTGAAATTGTACACCACAAACCAAATGTCATCGTCAGAAATTCGTGTTGACTTTCGTTTTTTTTTTTATGAAAGCAGTACTTTCTATGAACTCTTCACTAACGCGAGAAATGGGAAGAGAATTAAATAAAATGTCTTAGCACAATCTAGCTTAGTAAAGTAGTCGGCTCTATGACGCTGATAAGTATATCCAGTGATCAACGGAAGTGGGTAACGGTCGGGGTTACTGTTAAATGAATAGTCAAAACAAATGTGGTCTGAAAACAGTCATGCTTCTACACAAGTAAAGTAGGGCTAGCAAATTGAGAGAAGCGATGGTTGACAATATTCGCTCCTAAAAGGTCTTTTACGTGATCGTTAATAACGCTAAGTTCGCCTATCGACAACAACTTCTATTTTGTTTTTAACTTCTTAATTTTACTATTTTAATAAGTTCTTTAAAGAAACTGAATTATTTACAACACTATAAATTCATTTTAGTCATTTCTGCGGTCATTTATCCTTTTGATTAGAATAAGTCAAGTGGGTGCTGTCGGTTGTGGTCATAATTTGTTATCTGCTAGAACTGTTTCGAATACGCTCGACGAATACTTAAACATTGTCCCAACATCGCCTATCATATTATGAAAATCATTCGCAAAGCTAGCATCTCCCGCCTCAATGACACCTACAAGGTCTATTCTTTACGTAAACTGGTTTTGGAGGTATATGGTGTGCCTCCAGGAGGGACAGCAGAAGTAGTTGGATTATTAGCCATTAGATATGGTCTTCTCTGTACGCTACGATTCGGATCTATCAACTCAAACTTTCAATTTGTCTGTATGTAAACGCGTCACAGGTAGGCCTGTGATAAATAAAATCAGAAAGCCCTAGATTTTCTAAACGTTTGCTAAAGTTTCGACTTATCCGATTTCCGCGTGCTACCGTTATTCACCTAATTTACATTAAGAATCTTCAAACCTCTATCGTAAACATGTTTATAGCTAAACCTGGATTTTAAATCTTGTAATCTATCTTGAAGTCACTTTGGAAATATTTATCGGACAAAACATATTAGACTTGAAGGTAGTAAGCGTTAATCACAATACGAGATACATGAGAATCTACTCTGTACAATGTAATCGTGTTTGACAAATAGTAGTCATAGCAACGATATTATTAAAACGATAGCCATTAAACTTGGCTTACAAATTTTCTTCACAAAATTCAGCGTCAAAATCGTAAGTAAAAAAAAAGAAATTATTTCACCCATATGTGACAACTCGCCACTTTTCGGCCGTTGCCTGCGCCGTCGTTCGCCCACGACATCGTTCGGGCGCTATCGACGTCGCCTAGGCGACCAGCGCCACCGTCGTAGACTTTCGGCATCGCTCGGCTATTGCCGCCGCTCGGTCCTCGTCGCGGCCGCTCGCCGCCGCTCGTCGCGCCGGACGCGGGCGCTCGCCGCCGCGCGTCGCGCCAACGCAACATGTCACAGGAATTTGACAAAAGTTAGTTTAGCACCACTAAAATCTAGTACATTGGATGACTCACCAGATCGTAGTAAACTCAAAACGCTAAACTCACACCATGTAACTCCCGTATGCCATCCAAGACAGTCACGTCGAAGCTTCACTCCAAGCGCCTTACTGGCGGCTAGCACAAAATGGCCGCCGCGTGTTGCATTTTCAGAAAATATAATTCAGCTGTAGCGAACTACGATTTCATGCCGGTATTTTTCTTGTCAAGGACCATGTTCGACCCTGGACCGGTAGATTGCTTTGTAGGTCTTCGATCAGTACTCACATGTTTTAATTCAGTTTTCCAAACATAGCACGCGTTTATACACATAGCACAAACGTATGTTTCGCCCTTTTTATCATTTCGCACCAACAGTGATCCCACTTCTGATGTCGGAGAATAAGAGAGAACGGAGAAACATAAAACACAGGGGCGTAGGGTTCTCCGCCGACATCGTTATTAATTAGATCCATTATTTAATTTCTTATTCTGTGGGCGTTCATGGGTATTGTTGGTGCAATCAAACACTGTATTAATTAACTCGGTTTATAATGTTCAATCACTTAATGTTCCCGATATCAATTTACACAAACTCATTAACACTAATAGCTAGGAACGCGACAGTTTCAACAGTTGACTGTTCCGATCGAGCGCTACTCGACAACTGTCGAGTGACTCCCGCCGGACTGCCACCATTGACTCTGTCGACGCCGATAGATGGCGCCAGCGTTCCACAGATATCTGCCCTCCGACATATATATATATATATATAGTGTTTAATATTTTTCATTAATAATATACTTTTTTATTGATTCATTCAAATTCAGATAAGTTTTTTTACACTTCTACTGTATGACACTTGATACATGGTTTATATTAATGAAAAAACAATTGCCGTAGGAATATTAATGGATCTAAAAAAGGCATTCGATACCATTAGTCATGAAATTCTACTCAATAAACTAAAAGACGTTGGTATAACTGATAGCGCTCACAAAATCTTAGTGATCTTATCTGAGTGATCACTACCAAGTGGTTAAGATAGGAGACCGTCAAATCTCCTAGAAAAATATAAATCGGGGTGTTCCACAAGGATCATGCCTTGGATCTATATTTTTTCTGATTTATATTAATAACATTAGCCAACTTGGACTTAAAGCGAAGCTCTATATGCGCCAGATCTCTTTCCGGTTATGTCGGATTCCCTACACATCGGACTATGAGAGTGAAGGAATAGTCCCCAGCAGATAATGGGCTGCTACTTACCTTTTTCTTTACATATTGCTCTTTTTTGTAATACACATATATTTACTTACCTGCGCCACTTCGTCTACTCATTCTTAAATTCAGGACAGTTATTGTAGAATCGATTTAATGTTTTGAATGTCGTTTGTTATATTTTTTCGTTTTATATATTATTTTTTAATACCAGTGGATGTTGTTACTAAGTTTTTAATGTCGCGTGAATGTTTCGCGATTATTTGTTTGTTTGTTTGGAGACGAGAAATGTCTCCAAAGACAGTCGCTGCACCATGTGTGTGATTCCTTAATATCTGTCTGCTGGAGAGGAGATCAACCTTAACCTGGGTTCAGACCCTAACCCTGAGTGCTACGATACAAAGTCAGCGTCGACTGGAGGAAGCAGCCTGTCATCGACTAGAAAGGTGGGTGGACGTGACTAAGTTGTCATTTTATAATCCAATTTGACTTCCATAAATTCATTACAAAGACCATAAGCAAATACAGTTCACTATTATACAAGGTTCTAACCAGCCTAGGCGGAGCAATCCACAGTTAGTAAGTCAGCTTATGTAGTTAACAGCAGAACTCACAATTAACGATTTCGAAATCTATTCTAGATCCTAAGTAGAAGCAAATCAAGGAAAATGAAAAAGAAAACATCAAAATTGGTTAAGTGGAAGATGCGAGATTTATATATATCAGTAAAATAATAATTAGCGTGGTATGCAGTTTTCATTAACTTTAATACTCCATTGAATCTCCAATATTGACAGGGGACATAAAGGAATGGGGGATGTCTCCAACATCTAGACCCTAATAATTCTTTCCTAGAGTCCCAGGAGCAGTAAAATTGCTTTCGAGGCTACAAATCCAATGTATTTACCTAAAACTAAGGTATATAAAAGTTTTTGATTATCCAATGAATTGTAATTTTATTTATTGCTGATAAAAATTGTGGTTGGTTGTGATTTCACTTGATAAAAAGTGATGACACAGCTAAGATAGTAACGCTTTTATCTGATAAGGCTTGCCTGCCTTAATTGAAGAGGGCCGTTATAGCGACATGCCGTACAAATAATAGCCTTATAGCGAGGTATTCGTGTAGCTTAAAACAAGGCATTACGTTACATTTAAATCGACACACAAAATATGTAGGTATAATATGCCTGTGTAAAGCCGGGGCTAGTAAATAGTATAATACAATAAGTTTACATTAAAAAGTGACAAATTTCCCTAAGTTTAATTTTTAGGGGCGGATGTTATTCGATTAAGAATAAATTTGTTTTTATGTTATCAGTATCGATTACACGAGCACGATATGTTAACGCCCAGTGAAATTTAATACTCTACTCGTATGTGTAAATGTCTATAATTGAAAATAATAACTAATGAGTTATGTAGTTTATTTAATATAAAGAAATGAATTAAAACTGGACCTCATGAAATGTATAATTATTTTCTACTCTGATAAAAACCTTTAAATACTTTTTATTGTGATCAAATTTCTTTTGAATCACTCACCTCATGAATCTTTTCGCCATACTTTAGCTTTATACTTTATACTATATATTTTACTTTATGCTTCATACATAACAAACTATATATGTGTGTGTTTGTATGTATATTGTTATTACATTATTATGTGGATCGATAAAATCTGAATAATTGTATATTTTTTTATATAGTTTATTCACATTTAAATAAAGTGTATCTATCTATATATCGATATTCTATTTATTATATAACTGGTCAATTTGATATAATATTAATGCCTTGTGAATAAATTGAAATGAAACCAATTTCTAGGCAGCCTATTGATGTCCCACTGCTGGGCACAGGCCTCTTCACTCATAGGAGTGAGGGTTTATAGAGAGAACCACCACTCTGTTCCACTGCGTGTTAGAAGGCATAGTACACAAGTGCACTCTATATTCCTTCACTCTTATAGTCTGATATGTCGAGAGTCCGACATGAACAGAGAGAGGTCAGGCGGAGGACCGATGGCTTACCGTGCTCTCCGAGGCACGGGGATGGAGGACACCGCCAGCTACACAACTTGGGTTAAATGTTGAGAAAATCGTAATAGAAGACCCAATATCGATTTTGGAATTTTCCCGAACCGGGACTCAAACTCAGGACCTCATGCCTGTAGCCGAACGAACTAAGCACTAGACCAATGAGGCAGTCTCCGGTGAAGTATTAAATTGCAAATTTATGATAAGTGGACAATACGCCCCTTAAATCAGATCACGCCTAGTTTATATGTAATTCAAATTAGTAGAGAAACGGACTGGGACGCGTTTCCCCCTTACACCCCTTACGTTATATGTATACGATAAAATATATACTTCTCATAAATGTATGTATGTGAGTTAGTCTTAAATGGATGTACCGATTCTGAAGAATTTATTTCTGTTCAGATGGATTCAACAATTGTTTAAATTGACAGTTATATCCGGATTTCCTTAAGTTTCCACTGATTTAGGTACTACACGAGTGACGACGGAATTACCAAATTCAAAAATATACTAAATTATAATACAGTGCTCCGCCGTGTTTGTCGGTCTGTTCGAGATAAACTCAAAACTACTGAACATTTTTTATTGATAGTTTAGGGTCGACTATGATCACGTCTGATGGTAAGTGATGATACTGTCTGAGATGGAAGCGCGCTAATCTGGTAAGAGGAATCTGCCTCTTAGGTTTCTACAAAGCATCGTACCTGAACACAAATTTCTTTGCTTGGCGGTACGTCTTTCCTGGTAGCGTGGTTACTAGCCACGGCCGAAGCCTCCCATCAGTTCAGATGTTGACAAATTAGAAAATACAATTTCCTAAATTCGCCCTACCGGAGATTGAACCTGGGACCCCTGATAGCAAAGCGAATACTCGCACCATTGCGCCAGCGAGGCCGTTGAATATATTGTCATGGGGTTCCCAATTAGTAGAAAGAATGATACTTAAGGAAGATTGGGGAGTGTATAATTTATCAAGCTTTTGTATTAACTGGATGAAATAGTGAAAAAGAGAGAGAGAGAGATGCCATAAAGCATATCTCAGCATATTTGACGGCCTCGCTGGCGCAGTGGTGCAAGTACTCGCCTTGTTACCAGAGGTCTTGGGTTGAAACAGAAGCGTAATTGCAAACTTGATAAAGAAATAGGCAAATATTTTATATGGTTGCTCTGCTAATCAAGAGAGAAAAGTGAAAATAAGAAGATGAAGAATACAGTGGTAAAGAAAATAAAATAGATGGAAGGGTAAATATCATGTGAAAGACTTCAATACAGAAGAAGGGTCCTGAAAAGGTAAAGCGCGAAATACTACATGAAACGAACTAAATTTCTCTATCAGATATTGGCAATGAAGGCTTATGCCAGGACGATGCGGAAGACTACGCAGAAGATGCTGGAAACAGACGCCTAGCACAAGTAACAGCGAGATACACCTCATGTAGGCTGTGGCAAGGTTATATCTGTGATACGTGCTAGATTTACTTTGACTCCGATTGCCCCCTGGGGTGACCACCAGTACTCGCACGTTGGTGCAATAAGAGTCAAAGCTGATTTTTTTAAAAACTTTTATATTATCTAAAGTTAATTACTGAAAATTATTCCTAATGTTAATTAATTAATTAAATTATGTTTAAAAGCAGTTGCCATAAATATTTAATTTATGGTTAAAATATATACCCCTTTTCCTCTATGTATAAAATGCACGTGCGAAGCCGGGGCGGGTTGCTAGTATATAGTATAATAAAACATGTACATTAAAAAATGACAAACATCCCAAGAGATTAATTTTAAGGGGCGGATATTATTCGATAAAAATATATATTGTTTTTATGTTGTGTTGAAGAACAAGTATCGATTACACGAGCACGGTATGTGTAGGCCCAATGAAATTTTAAACTTTTTGTGAAATGACTATAATTGAAAATAATGTCTAATGAATTATGTAGTTAATTCAATATAGATAAATGACAATTTCAACAAAGCAGCTTTCGGAAGTCGTTCCTATTAAACTGGACTCATTATGAAATGTCACTATTGTGATAAAAGGCTTTATAAGTTAAAGTTTTTATCGACACCAAATTTCATTTAAATCATTCATCAAGTGATATATATACTTATACACACACACACACAAACCAGTACACATATATATGTGTTATAATGTATGTGTAGATTTACCTTTGAAAATTCATCAGTTACGTATATCGTCGTGGATTGCTAACGTCCTAAGTTATTCGATATTACGATAAGGCCGCCTAATTGCAAACTTAAAGCACTTGTGTATTTTTTATATAATTTCTTTATATTTAATTAAATTAAGTAGCAGCCCATTATCATCCTACTGCTGGGCACAGGCCTCCTCATTCATAGAAGCGAGGGATCCTAGAGCATAGACTCACAACTCTGCTCCATTGCGGGTTGGCAGGCATAGTACATAAGTGCACTCTCCATTCCTTCACTCGTACAGGCTTATGTGATGGAAATCCGATACGGCCGGAAAGAGATCAGGCGCAGAACCGACGTCTCAACGTGCTCTCCGAAGTAAGGGGGTGGATCACACCGCTAACTTCGCAACTCGGCCAAATATGAAGAAAATCTTTAATAGAAAACTCAATATTGATTTTTTGAATTGGCCCTACCCGAGACTTGAAGCCAGGACCTCATGACGGTGGCCAAACATGCTAACCACTAGACCATTGAGACAGTTCAATAAAGTATCTATCTATGACTTTTCTAGAAACGAAACTACAATTTTCTTATTACATAATTATATATAAAAATATTTTAGATGGTTTTTGGGTTCAATTTTTGACCACAATATTAACGTCTGGTAAATAAGTTGAAATAAGGACATTTTTTAGGTCTGAAACTAATAAAAACTTAAAATATAAATGGTCCCTGTAAAATATTCAATTGCAAATATTTGATAAGTAGACCATACGCCCCTTAATCAAATCACGACTCGTTTAGTTGTAATTCAAATTAGTAGCGCGCAGTCTGCTTCAGTAAATAGTCATCTTTTTTTATGGATCATGTCCAAGTTACTTTTTTTATATCTTTTAGTAGGCGTTTTAACTGAACATTTAAAATGTGAAGTGCATTCGAACAATCGTGCTAAAATAAAAGTTTTGGATGGAGACCTCATATTTGAACCAGCATATGATAGAAGCATTTATTTAAATCCAAATGGTCCGAATTCTAAACTATATTACGGTGAGTTAAACCTCTTAAGCATTTATAACGTTACTAACACAAGATATCCTGCAGTATCACTGGATAAAATAATAGATGACAAAGGCCAAATAGATGATATTTTACGAAGAATACAAGTCTTAGAATCGTCGATTTCTTCTATATCAAGCAATTTAAATTTGAATGTTACGTATTTTCAACGAAAGTTAAATAACCTTAGCAATAGAGTGCGTACTGTTCAAACCACATTGAATATGAAGACAAAGGACGAATGCTTAACACACCCTTGCGAAAATGGTGGTACTTGTTTAAATTTACTCAATGGGTATTATTGCTTATGCCTTCTACAGTGGAAAGGAGCCAATTGTGATGAAGATGTAAATGAATGTCGAAACTTTGCAAGCACTGACTTAGGATGTCAAAATGGTGCCACGTGTATTAATAGGCCTGGTTCCTATGAATGTATTTGCAAACCTGGTTGGTATAGGAATAGATTGCACGAGAACAGCTAAAAATTGTTCTGGGGGTGATTTCGAAATGTGTGGACACGGAATTTGCTTGCCCATGAATGGAGGAGGAGGCATTAAATGTATATGCGATCAGGGTTGGACCACTGATGGAAGCAGCGTTGCTTGTTTAACCGACGTAGATGAATGTGCATCTGGCCAAAAGTCGCATTGTTCAGTAAATCCAAGAGTAGATTGTATAAATTTACCTGGTTCATTTCGTTGTGGGTCGTGTCCTCAAGGATACGAAGGAGATGGTTTTGCTTGTTATGACATTGACGAGTGTTTGACTGTACCAAATGGTGGCTGTAGTACCAATCCTATGGTCTCATGTCATAATACAATTGGATCTCGTATTTGTGGCCCTTGTCCTCCAGAGTACCAAGGAGATGGGATCTCCTGTATTTGGTCAGGATCATGTTCAATAAATCGTGGCGGGTGTCATCCATCAGCGCTATGCATTGAAATTCAAGCTTTTAGACAATGTCAATGTCCCTATGGCATGGAGGGTGATGGAATAGGACTTCATGGGTGTTACGTCTCATCGGGAGAAAATAATACTCAGCGTTGTGAAAACAATCCTTGTGGAGTACACGGATATTGTCATCCTTTAAGACAAGGCTATACATGTATTTGTCATCAAGGTTTTGGAGGAGCACACTGTACTGACTATATTAATATATGTAATAAGAACCCATGTCATAATGGTGGACTTTGCAGAATTGATGAAAGATCGATTCGAGGATTCCGTTGCGAGTGTACAGCTTTGTACTCTGGTGACCTATGTCAAGTACACATACAACAGTGTGGCGGATTTCTAAATTCTGAAGAGGGCAGTATAATATACCCTATATCAAATACAACTTATAGACATAATTCTCGTTGTGCTTGGGTAATTCATACCGTACCCGACAAAGTTATAAATGTAACTTTCAGTAAATTCAGTTTAGAAAATGACTCGACTGAATGTCGATATGACTTCTTGCAGATTCACGATGGAAGTAGCTCAGCTCGGCAATTAATTGGCAGATTTTGTGGAAATAATTTTCCAAACGGAGGAAATATCATATCAAGTCATAATAACTTGTACTTTTGGTTTCGATCTGACCATTCAGTAGCTAAGGAAGGATTTGCTTTGCACTGGACAAGTGTTCCACCTGTTTGTGGTGGGGAAGTAAATGCAACAGTACACGGGCACATTAGTTCACCTGGTTCCCCAAGCGCATATCCTCCTAATCGGGACTGTTATTGGCACTTAACAACAAATTTAGGTAAAAAAATACAATTGCATTTTTTTCAACTCGATATAGAAGAGCATGCTAATTGCAGTTAATGACTACTTAGCTGTTTACGACGGTAAAGATACAACTGATCCCATTCTTAACAAATATTGTAGTTCAACCCAGCCTCCGGCTATTCAGTCAGCTAGTTCTGAGATGCTTATTCATTTTCATTCTGATGACAAAGGCGCGGGAAAAGGTTTTCAAATTGTTTTTGCACCCGTTGAAGGTGTTCCTGGTTGTGGGGGATTTTATACTTCTGATAGAGGTGAAATAGTGTCACCCACTTATAATGGTTTGTATTTAAACAATTTGTTATGTGAATACAAAATAACAAGTCGTGCAGATACGAAAATTCGTATAGTATTTAAATCTTTCCACTTGGAAAAATCCCTTATATGTAGATACGATTATTTAAAGATTTATGATGGTCCTTCTTCTGATTCACGACTGGTTGGTAAATTTTGTGGCACTACTTATCCTGCGTCATTTACGTCGACAACCAATAAACTTTTTATTCTATTCAAAAGTGACCATACTATGGCCTCCGAGGGTTTTAAATTAAGTTACGAATCAGTCTGCCTCCATACGATTGTGGGAGATAGTGGGATAATTAAATCGCCGAATTATCCAATGTTTTATCCAAAACTCACCGTTTGCGAGTACATTATTGCTACCAGTCCAGGAAAAGTAATTCAGTTGACATTTCAAGATCTAGATATTGAAGATAGCAGATACTATAACTGCTCGTACGATAATCTTGAAGTTAGAGATGGACATTTTATGAATTCAACGTTGTTAGGAAAATATTGTGGTAGTTCAGAAAACATACCGCCGACGCAAATTTCTACTTTTAATTACATGTATCTTAGGTTCAAATCAGATATGAGTATAGTTGGAAGAGGCTTTTATGCAAATTATACCACGATAGACGCCCACTGTGGAGGCATTTATAAAGAAAAATCGGGACTAATCAACCACCCAACCGATAGTGCATCACATTATTCTAATAAAGAAAATTGTACATGGTATATTATTGCTCCTGAAGGAATGCACATAGAATTGACATGGAATAGGTTCGAGATAGAAGATTCGAGATTATGTAACAGTGATTATGTCGAAATAGTGGAAATTGATAGTTATAATGATAAAAATTCTCTAGGTAATTATTGCGGGGATACATTACCCCCAACATTAACCACATCAACTAACCGGCTAATGATAAATTTCATATCAGACGTAAATATTCGTGACAATGGTTTTTCCTTATCATATTCATTTATAGATGAGAAGAAACATTGCGGTGGATTATTTGTCAAATCTCATGGAGTTATATTTTCACCGAATTGGCCTCAAGTTTATGAACCTAATCGCGATTGTATTTGGGTGATATCCGTTCCTACCGGTCGGCAAATAACTCTAAACATAACTGACTTTGATCTTGAACGACCTTTGCGTGACAAATGTGACCTTGGAGATTATCTGGCAATAAGAGATGGATCATCATCGAACTCTTCTTTGATAGGGAAGTATTGTGGTTATTTCAAATCTAAAAGAATCGTGTCAACGGCTAATAATTTGCGCCTTCATTTCCATTCGGATTTTTATTTGAGCGGCAAAGGCTTTAAGATTGAATGGAATGGTGCTTTAAGTGGTTGTGGTGGAACATTAACTAGTGTTAGTGGTTTTATATCATCGCCGAATTACCCACAAAATTACAACGAAAATGCGGAATGCTTTTACCGTATTGTTACAAGCAGTGGTTCTAGAATTCGCATTAGTTTTACAGAATTAGATGTCGAAAAAACGAAAGATTGTAGAGATGATTACGTAGAAATATTCGACGGACGGGACGAACGGTCGCCAAGTTATGGTAAACATTGTTCAATGTCACCTAAACTAAATAATATAGAGACTACTAGTAATTATGCTTTCATTAAATTTAGATCTGATATATTTGTCAGTGGCAGAGGATTTTTAATTAGTTATAATACTATTTGCAGCAACAATATAAGTGGAAGTTATGGGGTAATTGAAAGTCCAGGCTATCCTGATAAATATCCATTAAATTTAAATTGCTTATGGACAATCACTGTTCCAAAAGGTAATAGAGTTAATGTTACTTTTACACATTTTGATTTATTTTCATCTTTTCGCCCTTATCCTTTATATAGTCATCGTTTGACATTACTTACACCGATACGTCAAAGGATTACAAAAACGTCGATTGTTAGTTGTGAAACAGATTACTTGCAAACAAGAGAGACATCGGATGAATACTTTTCCGATAAAAAATGTGGTAACTCTTTACCTAAATCCATTAGCAGTAATACTAATTCAATACAAATTAAATTCGTGTCAAAAAGCTTTTTTCCCCGGGTGGGCTTTCGCTTGGAGTGGGTTAATTATGGATGTGGAGGTTACATAAAAAAAAGCGAAGGTGTTTTGTTTATGGATAGAATTGCAAATTCCGTTAACGAACTGGAATGCGAATGGGTCATAGAAACTCCGTCAGGCACAGCTGTTTCTATTACATTTACAGAATTTTTTATGTCAGAATCGAAAAATTGTACCAAAGATGCAGTCGAAATATATAACGGCCAAAGTATAGCTTTTCCTTTATTAACAAAATTTTGCCATAGTAGACTAATTAACGTCGAAGCTAGTTCAAAAGCTGAACTTTATGGATTTTGACTTATATTCAAATTCGTTGTCTTCTGACACTAGATCAGAATGTGATGATTCAGTTAAAATTTATGATGCATCAGACGTACTGTCTTCGAACTATACGTGGCTACTTTGTCCAAATACAAGTAAATATCAGTACATTTTGACCAACTCTTCTATTGTGGTTCAGTTCAAAACCAATTACTTCGGCACTGCAAAAGGTTTCAAAGCAAACTTTAGTATGAT
>JACTOM010000048.1:1999911-2210195 GCA_015832385.1 Elymnias hypermnestra | reverse complement strand
CCAAATCATCAACTCCACAAACGAGACCAGCACCACAACCTCAACAGCCTTCGTCAACAAAGTATTATGCAAATTTATCGCAGAGTTTTGAAAACAGTTTATTGCCGTTGAATTTTACTTTTATCTAATTCGTAAAAACATACTTTCAACAGATAATAAAAAAAATGCTTGGATCTTTTTGTAACCTGGGGTTAACATTATGGAAATCACTAGAAATATGTTAGCGTAAACTCAAAATTTATCTATGATAATTTTCAACTAGATTATTTGACGATTTTCAATAACAGTAATGTTTCATCGTTAGAGTCCATGGCTTGATTGATGTTACATCACTAATATACAAACGCACGGCAGCCAGCTACGCTTTCAATTTAGACGTTTGGTGTCGGTCTGCAACCGCACTGCAGCGGGATTTAACTAGCAATTCGGTAAACGTGCGGCAGCGGTCCGACACAAAACGCATATATTGAAGACTTATAATGGACTTGATGACGTTTCTTTTTTTTATCAATATCGCAGTAGACACACAAACAGTTTTTGTAATTATAGTAGTCATTTACGTTGTATAAAGTTTCAAAATTGCTCGATAATTACAATATTATTTCTTAATGTTTTTATTTCACTGCAATGGATAAAAATTGCGCTGCAATCTGCTTGGAAAGTTTTTTGAAAGAATACAATGATATGTTTTACAACTATGGAGTACTTTTAAAACACGTTTCGGTTAAAACTTTTTCATGGCTCCAACTTTTGTTTGGTTACACAGGTCAACAGAAAATTTGTCTTTAAAACAGGGTTCGGCAGCCATTTCTTATAGAAGGGCCACAGATGTCATAGCATATTTTGCGGGCCAAATTTTGTCTAATAAACAATTATTAGATAAAATTAAACGATATAAAAATGTTTCCTTAAAGTACGTAAATAAACGTGTGTACAGCTATAATTATAACACATCGTTTTTTTTTACAAACGATATAGTGATATATGTCACTAAAGTAAACTTCATATTAGAAAAGGTTCTCTTCGTTTTTGCCCATAATTAATCGGAAAATGATATAATAGATTAACTCTTTTTTTGAGCTCTTTATTTAAGCTATTCTAATATTTTGACACCATTTACAAGTCATTTGAAGCGACAAAGTTTTAACTAGTTGAGAAAACTGTCAACTTTTGTCGTGTAGCGTGTTATTACAAGAAAGTTGGTACCGTGGAAGTTAGAGCGCAAACTTTGAATGCTTAGAAACGTATCAATTATATCATGTTGCTAAGCAGCATAAAGTTACTTCTATATGGGTGTAAAGCGTATATTAAATCATTTATCAAAATTGTCGATCTCTTAATATTATAAAAAAATACTTCATTAATTTTTATTACGTATTTATTGCGTTATTTAAAAACTCTCGGGCACATTTGGATTGGCAACCCTGTAAAACATTGACCCATTTATAATTAAGCATAAAAAAGAAACAAAAGCGATGATATAGGTGTCACGTATTACTTAAGATATGAGCGCTATAAAAAGGTACATGTACGCTGCGGTAGTACAGAATAAAGTGGGTAGATAGATTTCAATACTAAGAGATGATATGACAAATTTAGGTAGTAAAAGCGGGTAGTGAGAAATATAATTACGCTGTGCGCAGTAATAGAAGATGTGAGATTATCAGATCTATGTCAGATGTGTGCGGTAAAAGAAGGCAACAAGAGTAGCACTTAACTACTGGTTCACTTGCTTCCATACTCACTTATGTATATTATGTTTTAGGAAAATCGACTGTTTTATGGCTCCAACTGAGCATTTGAATCTCTTGTGAAGAGGCTCTTGTTGAGAAACTATATGGATGCCTCCACTTGATGATTAAGAGAAACGGTTCACACTACATGAAAGTTAATACTATGTACGCTATACTATAGCCAAAGTTAAGCTAAAAGGGATGTGGCGTACCATCCGCGAACTGAACTAGGTAAACGTTAGGTGTTCTAGTGTTATCGCTGGTATACAAAGATAATCGACGCTTGTACGGAGCGCTGGAGGACACCGGCTTGTATAGGTGAGCGGGAGAAAAAGTACTCTCTATGCATTGGAGAGGATATCTCATAGCAGGTGTAGGAGTCAGTCCGGCAAACCCAAATGAATGAAATTGTATAACAAGCAGGGGTGCCACATTGAAAGACATCGTGTCTTTAGTGCCACTGAATGATGATAGTAGAGGTGCTGAACTATGTGCTTCAGGAGGCGGTACACTTGTTGTACACAAGAATGTTTAACGTAAAATTAATACTGGTCGTCTGGTAGGAGACACTCGGCCTCTACCACTTCTTTATCTTCTTCTTAAAGTGCCTCTTAATTTTTCTTGAAGGATGGCCGCTATCTTTTTGAGTTTATTTCTATCTTTCGCAAGACAGCTCGGCCACGGACTTTATTCCTGTCCATTCGCGTATGTTCCGCAGCCAAGACTTCTTTCTGCGTCCAGCACGGCTTTTGCCCTCAACATTGCCCATCATAATAAGTTGGAGTAACCCGTATCTATCGTGCCTAAGTACGCGGCCGAGATACTCAACTTTCCGCCTCTTGATGGTATGCATAAGTTTCCGGGTCATACCGACGCGCGATTTGTTTTTAATCTTTAGACTTTTGCAATCAGATTGCAAATGAGGCGATATCTACTCGAAAATGACCGGGGTTGGCTTCTTTCCATTCGTCAGGCACTGAACAGGCTGCTAAAAGTGCGATGAAAATGAGTGTCAGAAGATACATGAACTGTTCGGGGTGGCGTTTAAGCATCTTGTTAATGATGCCTTCGGATCCCAGACACATTATGTCTTTGGTTTTTTTTTTAAGTGTAGTAGCTTTATGTCCTACTGGGAATTATATGATACCTGGGAGAGCTATGGGTGCGGGTGCGGAAGATATCGCGAGATGAGGAGGAAAGCCCGTGGAAGGCCTGAATGAAATCATGTGTGGATTTCACCCTAAATGTGCCTCCTGTGAGGCTCGGACCTCGGCTTAAAACAACGTGCTGAAGAGGATGATCTTGGACTAGTTTTATAAAAACAACGTGGGCCTATGGACTAACAAGCTAGTGCTGCTATGTTGTTTGCCATTGAACAACTCCAACAGATATTATTAAAGTCCAAAACATAAAGTTGTCATTGTAATATTTTGACACAGAAAGATAAAATATAGTATTGACAAAATGAGAATTTATTTTTGGCTGGCAGATTAGCGCTTCACAGCAGTGTTACTCGATGGTAAGTGATGATACGGTCTAAGATTGAAATGCGCTGATCTGGTAAGAGGCAATTTATTTCTTATGGTTTCTATGCAGCACTGTAACAAAAGGTAAATATTTGCTTAGCGACATGTCTTTGCAGGTAGAGTGGTAACCACCACCATCAGCATAGACCTAGACAAATTAAACAATTCAAGCCAGCGAAAAGAGCACTCGCACTATTCCGCCACGGCAAAACTCGACAATGCTATAATATGTGATGATATAAAACAATCATGACAATTTTTTTCAAACGAGTAACTAATACAGCCTGTGTCCACAATTGTCAAATCGGTTTGCTGATACAAACAAATTAATTGAGGTCGAATATGATATGTTAGTGTGTATATTCAATAAATTACGTGTCTCATAAAGCATAGAATGAATGTCGAGCAAGTTCAACAGGTGGCGGTAAAAAGTACGGAGACCAGTTTGCACAGAAACTTGCTGTAAATATTTCTAAATAACGTAAACTGTAAATGCCATAAATTATTTTATCGCTTTTTGTTTAGGATGAAGAAAACTCTAAAAGTTGAAATTTCAACGAGTTAGTCTAGGAATCCGTTATTTTCCCTACTTCAATGCATATGATGAATGGCAATATTTTGATAGATGGGGAACAAGTGGAAGAAGTGAAAGAATTTGTATATTTGGGATCTAAATTTACAAAAGATGGAACATGTGAAAGTGATATTGAAAGGAGAGTGAATGCAGGGAATATGGTAAATGGTGCTCTGTACGCCTTTATGAATAGCCAGATGGTGTCTCAAAGGGCTAGACTGGCAGTGCATGCTGGAGTGTTGGTGCCAACACTTATGTATGGTAGTGAAAGTTGGGTATGGCAGAAGAATCACAAAAGTAAAATAAATGCGGTAGAGATGAGAGCGTTGAGAAGCATGAGTGGATTAAAACTGAGTGACAGAGTGAGAAATAGTGTGATAAGAGAACGTTGTGGTATAAAAGAAGACGTAGTGACTAAAATTGAGAAAGGTATGCTTAGATGGTTTGGGCATGTAGAGAGAATGAATGAAAGGAGACTGACAAAAAGGATTTATGAGTCAAGAGTGAATGCGAAAGTTGGAAGGGGAAGACCAAGGCGAACGTTCCTGGACCAAATCCAGGACATTTTAAATAACGGCCAGGTCAAGAGTACTCTAAACCGACGAACTTGTATGAAAGGTTTAATGAGAATGAAAGAAGCGAAGGAGATATGCAAAGATCGTGGCAAGTGGAAGGATGTTGTCTCTGCCTACCCCTATGGGAATGAGGCGTGATGTTATGTATGTATGTATGTATGTATGTTCAATGCATTCTGCGGTCATAGGAAAAAAAGGGTAAGCAAAATACATGCACATACATCAATATGTAGCATTGAAATGTATGTCGTTGAATAGTTGAAATGTCGAGACTAATGTATTATACAATAAATTTTGTCTTACAAGTTTAGAAATATGACAGTCAGCTACGACTCAAATTTCTAGTTTTGAAGACTATTCAATATTATTTACCATGTAAAGTTTACAATATTAAAATAAAGTAAACGAAACTGTTCTATTACGACGAAAGCCTCGCCAGAAAGAATCTTCGTTTAAGTTTCGCTAAATAGAAAGTATAAATTTCTAACGACCTATGAACCTAAATAACTTAAGACATTTTTTTTTATTTTCGTCTACTTTTCATAAATAAGGATTACCACGAGAAACCAAAGAAGTACTCAGACTTTTAACAAAATTAGTATAGCGTTTCACATATAAAACTAAAGTTTAGTCATGTCAAAAGTAACGTAATAATGGAAATAGTCAATTGAGATTGAAAGTGAACCATGTAAACACGGTTTATTCATATGAGCAATGAATTATTCACGTCAGAGGTCCTGACTCAGGGCGATTACTTCATCATATGTAACGTATCGTGCTCGCTCTACAGTGTAGACCGCAACCTACTAACACAGAACGATAGAGCATCACCACTAGAATACAAAGTGACATAGACCATTGACGATGGAACATTCGTGTCCATTCATCATCAATTAATAGTTAAGATTTATTCTTGCAACACGAACCGTGGCTTATAACGCAACTCACTGTGACTGTTTCACTCAAAAAACTCTGAAACGCTATTTCATCTAACCCACTCCATTGTAGGATAGCGCGAAAAGCCAATGCGACGTTGCCGCACCGTGCGACCGAGTGTACGAGCAGGTAGCCTCTAGTCTCTACAATCACAATGCATACAATGTAATTATTATACAACCAGCACTTGTCTATTTTGAATATAAGTATTCATACGATATTCCCGCCCTCATGTCCCGAAACAAGTTTTATATGTGTGGAACAGTTTATCTTAGTAGAGTCCTATTCGATTCACTTTTATTTATTTATTGTCATGCCATGTTTTTAAACATGAAACCTTTAAACATGGATAAATTGACAGTAGATTGTATTAATTTCATATCTATATTTATGGATACGAATTACAAGTCGGCTCTACATCCGGCTCTATCTAATATTAAGTCTACAATGCATTCGTACGTACCATTGTTGGGATCCACATAGGGAATTTTTATTTCCACCTGTATGTTTTCATCTGGTTTTGGTTCCGTGGACATTTCGTATTCCACGGCTGCTTCGAACAAGATCTCACTTTTCGGCTGGCTCGTAGAGGCGGCCAGACCCTGCGCAACACTCATTTTTGGAGAGTCTTCGTGCATCATTTATGGACGGTTATGCGAACAACTAAATATAGCTGTCCGCACGTTTTATTAAAGATCATCTACCGCGCTTGGAAAAATATTTTATCTCAAATTTTCAACATAAATTCCAATAAATCTTTATAAAACACTAAATGTAGGTCTCTAGGCCACTTCACTTACACTTTGATATTCCGACATAACTCGGGTTCAATACAGCTACTATACTCATGACTGACATTGAAATAAGTCGGTAAAGGGCAGCGAGAAATTAACCCAATTTGAGAAAAGTATGTCACGGCCTATTTAAAAAAAAGTGCATTAAATTATATTTCCAACAATTTAATAAATTCTAACATAAATTATAAAGGACATAACATAAAGTAAATAAAAAAATATATATAAGTACTATATTATATTTATAATTCACACAGGTTCAAGTTACCAATGTATTCTTGAAAAATATTGTAAATAGCTCAAAATGAATACGTTTGCTTATGAATACGCTGAGTTGTGTAATAAATGACCGTTTCTATTGCACAATCCTTTCACAAGGGCTTCTAATGTAGGTCAATCTGTACGAGCATGATTACGAATATTTAGCATGTAAAATGTAGATAACTACCGAAGTTAATATAATATATATTAAATTTAACGTGTATCGTTTTTCAAGTACAATTTTTTTAATTTACAAAAGTATTTAAAGATTTATTTTAAAAATATCTTGTACTGATTATAACATCCGGTATGAAACACCGCCATCTGTGTACCCAGTCTTATATCACTTCATGCACCGATTGGCGCTCCTCAATAGTGATGTACATAAATGTTATGCTCAATAATTAAAAGAAAAAGCTAACGAATTGATGTGGTGCAAACTTTTTGTATAAATTTGTTGCCTGCAATAAACTACATAAAAGAAATGAATTATTTGATAAATTGTAAATGTTTGTAGAAACTATATGAGGTAAAGTGCCTTTTAACAGATTAGCGCGCTTCCATCTTAGATTGTATCATCGCGTATCATCAGATGCAAACCTGTTAGCTTTAAAAAAATCTTTTTGGTTGATTTAATATAGACCTAGATAATTTAAGTACATATTTTAAAAGTAGCAATTTCGCAGACAACTACAAAGAGTGCCCTATTCTTTGTTTCTTTCTCTTTAAAATATAGGTAAGCGGTCCTTAATCACGTTGTAAATAAAATACATTTATTATTAGTAGATGACTTTTGTCAACATTTATTTTTTTCTTTTTTATTAAGTTAAATATCTTCCAGCTAGCTTTTATTATCAGAGTGCAAGCGCTCCTCGGACGTTCCACTAACGGAAGAAGATGGCTCCGCTAGGTTTTAATAAGTATTCCGAGGTCCCACCACGCCGTGTCCCACATTCCCGACAGCAGTCGGGGTGCTTTTCCCAGCGTCAAAAAAGATAGCTTTTACTATAGTCGTTGAAAACGTATGTACTAATGTAATATTTGTCTTTCGGCTTGACATTTCTTTACATGTATTTCTTGTTATGTATTGCGCGGTAGTGTTTTTTTCTTGAAAAATATATGCCGTGAAAATTATTTACGTCATTATTGTATGTAACCACATATACTGTGAAGCTTTGCATTAACCCTGAAGGAATTTATAATTAAAAAAAATTATTTCAGAAGATTGAGGTAATTTGTAATGAATCTAGTGCAGTACTCAAATGATAGAAATTCTTTTCACATTATTATTTATTAAGCTTAGGCTTATATATTCAAATGGAATTATTTATAAATTTTGAATACATAGTCACTCTTCCTAAAAGTTTTAGTAGCAAAACCTTACGTGTCACATTACTAGTAAAATAAGTTGTCGTTCTCTTTCAATAGATGTCGTTAAAATAAAAATGCGATTATTAGTCTCGCAGGGAAAATTGAGTCTATTATGTGCGAGCTTTAAAATTGGGATTCATCCAATTTCAATAGATATATGAATAGAGCAAAATATTCAGTTATATATACATCTAATTTTAAGAACTTAACATTCTAAAATTTTGCCTAGATATTGAACTACTTGTGTATTAGACTAAAAAAACTAGCTCCATGTTCTTTTCTATAATAAATGGTGTTTGTGTTATGAAAATTAATATAGCATTTTATATATTATAAAACAATATTCAGAATCTTGCAAAAACAAATAAGTAGTGTTGTCACAGAGCACTGATTTAATTTCACTTTTAGAAATGGAAGGTATTTATTATTGAACTGTTGGGAAGCCGTTAAGTGTAAAATTTCATTGTACTTCAATCAACTGTTTAACTAATAGAAAGTACTTAGATATTTAAGCACATTTTTATAGTATACAATGATCCTAAGGCGACCGCTGTACACAAACCTTTTGTTTTTGCTTCTCTAAAATAAAATAGACTGGTATCCACTGTTATTGAGATAAATTAAAGTATCAGGTTAAAGCGTACACAATGGGTAGACGTGGTACTGTTTAAGAGGCAAAAGTTTGAATCTTGGGCAGGCCCTAATAAGTTCTCCTTATATGCTTAATTGTTGTTTTAAATTCATCAAAGCGCTTTTTGGTGAAAAACATACCGAGGAAACCTACATATCCACATTCTGTGATGTGTAGCCTGTCAACCTGCAGAGAAGCAGTATGGTGGCTATGTGTCATAAATTCTCCTGTGAGTATTGCCTGCGCTATTTCTTATTTTTTTTAGTTGACATAAAATACTTGATGATCATTATTATATTAATACTACCTGAACTCTGTGACATTGTTTTACCATATAATTTATATCTATTGTATATTTTGGTGGCAGAAGGGTGAAAGTTCAGGATAGTATATAGAATCGAGAATTTTGTCTAAATAAAAAAAGATTTTTCTGTGAGGTGCACTTAAGGGTATCAAAAATATCAGACCAGTGAATATACACAAAAAGTTTCATAAAAATAGGTCCAGCAAGTTCGAAGCAGTTTGACAACAAACACTGAGGTACGAGAATTTTATAAATTAGATAATACAAAATAATTTAATGATTTAAAAAAAAAACCGTTCTTGTTAGATTATTATACAAGATCTACAGAACACAATCTGTTCTATCGACGTATTAAATAAAGGTAGTTTAAAAAACATAATATGTTTATAAAGTTTTAATAAAAAATACCAAATATACATGCTTAATAAAATAAATCTTTCGAAATATGCTTTACA
The DNA here is from genome assembly GCA_015832385.1 of Elymnias hypermnestra. NCBI lineage: Eukaryota > Metazoa > Arthropoda > Insecta > Lepidoptera > Nymphalidae > Elymnias > Elymnias hypermnestra. The sequence goes on along the minus strand of JACTOM010000048.1, from coordinate 2,201,035 downwards.
TATACTATGTTGTATATTTTAAAAAATATTATATTTGATTAAAATAAGGCACTTTCTTAATTAGTGCAGATGTATATTTATACAAGTATTAAAGTTCTATAAACGTTAATGTGCAACATAGTATCATGCAACCGACACCACATATTAAATAATATTGTACTGATTTAGGGAAAACATAAAAAAGTACTCATTGACTTCAATTTCATAATTTACTTAATATCTAATATTCAATATTAATTTCATATATTAAAAAAAAATAAACGTTGTTTCCAAATTATAATAGTAAAAGATGAGACAGCTTTTGAGCTTTGCCAATGTATAATAAAAAATTAAAATATATATAAAACATTGAAATTTCAAAACTCATTTAAATCGATCAAATGTTATAATAATTTCTACTCAGATTCCCTGTGTATTTTTATATAAAATAGTGATGTTAATCACTATTTTCTACAGACAGACATTTAAAATGGATAAAAGTGTTTTGTTGATTTATTTTAATTTAAGCATTGCTTTGCTTCGCGGCCATAAGGATTTCTCTAGATATGATTAGTCTTTGGATTTGAGATGTGCCCTCGTAAATCTGGTAGATTTTTGCATCTCTCATCAGCTTCTCTACTGGGTACTCGGTGTTGAAGCCGTTTCCTCCAAATATTTGAACTGCATCAGAGGCTGCCTTGTTGGCGATTTCTGATGCGTAGCATTTGGCTACTGAAGCCAATACGGTGTTCTTTTGACCTGGGAATAACAGAAGAAAGTATTATTTATTTTTATACTTTACTGCACGTCAAGAGATAACAAATGAACACATAAAAGTTACTAATAAACACTAAAAATAACGGGACCAAGCAATTAGTTTATTAAGGAGGTTAGGTCGGGATCGACAGTGTTAAATTGTTCTTTTTGAAGTGAAACTTCTTTAGGCGTGTGAGGGTAAAATTTTTACGGATGAGACTCGATGAAATTAGCGTCACGAAGATTTGTTACATTTTTTATCCTAATTCGTTTGAAGGTTAGGTAGTTTTAATATTTACAAATAACATGCGTCATTTTAATTTGCCACTCGCCATTTGATAATTTAATATACTATTTTTCAAAAAATATTAATAAAACATTTCATAAATTCCCTTTTCTCAATTTTAAATTCAAGAAACACGTGGCATTTTTAATTACAATTCGTCATTTGAGTTATAAACAAATTATTTGTATTAATTTTCGGCTTAATATTTTAATGACAATTAAATTTCTAACATATCTTCCTTGTTTCCTCCCTATAAGTCTCGGAAATTATTTTGCCAAAGAAGTTTCACTTCTGACATATGTACTTAGTACGCACGTACTTTTTTACTTTAATGTTTAATAACGTCGTCATCGTTTTTGTAGCTTACCATGGTCTACCATCCAGGCGGCCCTTTGCCAGGCGAGGCGAGCTGTCTCCACCCCAATTGCCATATCTGCTAACATGAAGGCTACAGCCTGATGTTGGGCGATTGGTACACCGAAAGTTTTGCGTTCCAACGAGTATTTGGTTGCCTCGTGTAAAGCACGAGCTGCTAAACCAGTAGCGCCTGCTGCCACCTACACCGACATAAATTCAGGTTTATTTCATTCAACTGCATTTCCCTTGTTTTTATAGCATTTGTTACGACATACTGTTATGGGGTAAGGCGGCGGACTTTTAAATTATATTCAAATTACAAAAAATATCAGTTAAGATATATCAAAATCATAATATTCTTTATTTAAGTAGGCTCAAAAACACTATTCCGACAAGAAACTCAGCGGTTACTCCTCTAAATATAGTTTTGTAGGTTACAATGTGTAATATTTTGCTTCTGTTTGCAATTGGTATTGATACCAATTGTTTGAGGATACCTGTTTTTAATAAGATACTGCAATCCTTTTACATAAGGCATATTATAATGTTGAAGAATATTAATGCGATAAAAATGATTGACTTGATTCCAGTTGCAAAATATTTCAGTACAAAAACTATATTTAAAAAATTAACTGCTAAGTTTCTTGCCGGTTTCTTCTCAGTGGAATCAACTTGCCGAATTGGTGGTAGATCTATTACCAGCAAACATAATACTGACGAATAGATTTTTAAACCTACTTGAGTACAGAATATGTTGATTTCATTTCATACTTTTTTATTCCATTAATATAGTCTTGCTCTGTGTATGTTGTGTTTTTAAGTGAAAACTTCACCTATAATGATATCTACATAGTATCGTACCGGAACAAAAATCCATTGCTTGGCGGTACATATTTGCTGGTAGGGTGTTAACTAGCCATGGCCGAAACCTCCCAACAGTCCAGACTAAGACAAATTATAAAATGTAATTCCTCTGCTAGCGAAGCGAGTATATATTAAGACAACGTACCGGCGGGCGGGTTTTATCGAAAGCGCCCATAGCGATTTTGAAGCCTGCACCTTCTCCAATGAGCACGTTTTCTTTAGGAATGCGGACGTCTTCAAAAGTAATGCCACGAGTATCAGACGCACGTTGTCCCATGTTCAGTTCCTGAAAAGTTATACTAAAATATCATTCTGAATATACCGACACGGGAATTTTAACAGAAACTCAGCTCATATAATAAGATAATTATAAAACATATGTCTTTCTATTAGAATCTATATTGTTGTGTTATTCTTTTGTAACTCTAGATTTAATTTCATAAATATTTATATATTATTATTATAATTATTATTATATGTATAGTTTTCAAATAGTTAGTTTAGTTTTTATTGTATTTCTTTTTTAATAAAGTATACTTCCATGTCCAAAATTGTGTATGCTGAGTTAGCCTGTAAGTGGGGTATACAATATAGAATCCTCATATACAATATAATATCCTGAGTCAACATTATGTTAAATTATATTTTATATAGTCTACAACGTTGGCTTCCTAATAAATAATGTAAGTAGCAGCCCGGTAACATCCCACTGCTCGGCATAGGCCCTCTCTCGTAGAAGAGAGGGTTTTAGGGTGTAGACCCACCAGCTTGCAGTTGGGGTTGGCAAGTTACACATACCGCAGATAGTTCTGCGGTATATGTAGCCTGCCAATGATACGCAGATTTCGTCAAGATGTTTTCCTTTGCCGAAAAGCAAAGTGAAGAAATGGGAAAGAATAATCCAGCCAGTCAGTTAATTATTATAAAGAGACGATTTACGGTGCATGTCGTGGATTTTTCTTGACTGCGAAACGAGGATCGACGTGTCTCATCACTTTATCATCATGATTTTTCCTTAATAACAATGTAGAAAATGTATGGAGCTACAGAGACTAATTATAAACAACATTATGGAGGAGAAACATTACAACTATAAACTAATAAAATGATTACAATAGTAAATTAAGTGTGTTTGTGTTTATACTAGACTTTTTTGAGTGGGCTGGAGTGGGTGGATAAAGATTGAAAAAAGTGACGACTTAGCATAAATATATTGACAACGAAAATTACTTTTTTATTCAGTTATTCATCTAAAGAAAGGTTCACGTTTTATTTCCAAAGATATTATGTTTTAGAAAAAAATTACTACTATTTTTTCCTCAAAACGCAGTCTTAAGGTGGGGGTACAAAAATTATGGACTTATTACTTTTTTATATATACACAGCCTTTAACTTCATTAAGGTGTAATTTTTTAAATTAATAAATAAGACCGTGTAAGATTTTAACGAAGAGCTTGGTACCTTTTTAGCTTTCAATAGTGTCAAAATTACGAAGTGATAGGAAAAAACTATATAAAATGCGTGCGTACAAAATACACGTGTCAGAAGTGAAACTTCTTTGGCAAACTAATTTTTAAATATCTAAAACTTTGGACTTCAGAGACTTAGACGGAGAGGAAAAGGACGTTACGTTAAGAATTTAATTGTATTTAAAATAATAAGTGCTGAATATTAATATAAATAATTTATCGAAATCTCAAATGACAAAGTGTAAATAAAAAATGCCACGTGTTTTTTGTCATTATTGGTAATTATTAATTAAATTTTGTTTCTGAATTTAAAATTTAGAAAAGAGAATTTATGAAATATTTATATTTTATTAAATGATGAGTAGCAAATTATAATGCCACATGTTATTTGTAAATATTAAAACTACCTAATATTCAAACGAATTAGCATAAAAAACGCTGCACAACATCGTGGCACTTATCAAGCGTTTCATCTGTACAAATTTCACCCTCATGCACCTAAAGAAGTTTCATTTCTATTATTTTTGAAAATGGTTAAGCGATCAATTAGAAAAATAACACGTTATTGTTGTGGAGGCGATATATATATTCTTCAATTTAAAAAAAGGATAGTTTACCAGCATATTTTACTGTTTCTTCTTATTAATAAATTGTATCATTGATCTTTAAAAAATTATATGTGACCTACGGAATTAATACTTTAGAAGCAGGACATTTTCGATAGGACGGTGTCTTTCTGTTAAGCTAGTTGTTACATAAAAGATAACATAAGAGAGAGAAATAAGTGATGTACCTATAGAAAGTTTCAGATTATTTTAAATAGGTCAAGTTATATAGCTAACATTACGATGCATATAGTAAAAGCTATTACTTTGACATTAAAAACAGTCAATTTTATTTATTTGTATTGATGAATTTCTACAATAATTGAGAGTTGAATTATTATTTTAATGAGTGGTGTGTAAAAAACTCACTTTACGTCCAGGAATCACTCCAGGCCATTCCCTTTCCACAATGAATCCAGTAAAGGCCTTGCTGGCAGGGCATTTTGGATCTGGATTAGTTCTTGCCAACACGAAATACCTATAGAAAAGGGAGTTCAATTTGTTTTTGAATATTAAAAATTACTAGCTGGGTTAAATTACGGCGACATCTATTTGAAACTTGAGTAACTCTGCTTTTTACAACGCTGATATCTTCTATGATATCAATTTCAATGAATCTAAGAACAGTTTTGAACTACATGAGATATACAACGTATTTAATTAGATAAGAAATAATACTGTAGGATATGAAGTGTAAATACCAGGTGTTATAATTTGCGCATTCGTTAATCCTACCGACTTTAGTCCATTAACCTCCCATAGCTGGGGATCTAAAAAATAGGAGAGACGGTTTATAGAGCATTAACCCAACTCGTTGGTACACTGCGGGTTGGCAGGAATAGTACACAAGTGCACTCTATTCCTTCACTCTCATAATCCGATGTGACGGGAATCCGACACGATGGGAGAGAGATCAGGCGCAGGACCGAAGGCTTAACGGGCTCTGCTAGGCACGGGGATGAATAACACCACGAAATTCTCAAATTCAAGCAAATATTCAGAAAATCTTAATAGGAAACTCATTATCGATTTTGTAAATTCACCCGACCCGGGACTCGAACCCAGGACCTCATGCTTGTAGTCGAACATGCTAACCAATGAACCAATGAGGCAGACGCTCTTTGTATACCTGTTAATCATTTATATTAGGATATATACATTTATTCTGGTATAGTTCACATATAATGAGACAATAATACGTAACAACATTCCCAAGTCTAACTTACCAGTTTGCGACACCTCCGTTGGTAATCCACATTTTTTGTCCATTTAGGATCCACTCATCACCCTTTTTTTCTGCCCTTGTTTTAACGCCGGCTACATCTGATCCTGCTCCGGGCTCAGTCACGCAATAGGCCTAAATAGAAGATATAAAAATATTTATCAATCCGTCCGAATATTTCTACTCCCCTAACGTAATAAATAATCAACTTGCATTTTAGACATTTGACGTTTTTGTAATATCGATGTTTATATTATCGCATTTACCAATTTCTGGTTATTGCTTATAAAAAAAAATCAAATAGCTATTAGAACATGATGCTTTCAAACATATCAGCAGTAGAAAAGGTATTAAACAATTTATCTTTAAAACACTGTTTTACAAAATTAGGATTTTATACTTCACTGTTTAAACGAAGGAAATTATTTTTAACAACGGTTGAATTGATCTCAGAAGGATATTCACGAAAACATTCGCAAACGACTATATGAGGGGCGAAATAAAATCAAATATTTTCATGGTAAAAGATAGACTAAAACAGTTATAATCTCGTAAAAGATAATAATCCGAACTGTTTTGGCCAGTGTATTAAGGGCCAGCAAAACCATTTGTTATATCCTTGTTTTGATATAGCTAAACATGAAAGTCAAAACTTACTGCCACCAATGGTTCCTCGATAAGTCTCCCAAGGTATTTCTTTTGCTGTTCTTTATTTCCAGCTAATATTACGGGAGTTTGCTGAAACAAATCGTAAACTCTGTAAGAATTGTGCGAAATTTATTCAGACAAAAGTATGAAAGTTTCAAAATAAAAAATAATTGATACTCTCTCTTATTGTTAGTATAAACATTTAAGAAAATCTAATGCAACAATTAATTAAAACTCTATATTAGTTTACGTGGAAAAAACCAAACATTTTTATTAACACAATAAAAAAAATTACATAGAATACGTTAGCCGCTAAAAGAAGAAAATATCTTTTGTTACATAATTATAAAAAATACCAAAAATATTTTAAGAAATTAGACGATCAGTAAAGGTTTGCCCTTACACTCCAAGGCAGAATCAAAAGCATAGTATTTTATTTACGGAAAAATGGGCTTCTTGTTAAAAACAGTATAAATGTATATATTTTAAATAAATAAATATATATAAGGTTTTATATTAAAGTTTAGATACACAATGCTAATCTAATATATTCTTTAAACGTGTTAGGTAGATATTCATATCATATGTGACGTGTTTGACTGAATGTATTATTTGTTACTGTAAAATAAGTGTTGTTGTGTACAGATATTGTGGACAGTAAACTATGTTATAAAATTTAGACGGTATTTTAGGTACAAAGCTAAAAATACAACATAACTAGACAGCTGAACAGAATGATGAGAAAATATTCCGAAAAAAGTCTCTTCGGATATTGTTAACCTGATCATATTTATTTATTAAATAAGTAATGGTTTATTATAGAAATTTCAATGTCCGTTGGTTTTACGTTACTAAAACGTAAACGATATTTACAGATGATATAAACTCTGTTATGAGTTTTACAAATTCTTGTATTGCTTGTTTCTAGCTAAACTCCAAAGTAGTGTTTGATCCCATCACCAATTACAATAATTTATATATTGATTGAGATAGAAAAGAAATAAACTATAATTAGTATAAACAAAGATACAAAAATAAAATGCTACACACAAAATCTTGTTAGAAATGTAATTAGAAGCTTAGAGCTGCCAACACTTTCCAATATATTGAATTGCATTTATGTATTTGTAAAATATACATTAAAATCTAAAATATTGGTGGAGACTGCACAGAAACACAATAAAGTTAACGTTTCCAATCATTAACAAGTTTGTTAACATTGATAAACACAAAAAGCAAATTTAGAATGGCGTTAGAAAACTCTAAACTTTGTATTCTTAACATAAAATGCAATAAAAATAGTGTTAAAATGATCAGCAAATTACAATCTATCTAATTGTTTAAAAAAATCGTGCTGTAAATAGATTTTTAAAACAAAAAATTATGTCAAGCACGATGCCACTCACTCCAAGGCCACTGGCTTCCACCGCGGTCATGATACCAGTACACCCGAAAGCGAATTCTTCTGCTACCAAACATCCATCAAAGACCCCCACATCTAAACCACCTGTTGAATACATTACCGTTGGCCTAAGTTCGCTACAAACAATGAACACTTATGATGCGAATGTTTGTTGCAAACTGAAGTAGCTTTTACTTGAATTGAAGTAAGACTACACCACAGAATGGCTTCTAAAAGATCTACATCCTAGAAGCTGTATTTATTATAATTACAGCATTATGTTGGTAGCAAAGACAACTACAGCGATATTATTTAGGTTGGAAAGTAATGCACTTTTCTTACTCATCTAATGCGGTTTCTGCAATAGGCATGTTTTAAATTAGTATACATTAATTCAAAAGTACATATATATTATAATGTTTGCGAATTACGGTAATGACGTGTTATAAATGTCTAAAGTAAAAATTGCACAGAAACAAATTAAGGATTCGCCCGTGTCTGCAATAATAGTGCAATTTGCTTACCACCTATCCAAATAGCCAGATTATTAGCAAATAATTTTGGGTTTTTATTCATTATTATAGAATCGTCGCTTCGCTAAGTATTGAAGGCATGCAAATTAAGTATTTGTATTTTTCTACGGATAACCGCGTGAATCGGGTTTAAATTGCAAGTTCGTTACCTATCATTCCTCCATGACACAGAGAAGGTGATCTGAAGATCACTTGACTATTTTTGAGCGGGCTTTAAAATACTTGATCAAAACCACATAAAATAGTGATATTTTTTTAGGTTTTGGAAATGAGTACAGGTCTCTACCCATCTCGATTATTATAATATACCTCTTCCTGTTTTAACCGTTACGTAATTACTAATATTTAGAGACATGATAGAATATATGCAGTTTCTTTTTTTTTTATTTAAAAATAAAATACATTAATTACAACAAAATCAGATAAGTTAACGGTGTCGCAAAAACCCTTTCTCGTGAAAAATTGGGGGCTTTTTTCGGTGGAGTACTGAAGAATGTAGTCTCTTTTATTCATCAAATACATAGCGTTACCTGTCACCAAATTGATCCATTTTTAACTCTTCGCCGTTATATATGGCGATTTTGACGTAGAAATGCCCATTACAACATCGGCGTTGGACCTCTACATCCTTATGAGGATGTGATGAAACAGACGTCAAAACATATATGGCATTTAGCGAACACTGTTTGATGACTGAGTTAAAGAGCTATTTTATATATTACATAAATAAACGAACGAACGAATAAACGGACAAATGTTATAAAATTACCAACACGGCTAGCATAAATAAAATAGCATAGACAACAAAATCTTATAAAATCTATATACTATATAATGTATTTGCTAAAGTTAATATCAACAATAAGAAAATATGCCAATTGACTTATTTATTAAATCTTTGTTTTTGACTTTGGATCTTTCCCTTGCCTAACTCAGATTCTGAGAATATATTACTCAATAATTTAACTATTTACCAACATTAATATACTGTACTCTAACTACGTGACCTTATAATTGTTTGTATTATTCTAATGAGACAATTCATGATTAAAGGTAGCAATTATTTGCACGCATGTGAATTAGGCGTTTTAAAAGAGACTAAAAGGACTTTTCTTCGAGTATTTATTAATCTGTAAAGATATATCAGGAACATAGCAGACGCAATAGGGCACTAATTCATAGGGCAAAGAAGGCTGAAACGACTTTTGATGTAGTGTTTTTTTTTTTTCGAACTGTGTTTAGCTGTTAGCCCTACTGGCTTTTACAGCGTAACCGGGAGGAGGACGGGCTCTTAAGGAGGCCGCCACATTTCGAGTGCGAGCCCTGAAAAGGGCTCGCTCTCCGGGGAAACGCCGCTCCAAGGGCGTCTCCTGCGAGACCGAGCCTCGGCTTGGAGCGACGTTATCGCTGAAACATCACCTGAAAAGGAAGAATCAGAAGCGCCCCCGGGAACGTGGGTGAAGTCCACGTCCGGGTGACGTCAGAAATCGGGGACCTCGACTCCGCCGGCGGAATCGCTGTGTAACGCTTGTGTATGTGTCTGTCCCTACCTGGTAAGGTAGATTGTCGATAGTTATCGTATCGTCGGGGTCGTTAAGGACATATTTAGGCCGTCTCTTCCTAGGCGGAACGTTAAGACGGATCCTATAAGAGGACGCGTTAACCACTAGTGGGTTCCTATGATTTATGGCTCTCTCGAAATAATTTTCGGAGAGCTCTTTAAAATAACTCTTTATCGTGGGGAGTTCTAAGTCCCTATGTAGATCGACATTTCGGACGTACCAGGGGCATCCCGTGGCCATCCTCATGAATCTATTTTGCAGCGTCTGCAGACGGGCCAGTCTATAGGCTGGCACGTGTGCGAAGACGATGCTGGCGTACGATATGATGGGGCGGATAGTGTAGTAACAAGGTTATATAGAATACAGATTTTAAGAAGTCTTTATTGTCTCTGAATAGTTACAGCACAGATTAAACTCGAAGAAATCTATTTAAAACTACAGGATGACGTTCACTTTACAGTTGCCATTAGGCTTCCAATTTCAGCATTTAAAGTCGAGAATAAAGTTTAAGATAAGTCAAAACATACAAGGCGGTTGAAATATATTCACTATATTTTGACAGATCAATATACTCTATATGACCCCATAAACCTCTACGAGTTAATTTAGTAAAGTTAGAAATAGGAGCCGCATAAATTTAGATGTTTTTTGTGTACCTTTATGTCGAATAAGGAAAACAGCACACAATCCAATTTATTACATGACACAACTTTATAACAAATATTCCGTCGTCTCCTGTACTCTAGGACATCATTGCCTTACTTTTTTGTAATACATTATAAAGGGAACTATATTCTACTGAACATTAGGTTTAATATTTTACTTTTCTTTCTTTTTAAGTTTATTTAGTGTTTAGTTTTCATTTTTTCTTATTTATAATATATGTCCGAGTAGTTTCCCACATATGAAGTGCAAGTTTATGATCATTTTTTTTTGAAATGTTACTTAGTTTTAAGCAATACCCATTGTCTTACACATCTGTATGTTTGAGTGACATTCTGTGATTGACCTAAATAAATAAAAATGTTTCACCTTATATAAGGAATTCATAAACAATGTAATTATTCATGAACAACTGGGCTGGACGTTGTTTGTCTGTTAGTTTTATTAAATAGGTGTAATTCCGGTAACTTGTATTCATACTATTTAGATTGTATGGTGTTTTTGAAATAGTGATAAAGTAAATTTTTGTTCAAAGTATTTTAATACTATTTTGGCTCGTATGTTTATCAGTTCACAAAAGAATTAAATAAATCGTACAAAAATAATTATAGATGTTTACTTTCAAGATATTTTTACTGGCATGACGGACGATGTGACCCATAGTGAAACGTTTGTTGTGAACCATAACATTTATTATTTGTTTCAACCTAGTACCCTATCTCAGACGGAACTACAGATATTGCCAATATAAAAGTTAATTAGAATTGGAATACGCAAACAATATTATAATTAAATGGCGGAAATAAAATTACAAACAACAGTAGTTTAAGACAATGTAGGTATGAATTCTGTAAGATGGAAAACAATTTTGATTGACGTCAGAACACACGTTAATAAAGAAGGTCGATGTAAATTATAACCATCTTTTGGATTTCTTTATACGATTTATTACTTCCCACGATATGTTTCATTAATTTATGTTTAAAAAATGAACAAAACAATTCAAATAATTACACAGACATTTACATAAAGATAAAATCTATATTTAATAAAAATATACAAATACAAATATATGTCTGAACTTTAGAAATATAGGCCATTGCAATGAAGAATCATTGCGTATGATAACATTACGAAATGTGTCTTTAAGATTTCTGCTGCTGTTATTCAGAGTATTTTTATTTCTTAGAGCTGATGTCAGAAAGTGTAACCACATATTGTGTGACTAAATTTTCCACACCAAAAATTATACGCGGACGACGTTTAAGACATGTCCTGTTGGATAAATAAACCTTTCTAGTTTTTGTTTATACATATTGCCTTATGTTCTCTAAAATCCTAGTTATAACTCGTGATAGGTCGTGGAACTAACTTGTTCGTGTCAGTTGCTCTATAGGTATTGAAATATATAAAATGTTTGCGTGTTATCATGCGTGTTTCTTTAATTATATATAAAATATCGTGTTATGCTCATATTGATATTGTAGTTGTTATGGATTTTATTAGTGTTTTTTTAGACTTACTCCTAAGCCTGTGCCGCCAACGGCTGTAGCAATACCACTGCACCCGAATGCCATCTCGTCACCAATTAGACACTCGTCGAAAACGCCAAAGTTTCCTATGCCCCCTGAAATTATTCTTTCCCACTAAGAAAGTTGCAAATACCAAGTACTCGGATCTTGCAAGTTTGTTCTATTATGAACTGATTTAAAAATCTATTACCTACCGCCGACCTCAAGAAAATTATTAGCCTAAAACGAATTAAAGACGACTAATATAGACAGAGAGGATAATTAAAGAAATATGCCAAGTTATTTGAGAAAGTTGAACCGACATAATTTCCATTGCATCCGACATATATTCGCGTTAGTAATTCGCGAAGAATAACAACTATTTTGATTGAGTCCCAAATCAAAGCAACTAGAAAAGATGTAACGACTCAAATCGTCTTTCAAGCAGAGCCCAAGGTAGCAAAACAAGTAAATCCATGCAAAGTCGTAACTCACTTATAAACTTTGAGCGATATTTTATTCGCTGTTTAAGAGCCATGTTACAAGAAAGTTTGTATCTCTCTTGACTACTATGGATTCAAAACTACGAAGCATGATCATATAACTAATTACAGACGAATGGCTGTTGTACGTGTTGTCTTGTGTGTTTATACGGTGCCTTTAAGCTCTTTCTTATGCGCTTGCAAAAACATTAACGTAAAAATGAGATACGACCCTTACATTGCGCATGCGAATGTGTAGACACCTACAGTTGCTAAACCTGTAATACCCTATACAGTAATTAGCTTTCTCAGCATGCGCCTTTATAAGATCCTTTCTTATAACGAATGATATGCTTACGCCAACTTCTGTGATGTACATCGCTGCCATTATGCCCGCACAACCAAAAGATATTTCGTCAGCGATTACGCAACTCTCCAATACGCCTAATCCCATTCCCCCTGTGAAATTGCACTCAGTATTCAAGCGGGGTTTTTTGATTTAGTAAATTGTTAAATAGTTTATCATTAGTATATTAGGGTATAAAAGAAATTACGGAAAAATGTTGGCATTTAAAAATGATTGCGCTGTTAGCTTTGACGTGAAAAATGGCCGGATTGATTTAGTACGTAAAATATTTTTCATTCGCTCCATGAGGCCCTTTCGCAGCTTAGTAAAGTGCGTTTTAGCCGATTAAAACTTGGCGTAGGCTGATTTTAAAATTTCCATTTGATACATTGCCCAAGCGACTATATAAAGTGTACTTATAAAATCACTCCATATATTTATATAAACAATTAACTTCAACATCAATTAACTACATCATGTTACGGACTTTGACTTTTGGCTTGACAATAACAATATAGTTAAACAAGTTTAGAGCGACAGGCGCCTTGTTCCGCTAATCCTTACAGAACTACCCAAATTTGAAAATTACATGTTGTCTATAAGGATTACAAAGACTTTTTGATATATAACTTAAATAAATAGCGTAAACTTGCACTAATTAATTATAGAGTACATAGTAAGACGTGTTAAATCAGTTTTAGAGACCAATGATCACTATTACAAGAATTTTACTTTTACTTAATTTATAAAATAGAACTACATAAAGACGCCTAAAAATAAATTTATGAATTAAACGTTGAATTTAAAAATTTTGCGCAATTCATAATGTTTACGGTGTCTCCCTTCTCTAAACCAAGTTTTTTCGGCTTAATATTGTGCATTTCATGTGGCTTAGAAGAAATACTATCATTGCTTCGCATTTTCACTTACGGCAATAGTAGAAGTCAACGCAGCTGCTTTAATACCAGCACAGCCATACGAGAACTCTTCCGTAACAAGACATATTTCAAAAATGCCTACACCTAAGCCTCCTGTAATAGATAACTTAGCAAACACAAAGTGAAAAAATAATGTCAATATATTATTTTAATATAATAAACACCAATGCATTCAAAAATAGTGTTTTAATATTTTTGTCTACAACTATATCAGAATAATTTTGCCATGGATCGTCGAAAACTTTCCATACGTATGAAAATGTTTAAGCAACTTAAGTTAAAGATATCATTACCGCAGTGTTCGGGCACGTGACCATTCATGAGACCGATTTCCCATGCCTTCTTGATGATAGGCCACGGATATTCTCCAGACTTGTCGTATTGAGCTGCCACGGGGATTACCTCTTCCCTAGTAAACTTGCGTGCAAGTTCTTGGAGAGCTTTTTGTTCATCACTTAGCTCTGGAAGTTTAAAAAAACAACTTAAAATCTATCTAATTATGATACTTAGAAGCGACGCGCTGATGTTTCTGAAATTATTTAACAACATTGAAGACGTCTAAACCCTAAACCTAGTGACATCCCGATGGCTTTGTGCCTAAACTGTCTTATTTTGACAACAGGCACTTTAAGTAAATTATATTTGATTAAAACATTTACGCAAATGCAAGTAATGACAGTGCGTATAATAGAAATAAACGAGATAGCTCACTTTTTGTGAAATTCATCCCTGTCTCTAAGTGTCTCTATTGTGTTAATGGGTGACGGTAATCAAGTACACAGTACCTCTCACGGTTTCCCACTATACATACTTTGTTGGAACAATAAATAATAAAATAACAATATAAACTTATTTTTTATTCACATTGTTATTTCACCCAGATAGTCAAAACCGGATATAACGACATTGAAGGGACCGTATGTTTCGGTCGTTATGTCTGATAAATGTTATAAGCAACATACACACGCTGTTATATATATGTTTGCCATATGGGTATAGATTACGCTTAAGAGCTTGTTTTCAAATAATATGTGTAAATAAAAGAAATAAAGTTCCTTATGAATGCCTGCCATATAATAGTAAATAAATAAAGTACCTACGGTAAAGTTTATAGACTACACTTAGTTTTTAAAGTAATAAGTTATTGGATTTTCCTTCTTTTTTTTAAACAACTAAAGGTTTGGTCATCGCCGTTTCATTGTTCTGACCGATGTGTCGCTGTGTCCGATGTCGGTATGTACGAGTATACTTATTACTTTATATAGAGATTCGGCCGGGACCTTTCTATTCGGTTGTTATTACCGATCTGTCATTGTAAACGCTGTCGTTACATTCAATTTTGACTTTATATACAAATTGTTCATCATCGTTAGTCATTTAAACGACGAATGTTCACCGCTGGACAAAACTCTCTTCTGATTTCCATAGAACTCAACCCTGCGTACTTGTATTCAATGGTTGCCGATAACCCGCCAGATATAGGAGGTCACTTAGTGGGGACAGTGGATAACGAGCACAGTTGCAACTACGTCTTTTGCTACGAGACCGTGAAAGCACTTGCAGGTTCTTAAGTCCATCGGTTTATAGAAGTGTGTCTTACGTTTTTCTACTGCGGCTTTGAAATTCGTTTTAAGTATACAAATATAGACAGTCGTTTAGTATAAAGACATATAATATAAAAAAAGTAAGTAGCAGCCCATTAACGTCCCACTGCTGGGCACAGGCCTCCTCACTCCGAGGAGCGAGGGTTTTTAGAGCGTAGACGCACCACGCTGCTCCAAGTGCGGATTGGCAGGCATAGTACACAAGTGCACTCTCTATTCCTTCACTCTCATAGTCCGATGTGATGGGAATCCGACACGACCGGAGAGAGATCAGGCGCAGGACCGACGGCTTAACGTGCTCTCCGAGGCACGGGGGTGGAACACATCGCCAACTTCCCAACTTCAGGCAAACATTGAGAAAATCTTAATAGAAAACTCAATATCGATTTCGAATTGGCCCGACGCGGGACTCGAACCCAGGACCTCGTGTCTGTAGTCGAACATGCTAACCACTAGAAGCAGTCTTTCTTAATATAATATATTCTTTATTAAATATACTTAAACATGTTGTTTACAAGATAGTGTCA
This sequence comes from Elymnias hypermnestra, assembly GCA_015832385.1. Lineage (NCBI taxonomy): Eukaryota > Metazoa > Arthropoda > Insecta > Lepidoptera > Nymphalidae > Elymnias > Elymnias hypermnestra. The sequence continues at coordinate 2,185,281 of JACTOM010000048.1, read as the reverse complement.
AGGCTAACAAGTTCATATAAATCTATATACTAAATTATTAACTATGGATAGCAATGTATCAATTATCTAAGGAAGAACTTAATTAAGCGCATACCAGTGTTCAATAAAGTGTCGTAGAATTATAATAGTTAATTTATTTCAAGATAATGCTTGTATGTTTCAAGTGGGTTTAAAGTTAATAATGTGCCACCTTTATGTATATTCATCATTCATTTTCTTTCCTTTATCCCACTAGGTGGTGTCGGCACAGTATGTTTCCTATAGCCACTTTACTCTATCAGCTGTCATTTCTATATTCACACCCCTAACAAATATATCCTCTAGCACACAATTCATCCACACTTTTTTGGTCGCCCTCTCTCAGTCCTGCCGCTTACATCATATTTAGGGCCCTCCTGAATACATGGCTATCCTCCCTTCTCATAACGCGTCGCCTTGGGGGTACGCCCTAACTCTATCGCCATTATTCTCTTTTGTACTTAACATGTTCTAAAAATTTTGGCTTGATTGTTTTAATACCGCCCGCCTGCCTGACGTCAACCATCTTTGGGAATGCTGTCGTTGAGTGGTATCCACCACCAATTGGAAGAGGGCGCAAGATGGAGTGTGTCCTCCTAAAACTCGCAGTCAGAACAAGTACAATTCCAAATGTAAATTGGAGGTGTACCAGTACTCACCTGTGAGTCTCCGTTAGACGATTTTTACGCCACCAACGGAAAAATAGGGGAGTCCTATCCTATACCGGGACTGCACGGCTAACCACCTTTATGAGTATTACATTTATTTTAATTTTAAGTTATGTTGAATTTTTCTAAAATATGACTGACTTCAATACAGTTGCTTATTGCAGTGAAGCATCACAGAGGTGTTATAGGTTGTGCTTCATATATGAAAATATGGTAGCAACTCAGCCAACTGGTTTGAGAAATATTGTAGCAAAAGAAGATGTACTTGACAGCTTCTATTAACATTTCATGTAATATCAAAATTATCTTTAGTAAATAATATAGACATATATTTTGTGGAGTTTAAACTTTATAGATTAGTTAGATAAGTTAAAAAATTTAATCATGATTTGATGATTATTTCGTATTTGCGTGTCGGGTATTGATTAAAGAAATAAAGATTACAGCAACAATGGAATTGAGAGTTTAAAAATTTTATTAGTCTGCCTAAATGGTGTCAAGAAAATTTTAAATACATATAAGCTACACATTCTGAACCTTAAATATTCTTGTTTGGTGCATGTGTAAATAAAAGATGGACACAACCAGCTAATAAACATTTCAATTTACATTTTAATGATAAAAACTGTTGCAACAATTTTTATATAATTTTTGACATAACTTGATGAACCACATTATTCAATGAAGGTGCTAAAACAGAGTTATATATAATAGTATAATTTGTGACATTATCATAAGCTGCTATTCCAACTCATAAAATCTTTGGAAGTTAATTTCCATGGTATTTTTTTGTCCAGAGATAAGAGTTATCAAAATACAGTTTGAGGTTTGGAAACACTTTTAGTGTTCTTCTTTATAGCTGTAACTGTAAGCAGTCTAATGTACCACTACTGCACCCTACTATGGACAAATATTAAGGGCAATTGAAATTCCATAGCTTTAAAATGTTTTACTCAAAGACAGTTTGTTATGGTAAAGAAATATACTTAGGTCAGAAGTAATCACTTACCAAAACATAGGCCAGTTGTCGGAATGGGTTTTGCTGCTGATGATTTTGCAGCTGTGGATGACAATTTCCTATAAATAGGACGGGTAGTGTGAACAATCTGTAAAAATAAACATGTTAAAATCCATGCTTGTGTTTACCAGAATAAGACTATCCTACATGTTTGCAATTTAACCATACTTGTCTCTTATATAATAGAAAGTATTGAATTCATGTTATACTTTAAGTAGTAATGACAGTGGCTTTACATAGTAACCAATGTTAATGGGTGCCCAGGTCAACAGAAAAGACAATAAATTAACCACCAATATAAACAATTTAATTGAGTAATCATATAAAATTAATTTTAAAAGTAGTACATGTGACAGTGTGTTAATAATTCACACTTACTCTTTTTTTGATTTTGATGATTGTTTTTATATGTTCAAGAATAATTTATATTAAGATTCAAGTAGAATGAAGGGTATAAAGTTAATAAAGTTTACCTAGTCATAAATATAAAATTTTTGTAACAATAGAAAGCTGATATATGGGGCTTAGAAAGATTAAATATAACTAAAATTTCAATTATTATAAACTGTTATTTATAGACATACAATTGATGATTAATTATTTTATATTTCTGTATAAAAGGTGGTTGTTCATTGAGGATTCGTTCGTTCTTAGTTAAGGCATTATGAATATTATTCGACCTTAAACCACATATATAAAAGGTTTTCCTTTATACCAAATGTCATATTAATATATTGATATATCTTATATATAATATTATTTTGATATAAAAAATAATTATACTTAAACATGGTAATAATTTTCGAATTCTTTGTGTTAAGTGTAAGTAGAGCAACAATTGGACTTTGAACTGTCATTATCATATTATTTCATTTATTATTTTCTCTACATGTACTAATAATTACAAACGTAGCAAAAACTTATTTAAATTTGTTATAAGTAATTTATAATACAGAACTTCTTAATAACAGTATTATACCGAAATTTAAAAAAAAAAAACAATTATTTTCAACCAAAAAAAATACTCACTTTAGTGAAAGGATTCATAGCGAGGTATTAATTCAATTGTTTTGGTTAAAAATGAACTTTGGACTTTGGACTTAAATTTTGAAGGTAATTATTGACCTGCACCTGGTAGACGCTAGATCAACCTACGCGTACCAAGCCAGCACCAAAACATGAAGAGAAACGATTATTACAACGTTATTTATATTCATATCTTATTATATTCTGTGGTTACTGGTTGCCATAGAGTAAGTTTTAGTTTTTGAAAGTGAAATTGCAGATACCTGTTTTACGCTTAATGTAATACGCATTTTTTATGCGGCAGGACTGTATTAAAAATAGTATTTATCAAAATTACTAAATAAAATTAATGGGTGCTATAGGAAATATTTAAACAACAATAAGCAATACTTAAATTGTAAAAAAACGCCTTCCGTTACAGGACAGACTAGTAACCTCGATATTTTTTAAATGAACAACTGGTTATGTTTACCGTAGTAAATATATTAATGGTAGGTGCTGCAAAAGAGATGCCGAATCATTAATCCGAGTGGGAAGAGAAGTGAGTTGGCGAAGCTTTCTCACAGCATGCAACGGTCTCATGCGTTGCTGTAGGTGTGAGATTAAAAGCAGCTCTGTTTATCAAACTATGTCTGTTATAGAATTAGAATAGAGTTTGGTTTGGTTTGATTTTTTAACAACATTACCAAGCTCCGAAAATCTGTCTGCATTTTTATGGTTTATGGTATGGTATTTTATGGTGGCCTAATAAAAAACCCTCTGGTTACTTGGTCACTACTATAGATTTGCAATATTAATATTACAATCCGCAAAAAATTATAAATTTGTCTTCACTAGTTCAAAAGGAGGAAGTATGTAATTCTAAATATCTGAATAAAACGAGCAAGATATAACTAGGTAATATTTCTATGAATGTAGAAAATGTATCATTGTAAACTGTCATATGTATTGTAGAATGTAGATCTGTGATGATCTGTGCCTGAATAAAAATTGTTTAAAATAGCGTCAGAGATTTATTTCTTATTAATTGATTAATAAAAAGAAAATGATGAGAAAAGATGTGTTACGAGAGCTAAGCGATAATTTGCAATGTAGTTGTTGAATAATTTCTTTGTTTTCGAAGTGGAGGACTAGGGGGGTTTTAGTAGGTCGACTAACGATAGTAGGTCGTGTAGGTGTTTAATCGGTATGTGGCACGAGCAGGCTGTGTTATGAATGAGGAGGCTCTTTTGGCGCGGGCTTCCGAGGAGCGGGAGCGGATCTTCCAAAGATACGAGAGGGGACGTGAAAATCTCGCTGGACAAATTGACCCGTGGGAGGATCCCGAGTTCGAAGATTACCATAAAACTGATAGGTATACTCATATATGTTGTTTTTATTTTAATTCGCATTTTTCGAAACAGAGGAATAATAAATTCATATTACAAATATCATTATAATTTCAGATCTCATGAACCTAGTCCAGGTTCTTAACTCAGCAGAGCTTTTATAAAGATTAACCAAATATTCCATTCCATATTATATACATATGTATTTAGATTTATTTGAATTTTCTTTTAATTTTTTTATACAATTCATACATATTATAAAATGATGGAGCACCCATCATTTTAGCAATCTGAATTTTTATATAAAATAAAATTTTTGTTTAATGTATAATAACACATTGATATGTGATGGCATTAGCGAAATTTTGATATATATTATATTTAACATCAAAATGATGATGTTAAATAGTTATGTGGAATTCTGATTCTTCTATAATAATATCACAATGTATGTTAGAGATATTAAAGCCATCTTACAATTATGTGGAGTTACTAAACACCTTGTATATTGTTGGCTAAATTATGCCCATTGTAACCAAACATCTCTATATTCATGATTCCATCAAGACAACATCTTTATTTAATCTTAATATATATTATTAGTTTTTGAGCTTTTGATCAAATCTCTTTGTTACATTAAATCTTTCAAAAAATTTGAGGACAAAGCTCACTTTTTGATTGATAATAGTTGTTGTATGTGAAATATTTAATATAAAATTTATTAATTAAACTAGGTTTAACAATTTAGTTATAAGAAATTTAATATCAAGGAAATAAATTTATAATGAATATAGGTATTATTCACTATAAGCTAGCTGTAAACCCAAAGATGGTATCTCAAAGAATATCAGGGTTTGAATGTTTGTACATACATACATACATAACATCACGCCTCATTCCCATAGGGGTAGGCAGAGACAACATCCTTCCACTTGCCACAATCCTTGCATATCTCCTTCGCTTCTTTCATTCTCATTAAACCTTTCATACAAGTTCGTCGGTTTAGAGTACTCTTGACCTGACCCTTATTTAAAATGTCCTGGATTTGGTCCAGGAACGTTCGCCTCGGTCTTCCCCTTCCAACTTTCGCATTCACTCTTGACTCATAAATCCTTTTTGTCAGTCTCCTTTCATTCATTCTCTCTACATGCCCAAACCATCTAAGCATACCTTTCTCAATTTTAGTCACTACGTCTTCTTTTATACCACAACGTTCTCTTATCACACTATTTCTCACTCTGTCACTCAGTTTTAATCCACTCATGCTTCTCAACGCTCTCATCTCTACCGCATTTATTTTACTTTTGTGATTCTTCTGCCATACCCAACTTTCACTACCATACATAAGCGTTGGCACCAACACTCCAGCATGCACTGCCAGTCTAGCCCTTTGAGACACCATCTGGCTATTCATAAAGGCGTACAGAGCACCATTTACCATATTCCCTGCATTCACTCTCCTTTCAATATCACTTTCACATGTTCCATCTTTTGTAAATTTAGATCCCAAATATACAAATTCTTTCACCTCTTCCACTTGTTCCCCATCTATCAAAATATTGCCATCCATCATAGATTCATCTTGTTCAAAAAAAAAATGTTTGTAACCTCACATTTTAAGATACTTAATGATGTTTTCACATAAAAGTACCAGATAAGTAAGAAACATGCTGAGAAAGAAAGAAAGAAATGGAATTATTAAGAAAATTAAGGAGAAATCATTCAGTTCATAAACAAGGATGGAACAAATATTTTCAATTCAGTTCCTGTAATAATACTAATTATCACTGATGGCCACCACTGTATGATAAGTGTTGTGTGATTACAATGTACACTTTACAATAAAAATGTATTTGCAGTGTCCTTGGTTAATAACTTAATATATACATAGATTTTAATTCATTTATAATTATAGCCTTTACTAGATGCAAAAGAATGGATTGTAATTAGGAAACAGTGACATTTGTGAGATTCACTGTTCTTAAGATATTTCTTTTTGTGCTTAACACAATGCCCTGATTTCTTGTTCTTTTTTATATATAATCTATTGTACATAAACTTACTCTAATATTTTGCAATATTTATATGCCATATCTAATAGCAGAACCTTGACTGATTTTTAAGTATTGATTGTAATTTAATTAATGTAATTATTGAAGTGTATACATAATAATTTAATGGTATTGGAATGCATAGCAAAGCGAAGGAATCCTACTGATTTTATGTTGTTCTTTAATATCATCATCACTCTATATATTTAAAATTACATTTGGGAAAAGTAAGACTGACAATATCTAATAATTTGAAAGTGTTGAAAAGACCTAAATTTGATCTGATTTTAATAATCGTTCTTAATTTTACGACATTAAGTGTTGATGAACTGTTCTTACATGTCCTATTTATTTGTTATACAATTTTTTTTAATAGTGTTACTTTAAGCAAGAAACCATGCAAAGGCAAGTTTTTAAATTGTTGACAAGTCACCGCCTGATGTGATGGCGTAGGGTGGAAACTAGCTGCGATCTAAGTCTCCCGATTGTTTATAAAAACAAAAATAAAAACTATAATTTCCGAAATTTGCTCTATGTGGCATCTGTAGCTTCTGCTACTGAGGCCATCAATTTGTTTGTAATTTTTGTTATCATGAGGTTTATACTATTTACATTTATTTTATTAAGACTATTAGACTTATTACCTAGAATCATAAGGAATATTATTAAGAAAAGAAAATGGATTGTTTAAAAATAATTAATATAGCATTTACACTCTGTATATATTATATAAATTCAATTTGGGTTTGGTTTTCTATAAATGAAACTTTTAGTGATCAGTTGACTTTACACAGGATTTGCATTATAGCTCAGGAATAATAAGTATTTTTTTTCTCTTTTCAATTTTGTGTTTCAGTTAGATCTGTTTATAAGAAAAATATTTTATTTATTTATTTTTTTGTTGCAAAGCAAGCAAATGCAAATGTTATCTAGCTATGCATATGAATTTCAATATGTGCTGTGGTTTACAATAATGTCGTATTTTTATAAGAGTTGTAACTGTGCTGTAAGAAACTGGTAGTTTCAAATAAAATTATTATGAAATCGGGAAATCTGGGCTTAGTGACCATCTAACAAAATTGAATGAAAGTCACTTTCGCTAAATTGTGATTCAGTCGTAGTTTTGATAATCCTGTAATAAATGAAGGAATGACTGTTTCATAGTTTGTCATAAATATAGCTACAATTTTTTTGTGTTTTATATATCTATGGTTATGGAAAATGTTTTATAACATTGCAGGTATGGCTTCATTCATGATGAACGACTTCCTCAAAAAACTGCGCCACAGAAGGTTAATGTGGAAGTCGAGAGAGAAAAAAAATGGGTTAAAATGCTTGGATCTTGGGATTCTCCCACAACAATGGAAAAGTTGCATAGAAGAATATACAAAGGCATTCCAAATTCACTTCGCATAAAAATATGGTGCAAGCTCTTAAATGTCAATGCTGTAAAGTCTGATACACCTGGAAAGTACCATGAAATGTTAAAGTTAGCAAAGCAATGGTCTACAGATGTGAGACAGATTGATTCTGATGTAAACAGGCAATTTCGCGAACATCAGTTCTATAGAGAGCGATATTCTGAAAAACAATGCTCATTGTTTAATGTACTGTGTGCATATAGCATGTATAACTCTGAAGTTGGGTATTGTCAAGGAATGTCAGGTTTAGCAGGAGTTTTGCTTATGTATATGGATGAGGAGGATGCGTTTTGGGCGCTTGCAATCCTATTATCAGATAAAAAATATGCCATGCATGGTTTGTATGTTGAAGGATTCCCAAAGCTTACAAGATTTTTAGAACATCATGATAAGATTTTGATAAAGTTCATGCCCAAGTTAAAACACCATTTTGATAAGTTTGGACTTGATGCGATACTTTACTCACTTAAATGGTTTTTTGTGTGCTTTGTGGAGCGAGTGCCCTTCAGCTTATGTTTAAGAGTTTGGGACATATATCTCCTTGATGGTGAACGAGTGATTACTGCCATGGCCTACACGATTCTTAAACTTCATAAGAAAGCCATCATGAAATTAAATGATATGGATTTAATTGTTAACTATATACAGGTAAAATTTTATTGACTTAGTCAACAGATTTGTTTAAGTAAAGTTTAATAATTTTGTTTTTAATTTTGTAGGTCAAGTTGCATAAAGATTTTGGTTATGAAGATGATGTTGTTATTTATCATTTAGAAAGATCTATGGAAGAGTTAAAGCGAGCAAAGCTCGATTATCCAGGTCCGCCTCCTGCCTCTGAGCTTCCGCAAAGGCCTCTAGGTGTGTTTGTGGAACCAGACAAAAAATCAAAAATTGGCCAAAGGGCAGAAAATTTTTCAGAAACTGAAAAACAAGCCAGAGCTACAGTTATATTACGGTATGTATAATATTTGGGAAAATAATTTTAGTGATAATAATTTGCGTTTTATTTTATAAAGCATTACCAAACTAGTTTCAATTTGTTTGTAGAGAAAAGGAGGTTTTCGTTCCTAGTAACAAATTAACATATATATCAAAACTAACTATGAAGGACAGCAATACAAGGTATGAATTTCAAGAAATGTGACTAATAAATGTGTATAATGTAACAGTCAGAAATAAATTTTTTTGAACGTTACAAATAATACTTTCAGGTGTTTACTAACCATTGCTTATTTTTTGAAAAGCTTTAACAGTAACATTCAAATACGTGATATAAACTGTTCTCATCTAAATCGTATAAAACTCTTGATTCCAAGAAATAACATATAATTGTAAAAATAAATAAATTTATTTGGTCAAATCATACATTCTATTTTTAAAAAATTTATAAGAAATAGAAATGAAATTGTTATAAATTTTAGTAAGTTGCATAAAATTGACATTTCATTCAAGGGTAAATGTATATGTTTCTATTATAAACACGCAGCAGTTACAAAGATGTCACTTAAGAAATCTATATCTCTTATTAAAATGAAAATTAATTGAGAAATCATTTTATTATTTGAAGGACTGCTTAGAAGATAATAAAGCTTCGCAATGAATGAACTGCTCTAATCGAAATAGTTTAACTTTAGATTTGAACTTGTTCTGGATTACCATCATCAGACGTACATTAGAATTAGAGTATGGAAAAAAAAATTTTTTTTGACGATTCAAAAGTGCTGTAATATGCCTACTTTAATAAAGATATTTTGATTTGCATTGATTTATTAAAAAAAAGTTTACTGAGACGTTATGTATCATTAATTAAATTATCAAACGTGTATATAAAGTTCAACGGACAGCAATTTTTTTGGCATGGTTTTCATTTCATTAAAAAACAAATTAAAAAGATATTTTTTAAAATTAAATTTCCTATATTTTATTTTAAACAATAGTCAAAATAACGGTGTAGCCTTGGCGCGTTCTGTAGTTATAGAAATTTAGTCTTTGACAATAGAACTTTAATAATGGTAAAACTTATAATTTTATGTCATTATGGTCGAATTACGACCCTTGGATATACAAGAAATTGAGAAAAATCTTTTTCGACAAATACAGTATTTGCAGCGATTTTGTTTTTTGTTATAGTTGAACTAACGCAGAAATTTTTAATTGTATGTATTACGTACACTAGTAACCGTTAAAGTTATTGAGTTCATAATGTTTTACGTTTTAAATTGTTTTACACCATTTCGATATAATTTCGCTTTTATAAATAAAAAGCGTTACAATAAGAGCCAGTTGTTGGTAACTCAATAAGTAATTAATGCAATCGAATAAAATGGCAGCCGTGTGAGAGTTGACTAGGTTAAAGCCTATTTTAGTTCATTGATAAACATCTTCCGAGTTAGATTGTAACACAAAGTGAAGAGCCCTAAGATTTCTATTATTTTAACAGGCAGTTACGGATAACATTCAAATGTGATCAATGAAAATTGCAATTTAATATTTGCGATCCATTAATGCTTAAGCTTTTAAAACGGGCTGATGGGTTTCGCACAATTGTTGCTTTACGTATGGGTACATAAAAATAAAGTCCTTAATAAATAATTTAAGTTAAATTTATCTTTAAGTTAATAACGTATGCATAAACACACACACACATACATACACAAATCATCACACGCACGCAAATTTACATTCACGGAGTATCAGCTGCGTTATAAGACATTGTAAAATTTCGTCTGATTTTCTATGTATAAATTAATTCGTGTGCTATAGGTTTCAATAATAAATACACGTAAACCCTGGCCTAAAGTACAATTACTTCACAGAGAGGAATTATTCGGGGTTGTTGTTTATTAGATGAGAGGTAGCCAAACAGTGGACCGTGTGCCGCAGTTTGTCGGCACCTGGGCTAATGTACACTTAATTTACAGAGCAGATTTATTCAGTCTCGTTTACTAGATCAGGGGTAGCCAACCAGAGGCTTGTAAGCGTTACATAATTTCAAAATTCTTTATTGCAATGAAGTACCTAATGTTTTGCGACCCGCTAGCATACAAATACGAGTAACGATAAATATATGCAGAAAATGGTTTTATCTTTTATTCTAACTTCGATAACAAAATGTTCACGACCCATGTATTAGATCAACAGCATTAAACCAAGCCAACGTCAAAAAAGGCAGTAACTGACATAAGGTAAAAGTAAGCAGTCCATTAACGTCTCACTACTGAGTACAGGAGTCCTCACTTGTATGAGAGAGGATATTATAGAGCATAGATCCACCACGCTACTTTACTGCGGATTAGCAGGCATAGTAGACAAGTGCACACTCTATTCCTTTACTCTAATAGTCCGATGTGACGGGAATCCGACACGACCGGATAAAGATCAGGCATAGGAGGACGGCTTAACGTGCTCTCCGAGGCACGGGGATGGACCAAGGGAGTGGAGGGAGTAAATGACATAAAATTTTAGACGGGTGCAACAGGCTCAATGTTAGTCCCGCAAACAAGTTGCAATTGAGTGCAATTGCTCATTTCATGATAAGAAAAACCTTGGTTTAAAATGTATGAAATTCACCAAAGAACCTTAGAGAAACTTTATTTTATAATAAGGCCCATGGTGTTTTTGTTACAGGCGTGAAAAAGCGGCACTTGATTTGCAAGAGTTGCGCGTGTCACAGAGCGATACGGTTTCAGGTAATTTTGAGGCAACGCCTTCGACATCGCGTACATCATCCGACGAGAGTCTCGACTCAAATCAATTCACGCATTTATGAACTTGCCGTTAACGATGACTCAATATTTCGCTTTAAAATTTTGTATAACATGTCTAAGTTACACTATACGCCTGTGGCTTGGTCCGCGCAAAATTTATATCGATTGCCTGATAGCCTCTTGTTGGAATAGATTTCACGTATCATAAAATCGCCTGCTCAAATAAGTACTTGCAGTTATATTTAAAGTTATATTTTTATTCACTTATAAAGCTACATGATGAGTTTGATGCAATACCGTTCCAAAAATTTTTCATATATCATGTATGTTGGAATAATAATCAAGTGTTTAACTTAAAGAATCATCATACAAAATGTAGTACAATTTACATACACTTATATATAGTATAAGGATTATATATATGCACAATAACAATGAAATAGTTGAACCTAGGTAAGAGATAGTTCAAGAGACTGCCAAATCTTTTTCTATTAAAGAGGTTTCTCCCTTATAGAGGTTCAGGAATGCCCATCTATATATATATATATATATATATATATATATATATATATATATATATATATATGTGTGTGTGTGTGTGTGTACTATGATAAACCGTTTACATGCACAAATATTATGTTCCGTTAAAACTTTTTTTTGTTATAAATGTGTTTGTAATTTGTAGTATATTTTAATAGATATTTTTGAAGTGAAACTTCTTTAAGCGCATGAGGGTAAAATTTTTACGGATGAAATGCGTGATTAGCGTCACGAAGAGGTGCAGCGTTTTTTATGCTGATTCGTTTGAAGGTTACGTAGTTTTAATATTTACAAATAACATGTGGCAATCTAATTTACAATTCGTCATTTCAGATTTCAATAAATTAATAATGAAATTCATTATATTCCTAACATATCTTAGAATTTCCCTCCCTCTAACTCTCGGAAATCTAAAGTTTTACATTTGTATAAATATAAACTAAACATAAAAATTATTTTGCCAAAGAAGTTTCACTTCTGACATGCGTACTTTGTACGCACGCACTTTTATTTTTATTGCTGATAGGTGAGCGCTTTACTGTGATTACACCTGATGGTAAGTGATGACGCAGTTTAAGATGGAAGCGCACTAATCTGGTAAGAGGCAATTTGCCCCTTGTGGTTTGTACACAGCATCGCAAGTAAGAAGCGGCCCAATAGCGTGTCACTGCTGGGCACGCGCCTCCTCACTCATAGGAGTGAGGGTTTTTAGAGCACACTCCGACCGCTGCTCCACTGCCGGTTGGCAGGCATAGTACACAAATGCATTCTCTAGTGCGTGATCTGCGAAGCACGGGTGCGGAGCACGCCGTCAACTTCCTAACTTCGAGTAAATATTGAGAAAATTTTTATAGAAAAGTCAAAACTCAATATTGGTTTTTTAATTCACCCGACCCGGGACTAAAACCCAGGACCTCATGTCTGTAGCCGAATTACTAAACCAAGGAGACAGTCTCACAGTACCGGAACACAAATCTTTTGTTTGGCGGTACGTCTTTGCTAATATGTTGGTAACTACCCACGACCGGAGCCTTCCACCTGTCAAATATTTTATATTACTTTATATTTATAGTAGCGTGTGGTTCTTAAGAAAATACTATCACATTTAAAATTTAATGTTTTTTTTTGGAATGTATCAAGTAAGTCATCGGTTGGCTTCATCTTCACCGTTAGTATACGTTCGTCTCTAAATTGTCTGACGGTAGTCAGGCCGTCATCAATATGTACAAAAATACAAAAGTTCGGATGAACATATCAACATTAATTCATTAAACATATGTAGTAGAAAGCATCCAAGTTCCCTGACATTTTCCCTCCCTGTAAATAAACAGCAAATCTGCTATTTATTATTCTTTGTCATGAACATCAATAGATAGCAAATTTGAAGGCGCCCTAAAGTGTGTGAATATGCTTTACTGTGGCTTATAGAGGTATCGATAAGTAGCAGTCTCCAGTTATAGAGGTCCACACATACTCTTATCGAGTTTACTAAAAATGATGAGACCAGGCAGTTACTCTCCCTTAGAGAATTTTCTCTCTTATCTAGGTTCGACTATAATTCACATAGTGCAATTGGGCGATTGTACACAGATTATTGCCTAACAATTTGGTATTGTTATAACTTAAGGGTATCTTGTATAAAGTACGTTTTATGTTACTTATAATGCGACTGTGATATAGACGTAATTGCAAGTACGCTATAACTATATAACCTCGATTTACACATTAAATTCTATTAGATATATTGCGTCATCGTATTTTATATTTATTTTGCATTAAATCTAGGGTTTATATAGTCACCATACAACACATATTGGCCTTTTACGTTTTTATGTTTCGTTTGTTATTATTGATTTACTTATACCATGCATGCATTGAGTATTTAGCGTTGGTTTGCTTGTATGAATTTGTCGTTGTTCATTAAGTATGTAATATATTACAATATGGTATTTTTTATAATACTCTTTTCTATTACAAGAGCTATGTATATTGTGCGTATATGTTTAAGCTGATTCTGTAATAGTAAATTTAATTTACCTACAAGTACAAATTTATTCAATACATCCTTTTTACGTACGTTAGCATATAAGATGATTCTAGTTTCTTTTTCGTTTTTGATATACTATGTATCTTAAAATACTTATTTTGATGATACCCAAAGGATAATATTAGCGTACGTGGTCAACATTTTTTATTAGCGTGAATTCAATCTAATAATTAAAGCGAAATTCTTGAAATTTAAAATATTACCGAAATATTGATGCGCCTTTTTGTTTGACTTTTGGTAATATATTTATGACCTATCGACTAATAGTGATCACTATATAGGATCAGAGGAATTCCCAAACTTTTTTTGCCTAATATTACTTGCAATAATTATTAAATAATAATAATAATAATATTGAGCCATATAATTGTTTTGTGGGTGTTCACGTATGTGTGTGCGTGCGTGGTTTTGTGTGTGTGCATGAGTTTGAGAGTAATATTATACCAATTTAGATGATATTGAATATATTAGTTTGTTCATGGAGAGGACACCTGTTTTTGATAAATTAACAGTATGCATGCCTCTTGTCAACCTCTGATTTGAAATGAAACGCTGTTTCCGAATTTAAATAATGATAGAAAATATTTTTTATATTTCGTTTCAATCATCATGATGTATATATTTTATACATGAGTAATCTAATGCCTCGCTCTATAAATTGCGCATTTTAATTAGGTACGTTGAGTTCTCTACCTCAGAAGGTTCCGATTCCTCACACTAGTGCATAAAAAAACAAATCAATATTTTTACATATACCACACAAAATATGAGTTTTGTAGACATTGAAGTTTGTTCTTTTATACACTTATGCAAGTTCTTGCCTAATTAGTTATCTAAATACAATGTAAATACATATTATCCACGATCTGAATATTCAAAACGGATGTTGAATGTTATTTATTCGTATTGAAAATTAGTTCTAAATTTACACACGCCTACTTCAGTTGCACAGAAGCCATATTTAATGAAATTCATATTTAACTTACTTTTACTAAACTTATACTGAGATCCGATTTTAATCTTACTAAATCTTTTATTCGCAGTGCCTTCTCTGGGAACATATGTATAGTATTATTTGAGATCTATATAAATTTTGCTTCTTAACTCTTCACTATATGTAGCTAGAGTTTTTAATTTAATCATACATACATACATACATAGCATCACGCCTCATTCCCATAGGGGTAGGCAGAGACAACATCCTTCCACTTGCCACGATCCTTGCATATCTCCTTCGCTTCTTTCATTCTCATTAAACCTTTCATACAAGTTCGTCGGTTTAGAGTACTCTTGACCTGGCCGTTATTTAAAATGTCCTGGATTTGGTCCAGGAACGTTCGCCTTGGTCTTCCCCTTCCAACTTTCGCATTCACTCTTGACTCATAAATCCTTTTTGTCAGTCTCCTTTCATTCATTCTCTCTACATGCCCAAACCATCTAAGCATACCTTTCTCAATTTTAGTCACTACGTCTTCTTTTATACCACAACGTTCTCTTATCACACTATTTCTTACTCTGTCACTCAGTTTTAATCCACTCATGCTTCTCAACGCTCTCATCTCTACCGCATTTATTTTACTTTTGTGATTCTTCTGCCATACCCAACTTTCACTACCATACATAAGTGTTGGCACCAACACTCCAGCATGCACTGCCAGTCTAGCCCTTTGAGACACCATCTGGCTATTCATAAAAGCATGCAGAGCACCATTTACCATATTCCCTGCATTCACTCTCCTTTCGATATCACTTTCACATGTTCCATCTTTTGTAAATTTAGATCCCAAGTATACAAATTCTTTCACCTCTTCCACTTGTTCCCCATCTATCAAAATATTGCCATTCATCATAGATTCATCTCGTTCAAAAAGCATAACTTTCGTTTTGTTTACATTCACTTTCATTCCTTTCCCTTTCAAAGCTTCATTCATAATATTTAGCATCTCCTGAAGCTCGTTAGCGGATGACGCAAGTATTACTTGATCATCAGCGTAGAGTAAACATTTGATGAGTAATTCATTCATTCTTAACCCATACATACTTTCTTTTAAATCTGTCAAACATTTATCCATGAATAGGTTGAACAGCCATGGTGACGCAACACATCCCTGTCGAACACCTCTTTCGACAGGAAACCACTCCGTGTACGCTCCGTTTATTCTGACACAGGCACTAGAACCCTCATAGAGAGACTTCAATGCTTGGATCAGACAACCGCTCACCCCATACGTAGATAACGTTGACCACAGCTCATTCCTCACCACTCGATCATAGGCCTTTTCTAAATCTACGAACGCGCAATAAACTTTTTGGTGTTTAGCCAAACATTTTTCAGTTATGCACCGTAAAGAAAAGACCTGATCCGTACATCCCATTCCTCTTCTAAATCCCGCTTGCACGTCCCATATTTTCCCATCAGTTTCATTAATCACCCTTTCAATTAATATCTTTGCATACAATTTGCCGACGACACTAAGAAGGCTGATACCGCGGTAATTTTTGCACTCCTGCTGTGACCCTTTTCCTTTATATAGAGGGACAATTACGGCCTTGCTCCAATCTCTTGGGACTTGACCTTTCTCCCAGCATATATTGAAAAGGCAGTACAGCTGAGCTACCACAATCCCGCGGCCAGCCTTCAGCATCTCGACTGACACTCTGTCATACCCAGCAGCCTTACCTGATTTCATACCTTTTATCGCTTTCATGATGTCATCCATACTAATCTCGCTATCACTTGTCTTACATTCATTGCTATCCGCAGAGGCCATATTTACCTCTGCTTCATTTCTTTCAAACAAACTTTCAAAATGATCCTTCCATCTCTTCAATATCCATTCTTCTCCTTTTATTAAACTTCCATCTAAACTTCTGATTTTACAAAGCTCCGAGGAAGTAGATCTCCCTCGGGCAAATTGTATTGATTTCCAGAAAAACTTTTTGTTTGACTGAAAATCATCAGAAAGTCTCCTATCATACATATCACTGTATTCTTCTTTTTTCTTTCTTACAGCTTCTTTCACGATTACTTTCACCCTTTTGTATTCCATTCTTGCCTTTTTTACGTCATCATTCGTTGCCTTTTGCATTCGTTGGTTCGCTTTTGTAGCCAACCAATCGGACCAAGCTTTCTTCTTTTCACACACAGCTGCTTGAACATTTTTGTCCATCCACAAATTCTTCTCTTTCTTACCTTTCCTCCTTTTAGACACGCCACATACATCAATAGCAGCACCAACCACTCCATCTTTAAATTTATTCCATAAACTTTCAATCTCATTTCCTTCGTCTTCACTCTTGAATCGCCCACTCAAATTTTTCAGATATTCTTCTCTAACATCCTCTTCTTGCAATCTCTCCACTTTTATTCGTTCAAGAATGCTCGAGGTTTCCTTCTTTCTATGGCGCCACCGATTAAAAAGACCACCGATTCGGGCAACGACCAGGTAGTGGTCAGTATCGATGTCGACCCCGCGGTATACTCGAGCATCTAGAACTTTCTTCTTCAGTTTTTCGTCCACAATTACAAAATCAATCATACTTCTAGCATTCCCTTCTTCCCTTGTATACACATGAATCCCCTTGTGCTCAAACATAGTGTTTGCCACAAAAAGACTATGTTCCACACATATTCCAAGCAAACTTCGTCCATTTTCATTCACCCGTTTGTCACCAAACATACCAAGAGTCCTTTCATATCCATCACGTTTCACACCTACCCATCCATTAAAATCTCCTAACATAATTATTCGCTCATTCGGTTCACATTCATTCAACGTATCACTCACACTTTCCCAATACTCATCTATTTCTTTTTGGGCTTTATTGGACTTTCTGGTGCCCAGATCCGTCGGAGCATAAGCACCCAAGACAAAGATCCGAGTAAGTCCAACTTTTAGCCTGATCCAGATGAGTCTAGGACTCACGTATTTCACTTCTTTCACACAATCATCCATTCTTTCGGAAAGTATGATACCAACTCCCTGACAGCCTCTCTTATCACTGCTTACACCAGACCAGTAAGCTGTGTAAGGGCTATGTTTCGTGGTATCACATCCTTTCCTCTTTGTCTCATTCACGCAGAGTACATCTATGCACCTATCATGCATCATCTGGCATACTTCATCAATCTTTTCATTCATTCCTCCTCTTACATTCAAAGTAGCAAAGCGGCTCTCGGTAGCCCGCTTTTCGCCCCCATTAGGAACGTGACGTGATGGATTGCGAATCTCATCGCCGCCATTTTTGGAATGTAATAATATCACCATTGCGTTCCCACGAGTAGCAAGGGAACATAGGTCCATTCTGGCAGAGCCCCGCTTGCCAGAATAAGGCTAGCCTATTTCTGGGTTCGCCCGGTCCCAGGGCCACCGCTTGCGACTAATTTAATCATGATGGATTGAAAAAAGAAAACAAACAAAAGCAAGCACCAACTGATTTGATTCTGTATTGAACCTCAGTAATGTGCGATAATTTTCTTTTATGCTTAATTTGTTACGAAAATGCTTTTATTATTTTATAACGTTGTCTGATCTGAAGTCAGTGTAAAATTACTGATCAACTCGCAAAGGGAGATGGTCTATTTTCAGTACCGGAGGACAAGAATAGGGCAGAACTTTTATTAAATATCTTCTAGAACAAGTTGCCAAATTAAATGATTTACAGAAATATATCTTACCTTCATAATGATTGATACCTTCTTCCAAAAATAGACTGGTTGAGATACATTGTAACTGCCTGACGCCCTGCTGGCGCCGTGTTGCGAATACTCGCTCTGCTATCACAGGCCCCAGGTTCGATCCTGGTAGGGTGAATTTAGGAAATTCCATTTTCTAATTTGTATGAGTCTGGACTGGTTGGAGGCTTCGCCTTTGGCTAGTTACTATCCCACCAGTAAAGACGTAAAGCAAAGAGATTTGTGTTCCGGTACCTTCCATCTTAAACTGCATCATCACTTACCATCAACTGTGACTACAGTCAAGCGCTAAACAGTAAGGAATAAAAAAATAGTAACACGACATAACTTTAGAAAGATAGTTGTTACATTTAATGTTAAATAAATATATTATTAAATGGACTTTATAATCTGCTACATTTCAAATGAGTGACAAAATTTTCTTGAGGGTTGAAATATTCTGTAGTTTTACTTATGTTGATTGATAGGGTTACTTGAAACCAAATTTTTAACCTCTAAGTCATTAGGATGAAATGTGAATTTCTCTTTGTTTGTGTTTTTAGTTAAATGAATATTCGTAATTGTCCTTTGTATTAAAGTTTTTTATGTCTCAGGATATATTGCAGTAAATGTGTAGCTTGTCAACTTGCTGTCTTAATCCCAATCCCTTTCTATTTGAGCAAGGGATCCTTTACTCTTACAAATTTAGTTACAACATATATGTTATTAATTACTTTAATATTTTATTTTAATATATATTATACAGTAACTGCCTGTTCTCATACTCCATAGATTTTGAACCGTCTCCTTTCGCTAGCATATCTTACTTGACGCACGGAATTCACAAAAAATTGTTTAGTGCGTTATTTTGATTTTGTTTATACACTAGCATGTGGTGGTAAGGCGGTGGGTTTATGTCATTATTAACAATGTTCAGATAAAGTGCCTTAACAACTTTGAGCTTGAATTTGATGGTGACATAGTTCTAACCATAAACTATCCGGTACTAACCTGTGATTCTACCAGTTACGATTATTTAACCCCTAAAATGCAAATGATTCCTACCATATGGGAATCCTATGTATTACGTTCGCCTTAGTATCGATAACAGCTAAATTGCACTTATATTTTACGTACACATCTTATTGGTTTCTACTCGATAGCTTTATTTAGATTTCGATCTACAACAATAAGGTTAATGAATTCGCTGAATGAGGTGTACTTTACTAAATATTTATGTCGGAGTTTCAGTCTCTTCAAATTTATACTCTTACTTAAAGACGTGTAAAACGCAAATGGAATAGCTCCGTTCTATACTAAGGCGATAATTTATATTTTTTCGTTCTATGTAATTTACATGCTCATATGTGTATATTATCACCATGCATTATCATAACAGAAGTCACTCAATTGTGAAATAATATTATGAAATCGCACACATTTTTCATGCATACGATATCGGGTTTGCCAATTTTCACTAATATAAGCATTCTTTATAAAACGTAAATCTCTGCTCGAAACCTGATTCCGTCACGGCTGTCTGTACGTTGCATAAACCCACCACTATCATCTAGTATTTTTTACATTCTGATGCTTGTAACGGTAATATTTATGTTTTATTAAATCAGCAGTGCTGCAAAAACATATTTCAGTATAGATATCTTTCTTTTATGTTACTAGTTGTAAGTGTCGTGCGAATATATAATTTTAATGCCGGTGATAATTTAGAAAATGAAGACCGAAATCGTATTAAAATAGATTTCAATATATCACGTATTATATTAGTGATATATATTTTGCTAGCAAATGGCACATAAAATGTTTTTTTCTATTTTTAGTTTTGCCGCCCGTTGTGGTATGAGGACAACTAAAAGTAGTCGTAACAAAATACCTAATTTGTGGTATGTTCTAGAAGTTTAGATTATTTAGATATCACATAGTGTATGCCTCATACGTAGAATCAGCACAGCAGTGTATGTATCTTTTGCTTTCCTTCAGGTTTAATTTATACAGTGTCGGAGTGTATTACATATATGTTATATATGTAAAGATAACTTTGCACGTAAAGAACTTTAATTTTCTGACAGACAATGAAATTTAAGTCTTCAGTTTCTAAATCATATAAAAATGCTTAGTTTAAATTATGTTTAAGTCCTCCCAAATCATGAAGTAATATAATAAATAGGTTGAATTCATAAATTTCAATTTTGTTTTTGTTACCTTCAGATGAAAATGTAACCAACGCGGTTCCTCTCCACACATCCCACGCCTCGATGAATATCCTTCAAGATATCCCAATTCCCTTTGCAATTTATACCCATGAACGTGACGCCGAAAATCAGTCTTATCTGGTTAAAGATAAGAATAGAAAAAAGAATAGACGAAAACGTTGAATTGTTATTAAATGTAATACAATAAATGTAAATAATAAATATGATTTCGTTGACATTTAATTATCAGGTTGAGAGCAGAGATTTTGTTTTGGTTATACATTTGCATGTTGTACTTTTGGCACCTTGTTTGCTTGAGTGTGTGTGAGCGCAACCATAACATGAGGTAAGTTTAACGTTTTCTTTTGCATGTAGTTTGTTACAATTTTGTTCACCGGCTACTTTTATTCAAAACTCGCAATCCATTCGATTAAAGATCGATTCAGAGACGTATTTTTCCTTTTCCCGTTACTAAATAATTGCGAAATGATTATTAAATATTATTTAAATCTCTAATTTTCCTTGTTATAGCCCAAGATCCCGTTGCAAAATTGCTACGTTCATGTAGTGTAGTGAATCAACATAAAATTTTGATACTTAGTTTTGACTGAGACAATAAGTTTAGATAGGATTGCCAATACAAATAGGTCTGGGCTAATATTGAATTGTATTAATGTTAATTGCCGTTAAAGATCGCTTAGATCTGATTTCGGGACCAGCAGTTTTGCATTTGATGTGATTGATAATCTATCTCTTACTAGGTTATATCATTCACGGGCGAGTTGGAAGAAAGACTTTCTAGACATATAGGTTCCGTCACAAAATTCACTGGTACCTCTAAATACAGTAATATCTTCTAGTCAGATTTAGTTACGTAGAATGTATCGACTACTTAATTATTATTATAGATCTTTCTTGTATATGCATGCAGTGGGCAGTTAAACCTGAATTTCAATATTGTGTTATGTCTTCCAACTACCATTAGACTGAACAAAAGATTTATATCACAATAAATTAGACTTTTTTTAGAATTGATTGCGAGTTTATATATGCTATTGTTGTAATATTAAGTTATTTATTAATATCTAATTTCTGTTGCCTACGACTATGGTAGGAAAAATATTATAAAATAGGAAGTATAACTTATGAAATTGTATAAAAAAGTACCTGTAGCAGCCTGTTTATGTTCCATTGCTAGGCACAGGCATTCATAGGAGTGAGGGTTTTAGAGCATAGACCCAGCGAATTGCGCTACTGTGGTTTGGCTACACATACCTCAGAACTATTCCCGAGATATATAGGTTTCTTTACGATATATTCACTTTTCACGAAAAGCACAACCATGGAAATCAAAGGTTTATTCTATTCTATTACATTATTCTTTAATTTTTATAAACGAAAATCCATGAGTCTCTCTACTAGAAAGCCATAATGTCTTTTATATGATTATATTTATTTTGTTCAAGTTTTAAGTGGCATATGTGAACATAACCATTATGTTTAGATCACAGCGGTGTGGCGAGTGGGGTCCGTTGTGAGGACTCTGTATCGGCTTTGGGGTCGCGACGCTCTCTCGCGGACACGAGCGTCACAAGTACGGCCGATTTGAGCGTGTTCTCCAGCGGCAGGTCCCATGCTCCGGACAACTCCCTCGACACGCACAGCAACATCAGCGACGATGGCACTGGGTCAGATGGGTGAGATATTTACGTAGATGCAGACCTAGTGTATTGACTAACATTCAATTGAAATAAACTTTCTGCACATAATGTAACACTAACAGATAACACACAAGTCGCATTTTAGTCATTACACCTCTTTTATACCTTCCTCCCGTCTGCTCTCCTCTCCAAGCAACCAACATCGCCACACCAGCGCATCTCATCGGAAATTAAGAAACATCATGTGTTACCTTATTTTAAAATATTTTTCATCATTAATGAGTCAATTCCTTCTATTACATCATTGCCTTGTATAACTATACCGTGTTCAAATATTTTATTCATCATTTCATTTTTTTTCATAAACAATTATTTACGCCTTGATTAAATTTGTTATATAAAAATAAGTGTATAGCGCCATATAATACAAGCTCACGTAAGAGTTTTAGGTTTGAAGTTCTCTTAATATGTAATGCTTTTATGAAATTCGTTGTAGATAGCGTAGGAATTGACTTGACTTTTTATATTACGACTAAATTATATTATTTCGTTCGTTTTTTGTACATGCTATCGTTTTTATCTGCTTTGTGCAAATTTTATAATACCTGTATCTGTAATTTGACAGCTGTCTTTCAGTATCGTAACGATTGGTTGTAATATTTTATTAATAGATAACTAAAGCAATGACAAGTGGTCAGTTATTATATTGCTACATACAGCAAACTGTCTTCAATTATCAATTTTTTTTAGTATGTGTAAAGGCTTCCAAAATTGAGATCTATGAACCCATGTTATTTCACATATATCATTAAAGGTTTTTTCAAAACACAGATAAATTTCAGTTTTATATTTTAAATATACTGAATTCTAGCGAGAAATATGGGTTTCTGTTTTAAAAGTCAGTCTACTACGCCGTTTTAATACGCCCCTCAACCAGGTTTCGAGGGAATGATACTGAACTTCATATACTAAATATTTTTTTTTGATCTATTTATTCATATTCTTTTTTTCACAAAACAGAATCACTATTTAATCTTTTCCTTTAAAATGATGAATAAAGGTAATAGTATTTATATTTATATTTATTGGAGCGGTGCCTGTAACCTAGATAGTATCAAGACACATTTTGACGTGTCAAAAGAGAGATAAAACGTAAAGGTTTATGTATACATACCCACTTCTGTGATTGAGCTCACTATATTTACACATAAATACTATAAGATATTATAGCCGCGTCTATTTATTCTTGTTGAAAATCTAACTTCTCCTTAGGGAAATGAATACATAATTTACAATTAATGGCAGGTTTTTTGCCACAACAGTTTTTTGTACACAAACCATTGCTACTTTTGCCAGACTTGAATGTTCTTTTGCATTTTCCAGAAATATTTTTCATAGTATATATGGCAAAATGTGAGTTAATAGTAGTAGCTCATAATCATTCCTTAACAAGGAGATAGATTTTCAATAATATTCTATCGTGATTATATTTATTCAAGTTTCCTTTTGTATATATCACTTAAGCAATTAATAACCATATTTGCACAGCACTGGGATAGTTTTGAACTCTGTGTTTGTTATCGAAGTCCTTCAACTGTAAACGGCTTAATTTTTTATGTAGTTTTTTGTGTTTACTTTACTAAATATCAGATCTACAGGTCTGAGTATAGGTCGTAAAGAATTTTGAATCCTCCTACTCTCTACCTTTATTTCTACTACCCCCAATTTTTAATCGCCATCTGCGCTTTATAACATTTCTTCATTATACATTTACAATTTGTTGTTGATTTTTATTATTTTGCTATATTATTGATTTTAATATTGATACGGCCCTTTTATATTGCTTGAAGAGTTCGAAAAACTGAATATTCACTCCCTTACAATTTTGAACGACGACTTGCTCTTTAATTATGTATGTATGTATATTCTTAGATTATGTAGTAAAGATGTGAAGATATTTGTTGATAAGCCGTGACGACTGAGTAGTTAGAATTTACGCTAGTTTTATGTGACCGAATAAAAAACGAAATAGTATGATTTGTATATAAAACCATCGTACACATATTTTATATAATAATATCAATACAATATTATGCAATATTTAAACAATTTGTGTTATGCATAAGGGAATATAAGTTAACACAGGCCGTTTAATAAGAAAATCGTCTTTGTCTAACTGTCTGTCTTGGGTGAAGGAACACTATTAGGACTATTATTCAATGCTTTACATCGATAAAACACAAGAAGAATATTGTTTTATTATAGGTGATTCTTTCTTTTTCTATACTAAATACTTTTTACCTAATAGTTTTTATTTTAAGTATATATTTCCATTTTAGCCGTGACTCCTGTAGAAATATGATCTTAAAATTTATAATATAATTTTTAAAATTATATATGTATTATATGTAATATACTAATTATTCGTAATAAATATACGGTACTCAAGGTGGGGTCAAAGGGACCGAAGCAAAGCAATCCGGTGGCAGAGTTGGCGGTCTCAAACTAAGACCTATACGTAGCTACTGCGACTACAACGGGTTAAAAAAGACTGAAAGCTTTAGCCGAAGCTGTGGTAAGGGTAAGGTGGGTCATTCACTCACTACCCTCAGAAATACAACAAACATTACTCAAGCTGTATGCAGCGTTTTTAGTACGCGTTCATATCTCGCTATCGAATGCCTCATTTTAGTTAGATACTTCTTTTAAAATACATAGCGATTTCCCGGACTCTACGCACACTATATACAACATAAGTAATCCTTTCGCTGTAGGAATAAAATCATCCCACACGAAAATCGTTTAAGACAAAAAAAGTAAAAGTGCGTGCGCACTGCATACATGTCACATGTCCGAAGTGAAACTTCTTTGGCAAAATAATTTTTAAGTCTTGTTTATATTTATACAAATCTATAACTTTAGATTTCCGAGACTTATAGGAAGGAAAAAGGAAGATATGTTAGGAATTTAATGAATTAAATTGTCATTAAAATATTAAGAATCGAAAATTTATACAATATATTATTTATGTATTGAAATCTCAAATGACTATTGTAAAGGCCGTGTTTTATTTTTTCAATATTAGAAATTATTAATTAAATTTTGTTTTTGATTTTAAAATTGAGAAAAGAGAATTTATGGAATATTTTTATTTAATATTTTATGAAAAATAGTAT
Source organism: Elymnias hypermnestra (assembly GCA_015832385.1). Taxonomy (NCBI): domain Eukaryota; kingdom Metazoa; phylum Arthropoda; class Insecta; order Lepidoptera; family Nymphalidae; genus Elymnias; species Elymnias hypermnestra. The sequence goes on along the minus strand of JACTOM010000048.1, from coordinate 2,159,735 downwards.
ATTAAATTATTAAATGACAAGAGGAAAATAAAATACCACATGTTATTTGTAAATATTGAAACTACTTAATCTACAGACGTATTAGCATAAAAAACGCAGCACCTCTTCCTGGAGCTAATCACGTTTTACATCCGTAAAAATTTTACCCTTATGCGCTTAAAGAAGTTTCACTTCAAAGATTTGATTTATTTTTTTATTGTAAGTAGTGTTTTAATTTGTTTGATTAAAACAGCCGACTGGGTAGGACAAAAAGTAAGGCTTAGCAAAATTTATTCCACCTTTATGTGGAATAATTTTTGCTTGAAAAAGTTTTCAATTTATCCATACGTAACTGATACAGTTCTAATTCACAGCTATTTTATACATATTGGGTTTTTATTAACCCGACTATGGATACCAGGACGGGGTACAAAGTTAGACAATTTCCGCAGGAATGTAGCACGTTTTAATTTCGACTAGGTTTCATATAACCTCAAGCAAGCATATAGTGAACTACATTTTAACTCCATCTTTTTTGCGAATAAGTAAAAGTATCAGTCAATTAAAGTCATAGTGTTGTTCGCAAGCCTCCTCACTAATAGGAGAGAGACTTTAGAACATAGACCCAAAACCCATTTTAAGTTCGGGTTACGCTATCCCAGAATATGTAATCCCATATGTAAAAAAAATAGGCTCCGAGGACGCGAAGATTTGCTCGCAATGTTTTCCTTTATTGAAAAGCACAAAGATTACTTTTAAATAACAATTAGGAACGTAACTTTTAAAAAGAAAATTTCGATCGAGGAATCGATCCAGATTGACTCCAGGTGAGTCTTATCCTGTTAAAATCCATATGTCTAAAATCTGGGCTCTGCCGCCTCATACATTTATGACTTTTTTTTGCCTATAACCTATTTATATTTATTCTAATAAAATCAGAAAGCATTTCTATATACAAAGGCTATGTTTTAAAATATTGTCGCCTTAGGTGGCCGACTACTTTGAAACTGTTGAAGAAATGCTTTCTGATTTCGTTAGAATAAATATAAGTAGGTTATAAGCAAAGAAAAGCTGTAATTCTGTTTCTATCTTATTTTGTTATTATAAATGTTATTGCTGAGTACTACAATCGAATAGGGTTAAATCTAATTAAACTGTATTACTCAAATTGCTAACGTACAATACATTCAGTAAAAAGGTACGACTATAGATTTCCTTAATATTTAAACAATAAACTTTATTTACTACTTTATGTACTTTAAACATTATTCCTTAATTTTGTTTTTATGGTTAAATAATAGTTTTAATTTATCATTACTATTTTATGTAGTATTTAATTTAATACAAATCCTATAAAGATAGTCTTTAGATAGTACAATAATCATATTTAGACTTGAACACCGATGCTGAATATTGTTATAAAAAATAAACCTTCACATTCATTCATCACAGTATATTTTTCGTTTGTGACCTTGTATGAGAGTAGGACTATAGTGTAATATTCTAATACATCTTATAATGTTTTTTACATGATACAAACCATATGACATTATAAGAGTAGAATTTGGAATGTTAATATAATGCTACTCTATTCTGTTCTTTAACATTACAATGTGATTAGTTTATTTGTAAACTTCCTTCTTGCTTAGATATTGGTTTGAAATTGCAATTATTTGATAATAGTTCAATGATTGAAAGCCTACTAAAGTTTTCCTACTATAGAATGTTAAATCTTGTCTGGAAATTAAACATATTTAATGACGTAACGATAAAAGATCGTTGGTGATGCATCGTGAAAATCATTACAGTTTTTGCTTCGCTCGCCTCTTTGTATATCTATATACGCAAAGCTTTAGTGCTCTATTAAGCGTACATGTATTACATTAGAATAAATAGACGCTCTTATTTGTTAAATAAATAAATGCAGTTAGAGAAAGGTATAAAAACCACCTACACTATAGTTGTTTCATAAGTCCCAAAAGCTATAGTATTATTAGCAATATATAATATACTTTCATATAATATGACATTATTAACACAAGTAGATGGCTATAGATTGCGTTGAATAGTCATGCATATAATACAGTTTACGCTGTAATCTTTATAGATGTAGAATAAAGTAATGAGATATCGCTGCTTTGGATGAATTACACAATCCAAAATATTAATTTTGAATTGAGTCTTTTATATTATTATTTTTAGAAGTGAAACTTCTTTAGGCGCATGAGGGTAAAATTTTTGCGAAAGAAATGCGTCACGAAAATGTACAGCGTTTTTTATGCTAACTCGTTTGAAGGTTAGGTAGTTTTAATATTTACAAATAACATGTGGCATTTTAATTTGCCAAACGTCATTTATTAAATGTCATGTAATAAAAATATTTTATATTTTATGAAAAAAAATTCAAAATTTTAAATTCAAAAACAAAATTTAATTAATAGTTTCCAAAATTGACAAAAATACGTGGCATATTTATTTACAATTCGTCATTTGATTTCAATAAAATTTGTATATTAATTTTCTACACCTAATATTTTAATGACAAATTTCCTTTTTCCCCCCTCTTAGTCTCGGAAATCTAAAATTTTACATTTGTATAAATATAAACAAGACTTATAAATTAGTTTGCCAAAAAGTTTCACTTCTGACATGTGTACTTTGTACGCACGCGCTTTTAATTTTTGTTTGTTTTTGATTTAAAAATATTCAAATGGGTTTAATAATGGGAGTTGGCACTGTGGCGTTACAAAGCGTCAAACAGTTCTTCTGTAAAATAAACTTTTTTGAATTGTGACACTATTTTACCAAAGCAGCGATGTGTTTTTTTTCTAAATAGTTATTTAGCTTTCGGTAATTACAGATCGGGTATATGCGGTTTGAGCATACAAAGAGCGCCTTCGACCGCACATTCAACGCCGAGAGCCACACCTCATCCCCCCTCAGTGTCCCCGCAGTCCGAGGACATCGTGAGAATCCACGTGACTTACAACCCACTGGCTGCAAGCCCATCCCATTTACAACCGGTTAGTCCATCCAAATATAAGTCATATGCTGACGAACACCATAAGCCTATGTCCTTGGGTTTCTACACGGGGAATGGGACAACTAACTTATCCAACGATAACAGAATCCGCATACAGGTATCTTCCGACGAGCTGCTAACGCCCGTAGTCGATTCCGGCCGTATTATAACACAGCGTTACATTGAATCTCATACGGGAATTTATGATATAAAGTAGACATTTTCTGGTATTATTTTAACATTAAACCTTGTAAATTCGTGTCTTAGAAATATATTTCAGAGTTTCAAATATTTCTGTATATCATTATTGTGTTTTACATTGTATTATATTAAAATACCATTGTGTCTCTGTTTTCAATACACCCATTTGTGTCCAATGTCATTCCAGTTTTGCTTGTTTAGGGTAAAGTAAAGAATTGGATTAATGTTAATTATATGTATGTGATTCATATAATTTCATATGAAGGGACAATATGTATGTTCATTTAAGACATCTGTGAATTTCATTCGTTTATACATAGTTTTAGAATTCAGACGATCATTATTTATCCAAAAAAGTTATTTTAAGCAGACGGTTTGACTAAACTGGAGATTTACTTCCAATTCGAATTACTCCTACTTTTTGAACTGATTGCAATTATGCATGCATAAACCCATGAAATTTGAATTGGAAGTAAATCTCCAGGTCCTAAAATAATTATATTTTAGGACCTATAATAGCTGCTTTCGATTTTATTTCCCCTTGAAGTTATAAGAATCATATGTTTGAACAGCAAATATTGCTCTCTGATTGCACAGTAATAGATCTAAAACATTTTGGAAACGTTAAGAGTTGTACCGTACTAGTGATACTGCCGTCATAGGATCTTCCATACTTTAAAAAAAATAAGTGATGCTTTTGTTTAATCGTAATATGTTATTAAAATAAAATAATCTATCGATTTTTTTTAAGTTATTAACTGAATGCTCAGCGTCTCATCTATATTTCTTTTGCCAATAACTGTCTGACTGGCACGTGATGTAATTAGATTTCCTATTTTTTTAACCCCTTCGCCTTATGGCGGCAGATATATTATTGAATGTTTTGTATTAAATTTTGATTTTAGAATCTCTTGGGAAATCGTATAGAAATTAAGGTTTAAATTAACCTTTATTATAAACATCGAATATATATTATAAATTTACTTCACTTGCATAAGTTTTGCCCAAGAATATGTTAAACATGTATAATTGAATAATTAATAACTAGTAATGCTCAATTCAGATGGTTTTGTTGTCACTATAAATTTTGATTTAATAGCGCCTGTTTGCCTCTGAAAATAGCTTTTTTCTTGTGATATCTAGTTAAAATAATTTAAAGGATATTAATTTTCTATTTCATTACATTGATTTTGTTGTAATGCGGGACAATGAGTTTTAGCGCAATTACGTTAAAATCTTGCATAATATCATAGACATCTTCTATATTAGTGAATTGCATTTTTGAGTCATATACAAATGTACTTTGGTAATGAATTACACGATTGGATCAATTGTAACCGGAGCAAAGCAAAGAACAACGTGTCTATCACTAAGTCCCTTTATACTGAATTGGCTCGCTTTTAACCTATTCTTAATTTAATAACAATTTAACTTTATAGATGGAGCCTTTAACCGTACCTACTTTAAATTTCAACTATAACTTCTCACATAACACATTTGATGCACACTCATTGCCTCCTTATGCACAAATTTATTATAAAAATAAATAGACACTTAAAGAATTTCAGTTTAACCTCAAAAAGAATGGATACTATATCTTTTATGCGCTGTTATATAAAATTAACTAAATCTGTTTTACTAAAAGAAACTATAGATAATATAATTTGAGTAGTGCTTTATAGAAAAGGTAGGAACGTACCAAAGATATCTTTGGTTTATTAAATTAACGCAAAAGTATACTTATCTAGCTCAAAAGCAATTATTTATTTTGATAACACAACGAAATCCGTTTAATGTCTTATATGAATGGTGTAATGCATTAGTTGCCGTGAGTGCTAATAAATTGCTACAAAAGCGCACATAAGTTACAAGGTTAAAATTATACAACTTTCACTTTTTGATGTACCTAGTTAAAAAGTTATTAAATATTCCAGTAAGTAGAGTTTTATGTGAAAAGACAGTCAACGTTTTGATAGATTTACGCTTTTCGTGGTTTCGGCTTTTAAATGTAGGTTTGATTATAGAATTGAGCTAAAAGCTAGATTTAGATTAAGATTAAAATGTTATTTACATTCGCCTACACTAGAAACACTTCTAAATTATATATTGTTATTCGTGTAACTATGATAAGTCTTATAATTGTAAAAAATACCGTCACACGTTCAGTAAAAGCCTAGATAATGTAAACCTACAGTGAGATTTGCAATAATGTGAAATGAATAAATAGTTGTTGTAAGAAAGCTAGAATTAGTTGTGTTTTTCGAGATGTGTCCGCCCTGCTGGCTTACTCTTGAAATCCGTCACATGAAATGAGCGATCCCATGTTAACGTTTCGTACTCTTCGAAACAGAATGGTTTTAATATAAAGCGGCCTATGAGTGAACTATAGATGACAAGGTTAATCATTTTATAGAAATTATTGAATCGAGCCTAAATAGAATCTTATATTCAAGTACATTTAAAGTGGATGTACAGTCGATATGTGTTCGGACCAATAACATTTCGATTAAGTGATTTTCAAGAGTGCCGTTTTATCGCCTGAATGAAACTAATTCGGTATGGGATGGGGATTGAAATGGATTTCAAAATAAATCAGCAGATTTGATGTGATGATCATTCGTTTGAAATGTTTTGCATGTAAATTAGTGTAATAAATCGTTTAATTGTCCAGATGGTAGTCACCTTGATCATAGTAGCACCTTGGGAATTTTAATATGTATTATTTTATTTATAACATCATATTGTCTTTATAATTATTCCAATAAGCTATTAATATTCTTTAGTTTCCTTATTCATGTAACTCAATTTTCATTACGTACTTTGTTTTCTTCTAATAAAGTAACGATTTTATTAGTTTTACCAGATTTTTGATGTTCATTTCGTACTGTAATTTTTTTATAGGCTTTCTCTTAAAAATAGTAGCTATATAAAGTATTGTCATTTATAAAAACATATTCGATATGGTCACATTTTATCAATCAACGAATTTATGAATATATTTGTATTATTTCTGATATAGCCGTAGAAGTGTTGTTAATATTCATATTTTAAATGTAACACAATATTTTTTAAACGCAGTTTAATTGAATTGTGTAGATTGTAACCACATGTACATATTTCAACCAAAGTCTGCCCAAATAAATGTAAATGTTCTATTATCATGAATTAACCATTACCATTTTGACGATGATGCTTGTATTTGTAATTTGTTTTAATGAAACGGAATTCATACCCTAATTATGTATAGCATTTTTTTATAGTACAAAATAGATTTTATCACTGTGTTTGTTAAATATCCGATGTGTAGTAAAGGTGAATATTTTTCTCGAATCTATCAATTTGTACCAAAAAAAATGGCGACTGGCGTTATTACTGTTTTTATTATTTTACATTTAAATTGTATTTTTCATTTTCTTAATATTTCAGGTAATAAATTAGAACAAACTCGTTCCAGTAACGCCATATATATGTTAATAGTGCATTGCAAACGGAATCTCACTGAAAAGTAATTTTCTCATATCATAAAGTGTGGTATAATTTAAATAGGGTGTTAATTTGTATAAATTAGTTAACGTTTAACAAAAGCGTCCGTACGCATTCTGTCCAGTTCTTGATAACTGATTAAATTTTTGATTATGAAACAAAAAGTAAGAATCTTTTAATTTTTAACAAAAAAATAATTTATATTATGTAATTATATTAAAAAGTGTATGCATTTATTGATTAAAAGTTAATGTAGTTAAATACTCAAATTCAATCTCAAAGAATTCAAATGTAAACATTTTCTCCATTCTCTTGAATCTGATAGTACCCTTCGCCACTAGTAAGGCGAAGATACAATTCATCGATAGGAAATTTACGATTATTTTATTTTCAACAAAATTTATTGTGCCATTTTTACAATACTGAAACACGTAAGGTTTTTGATTATATTAGATAAACTTTTTCCATCTTTATATATATTTTATTCGACTAGTGGTAGGCTTTCGGCCGTGGCTCCTTGCCACCATACCAGAAAAGACATACAGTTAATCAAGAGGTTTGTGTTGCTCTGTAGAAAAACGTTAGACATAAATTGCCTCTTACCAGTTTAACGCGCTGCCCTCTTAGACTGTGCCATCACTTACCATAAGATCTGATCACAGTCCAGCGCAAACTTATCAGCAATAAAAGAAAATTATTGTGTGTTCAACTTTTGTTATAAACTATATATATCTATATATATAAAACGTAGACTTACTTTTACAAAGAATTGGCATTATTTGGAATTATTATAATTTTTATCTTATATACTTTTATTATAATTATTGTAACTGTAATTTAAGTTATACATACGTAAGTAATATATATTATAAAACAACGATAAATTTTGTCGTATCACGAAGTACTCCTAACATTAATAGTGGTACAAAAATTCAAACTGAATCTTGCATATGTATATATTCTCATCGTTTTAAAATTAAAGGCAGTATAAATCTGCACAAGAAAACCTGACTTTCGCTACGATATGGCTCAATGAGTTACTGTATTTTTTGTTACAGCGGAAATTTCGCAATAAAAGTATACTTAGATACAAATAAAATACCTATTTGATAAATATATAAAATGATGAAATAGTTATATATATGTTTAAAAAAAAACTCGTAATGTACGTGTTTTGCAGTTTATCATCTTAGGGATTTTAAAAAGTCTTTTCTGACATAAAAAGACTACTATCCCAATTATAGATATACTAACTGACCCAGCAAACGTTGTTTATGGTAAAATTTAATAACTGTTATCTCAATTAAAAATTTCAATATAATATAAAAAATATATAATTTAGGGGTGGATCACCCTTTAGGGGGATGAAAAATAGATGGTGTCCAATTCTCCACCCTAGCCGATAAGCAAGCTAAGCTAAGCTGAATCGGTCGAGCCGTTTAGGAGGAGTTCAACTCTCAACAACTATATAAATATAATTGGGATATATATATGTATATATATATATATATATATATATATATATATATATATATAATACTTATGTGCATGTGTATGTCTCTTAAATTCTGAATGGCTGGACCGATTTCGGTGAAATTTTTTAGGTGGATTCGGGAATGGTTCCGATTGATATTTCCATCCGATAATTAACGAACATACCCATATCTCCACGAGATCATGAACCACACGGCAGATAAATATTCTAAAAGACGTATAAGTTTGGCTAATATTTGAAGAACTTAATAATGTAGCTAAAAAGAAAACGACATGTATATTAAATTCAAAGCTTCTGCACTTCTAATAGTATTTATGGATAGACTTCACACCATAAAACGACTTTTACAAGCAAGCAAAACCAAGGCAAGCCTATCACTTATAATTCTTATTTATTGTACTTTGTTTGTCTGCCGATTTCCTAGTTTTAATCTCATTTATTTTACTTTATATCAAAGTTATACTAAAGTAAATATTTATTTGGTCCGTCCAACTTATGTGTGAATTATAATTTAGTCGTCTTAAATGCGTTTGAATGATAAGCGGTTTTATGTATAGATTGTGTCTGCGTTTAAAATTCAGATTTTTCCAACACAAATATCCCATGCGGACTAATGAAATTATATAAATGAACTAAGCAATTTAAAGTAAGTTAAGAGTAGTCCTCGCAATACCTTTATTCCTAGACTAGATTTTTTTTTAATATCTTAGTTCGCTAGTCTTTGTAATTACACATTCCCTCAGCCTGTGACACTAATGTTGTGGACATAAAATCCGGTCGAAAGTTATTCCCGATTGTTTGACGGTAACATCGTAGATATAGCATTCGCTATAAATAGCTATAAAATAGGCGTTCTTCATTCTCAATATCAATAAGAATTTCATAAAAACGTTCAATACTCTAAAAAAACAAATATGTGATATGGTTTCAAACTCGTATTCAAATAGTGTGTTCTCGCGACTATGATATAAGCGAACTCAAAATTGATATTTTGTAATTGATCAGATATGTAGTACATGTTTAAAATTTTTATTAATAAGTATATATTATGTGCGATCACCAACCCGCCTGCCAAGCGTAGTGATTACTGGCGTAACCATATAGTGATTATTGGCACAAGGCAGCAACGGCCCCCAATCATCGGTAGCCTCGCTATTCCTGGCTCTGGCAGCGGTTACGATACAACAACGTTATAGATGTTAACAGTGTGTCCAACAGGGTAGCGTAGCTGATACTCAGAATCACCAAATGGTATTTGCTGACGATCATCTGTTAACGCACCCATATCATCGCATCCGGACGATGATGAAGAGGTTATGTATGAGGACATATTCAGGGAAATACATACCTCTAGGACCTTCTACAACGTTGTAAAGGGTGATTTCAACGGAAAACTCTGCGAACGAAGTGGAGCAGAGTTGAAAGTGAGGCAATTTGGGTATGGGAACCGGAACCAGAGGGGACAGATGCTTGCCGATTTCATGGAGAAGGAGGGCCTCTTTATGACGATCCCCTTATTCAAGAAACAATCGCTCCGAAAATGGACCTGGCTGATGGTTCCACGAGATGTAATTGACTTCACCATGTCTACGAAACGGAACATATTCAATTATATCTCTGTGATCAATAAAGTGACTACTGGTAGCGATCACCGCATGGTAAGAGGCACATTGAATATCAACGTACACCGAGAACGGTATAGACTGCTAAAGTCTACGCTTCGACCAACTCATGCTTATATCCAATACCCCGACAGCTTTTAACTGGAGATGCATAACCGCTTCGCTTGCCTCGAGGGATGCTAATCCGTGGACGAGCTAAACAATGGGTTAGTAGAAACTGTCTATTCGGTTGGGATGATTTTCTATAAACCCCGTAGGAAGCAAACCAAGAAATTCTCAGACCATACTCTTAATCTTACGGAGAAAAGACAGGCTATGAGTTTGCAGTATATAGCAGATGCGAATACTTACCGACAGATTAATAAACAGATATCTAAATCACGAAAACGTGATCTGCAACACTTTAATACTGAGCAAATTAAAGATGCTATCGAACGCAACAAAGGCTTAAAAGTGTTAGCAAGAGATTTGTCTATTGGTCAGCGCCAGCTAACGCAGCTAAGGTCCAGTACTGGCGAACTTATTGCGTCTAGACCTGAGATTGTAGGGCAGGTTGAGAGTTTCTATAGACAGTTATTCACATCAACCTCCAAGCCTACTGATAACTTGGCTCAAGACCCTCGTGCCAAACAAACCCGACATTATACCGAAAATATCCAGGACGTCAGCTTGTATGAGATTAGTATGGCATTAGTATCACAGTGGAACTCCTGAAGGCGGGTGGGAAACCCATTCTTAAAGTGCGCTCAATGCAACGCTCGTTGACCTCAGCAGAGCTTCTCAACAGATGGGCCTAAAAATTAACATGGATAAGATGAAAGTTATGTCCAATATTCATGTTCCGCTCCAATTCGGTTGGGCAGCGTTCGGGAAACTACGGCTGATATTTTCGTCCGGTATCCCACAGTGCCTGAAGACAAAATCCTTCGAACAGTACGTGTTGCCAGTAATGACCTACGGCTCCGAAACATGGTCGCTGACTATGGGACTCATACGAAAGCTTAGAGTCGCTCAGCGCGCAAAGCACTTTGCTCGGAGTTTCTCTAAGTGATCAAATCAGAAATGTGGAGACACGTAGCATAACCAAAGTCACCGATATTGTCCAACAAATTATGGCTTCGAATCCTGGGCAGTCATCATAACTGTTATTTAGTCACATACATGTCTGACAACCAGCAGGGGAGCAGCGAGGTGGGTCTATTTTCTAAAATCCGTGTCTTTTATAATACAGGTGGCCTATGCCCAATAAACTGTTACTTACCTTTTTAATTATCAAATTAGAGTTTTCAACAATAACTAAAAAGTTTTACTTTGGCTCCTTTCTAAATATTAGAATTAATACAGTATTGGTCTTATGTGTTACTACAGATTTTATGTTTCCTTTTATATGTAAAGAGTTATATACTAAGGACTGCTTTACAGTTTCAAATAGTAATATAAAGTTCTGTCTACCATTTTATATTGCAAGCTAGTGTTAAAATATGATTGAAATTCTATAGATGTTTTTGACTAAAGGTTTAGATTAAATTGTAAAATATTCATCGATTACATACAATGTTCTCTCAAAACAATTAATAGTTCTTATATATCTTAATTTGGTTTAGGTCATGTTGTTATAGTTGTTTGATAAGATTGAATGTAATAACTCTAAGGATTAGTTTTAAACTATTTAGCCAGTCATGTTTTGTCAGTACATTTTCTTCCAGTTGCTTTTTCATGTTGACAATTGCTTTAGCATAAAGTCTTAATACCCAATATGTCGTTTTTGTTATCGATATTGTCCAATAAATCACAATTTATTTAACAAAAACGGGCCGTTATACTTCTTGGAGGATTAGGTATAGTCATTATATATACAATATACGACTGATGAAGTTAAGAACGTATCGTCGTGCCCTATTCCAAGATGAACTCAATATTTTTTCAATTTTGTTTATTCACATTATCTAAGTAATTAAAAAAAAATATGAAATGATTTATCTATTAGAATTCTTCTAATAAAGGTTTTGAAATTATTGTGACATCTCTTAAACGTTTTCTGGAAGTGTATATCTATAAATTTGTACATTCACTTTTAAATGAATTGTTAACTCTATGTAGTCTATGAAAATTTGTGACAAGTTTAACTTTCATAAAAATAAGCGAGTCTTTATCATTAAATAGGTTATTTTAAAGAAAACAAGTCCGTTTAATAACGTATAATGCTTATATATTTATATACGATATGTGTATAAATCTTCGGTACGTGTGTTTGATAGAAGTTCAAAATTTCTGGACCGATTTTGATAATTTATTTTTGTTGTGTTTTCGGTTAGATTTCGAAATCATTTTGATTGACAAATCCGGATTTTCCTCTGTTTCCAAGGGATCGGGGTCTACGCTGGTGACATCACCAGGGTCTGCTATTGCGTAAATATAGTTTCCTAACTTGCTGGCGTTATAGTTTTAGACAATTCAAAATATTTTACCAACTTTCTCGTTCATAGACTGTATTTCGATGATAGCTTTATCAAGAAACAAATGACTATGTAAGTAGAATAATACTTCGTAAAGATTTTTGAAACTGTACGGTTTTATGGTAGAAGTTGATTGTTAGAATTCCAAATATTTGAAATGTTTCAAACTGTCTACAGATTACTTATAAATTTTATATAGATAATATAACTGTAAACTAACTTTATCTATTTATGTTATAGTGTTCTAAACAACACAGAACATTGTAATCATTGGAGTTTTTTTGAGATTAGAATGAAGAGTTTTCAATATGGTTACTAGTGACGTTGTTATTCATGTTTCTGCTTGTTCAAGCAAGCCTCACTAAAGTTACACGACTGTTAAATTTAATACTGCGTACTCAATGGTTAGCTTATTTCTATAGATAGCCAAATTTTTAGCAGATTAACATATTTTTCGACTGGTTTATAAAACAAAGCTATAATTATTTTGCTTAATGAACGTGTTTAATTCATAAGTTTATAGACGTTGGACACACGATTGCCAAGTTTAAAAAAAATCTGCATCATATGGCGTGTGTCATGATGTTTTTTAATAGATTCTATAGGGATAGATCGGGTATTTTTTCCAAAGTCTTTGTAATATATGACAGGTTAGCGTTTGACTGTGATCACACTTGATTATATGATACAGACAAAGATGGAAGTGCAATTTACCTCTTGTGGTTTTTACACAGCATCGTAAAGGAATAGTAATCTCTTTGCTGATAAGGTGGTAGCTAGCCACGGCCGAGGCTTACCATCAGTCCAAACTCAAACAAATTAGAAAATGCAATTTCGAAAATTCGCCTTGATCAGGAGCCAACCCGGGGAGCTCTGTTAGCGAAGTGAGTACTTACACCATTAAACCAGCGAGGTCGTCTATACATTTAAGATTCGCAATATGACTTTCTAATTACAATTTCACAAAGAACTTTTACTCCATTAACCGATGAGTATATTATAAAATACGTCGCTCATTTGGAGGAGTAATAAAAGATAATTATAGCTTTCAAACTTTAAAGTCTAGCGTCTTTTGTTGGATTGTTAATATTGTGTGTATCTTATAGTTGTGACAATAGTAAGTAAACTTTAACGGCCTGTAAGAATATAACTACGCCTCTTTACATTAGTACATAAAGCAGGCTTTACCCAATTGACGTTTTATTTTTTTTAAATATTTACATAAAGATTATAATACTGCGTTGTCTTTTAACGCCTGCAAGCCTTATCAAATCTTTTCCGAGATTAAATTAACGCTTTATTCCCAAGTTACAGATAGATTCCCCAATTATTTTTATTAAATAGGATAGGTGTGTATAAATGTTACACAGATTAGGTTCGTAGTTATAACTCTTTATTAAAATACTGAATTGATTTCTTTCTTAATTTAGTCAGAGAACCAAAACGTTTTTTGTCAATTTTCTTAGTTTTAAGATTTTTACCCTCATTTTTCACGTACTGACATGTATGATTTATTTTATTATATTAATAGGCATTTTTAGAATTAATAAGTTTGCAAATTAACCTGTTCACCGAGCGGAACGTATAAATACGTGAAACGAAACATTACGTAATTCGATATTTCCATACTTTTGTGGATATTCTTTTCTTTCGTTTGTAATTTTGCATAGTTTTGTCCTTTATTTTAAGGATAAATAAAAATAAATAATATAAATAACGTTCTCCGGGCAATAACGTACTACTGCTAACACGTTCTAAGAGCGCCAGGCCGTTTCATGCTGCGTAATTAAAAAGAAAATTTCCCCATTAACACGTTAATAAAGTTCAGCCAAAACATTTTAATGTCAATTTTTAAAATACCGTGTGTAATATTTGCGATATTGCCTTGAGATATCAATTTTGTGAACGATTAATTGACATTAGATTCCAACATATTCTTAAAATTTCTTTAAACATACAAGGAGTATGATTAATCAAAGAAAGTAGTGGCGAATGCATATTGCACTAATTTAATTTCCCATATTATTTTATTTATTACCTCAGCTAATGAAACCTGTGACATGTTTTAACATAGAACTATGTAACTGACATTAGAGTTTGGTTTAGTAATTTATTTTTTATACAACCTGCGTATTTTTAAGTCTTAAATATATATTTTTTTACTCGTGTAAATTTTTTGTACCTACTATGTATATATTTTTAAGTTTTAAGGTATGTTCTACTATGTTTTGTGGCACTCGAGAAAATATAGATTGTTGAACATGGGAATATGTATTTGATGTATTTTGTACGGTTCGGTAAATTTAGTGAGCTTTCCTTGAAATGATAGCAATCATACACACTGTTTAAAGTAAATATAAATTTCAATACTAACAATTTTCTTTTATTGTCTCCCCTTTTATGATATCTTGAATTTGTACGAGTCGGTCAATTCTGAGATTTTGTATTTGGACACCATAAAAGAGAGTGCCTCACAAAGGCATGGTTAAACGTCAAGGACATAACATAATCAGTGTGACTTGAAATTTTCGTGTTTTTACGTCATAGATTTAACACTCATGCATTATGAATGGCCGATTTTTCACTATCTATGAGTTCACGCTCTTGACTAGATATTAGGTAAATATCAGCCTTTTAACATCCTGCTACTGGACACAGGCCTCCTCAAACATAGGAGAGAGAGGTTGTAGAACGTAGACCCACCACGCTGCTCCACTGCGGTTTGACAGACTACATATACTTCTGAATTACTCCCCGGATATGCTGGTTTCATCATGAGGTTTTTCTAAGCCGGAAAAGCACAATGATTGACTAGTAACTACAATCACACGTAAGTTTCATTATTATAAAAAACAAAGTCACAGTCATTGCTGACACTATACTGTCAGCAATAAAAAAAAATCCACCCATGGTATCGCTACATATATACCCTATTAAAATTCTCAATGGTTACTACTTCAAATATAGTTTTTGTAGGTTACATGTGTTTAGTTTTCTTGTGCAACCGGAATCAGGTCCAAATTTTTAACATATTTTTTTAAACTCAACCCCAAGGATTTCTGAACCCTGTAAAATATGGTGTTATAAGTTTGTTTTTATTTCGTGTATTAAAATTCTGTTTCGTTTCTTTTGCTGTATGAATTACGGATATATTCAATATAATTTGCAACACTAGGAATCGAGCTTAATTTTTTGATTACTCTTCTTTAAAGATACATACATACATACATAACATCACGCCTCATTCCCATAGGGGTAGGCAGAGACAACATCCTTCCACTTGCCACGATCCTTGCATATCTCCTTCGCTTCTTTCATTCTCATTAAACCTTTCATACAAGTTCGTCGGTTTAGAGTACTCTTGACCTGGCCGTTATTTAAAATGTCCTGGATTTGGTCCAGGAACGTTCGCCTTGGTCTTCCCCTTCCAACTTTCGCATTCACTCTTGACTCATAAATCCTTTTTGTCAGTCTCCTTTCATTCATTCTCTCTACATGCCCAAACCATCTAAGCATACCTTTCTCAATTTTAGTCACTACGTCTTCTTTTATACCACAACGTTCTCTTATCACACTATTTCTTACTCTGTCACTCAGTTTTAATCCACTCATGCTTCTCAACGCTCTCATCTCTACCGCATTTATTTTACTTTTGTGATTCTTCTGCCATACCCAACTTTCACTACCATACATAAGCGTTGGCACCAACACTCCAGCATGCATATACACATATCTAGCATAGATGTCACATATACACATATTTTTTGTATTCTTTGTATACGGTTTATGATTTTTATGGTCCACAAATGTTTTGTAATAGTAAATGTTTCGTCTCAACCAATGGACGTCCACTGCTAGACAAAGGTCTCTTCTAGTCTCGGTGTGTAGGGGGGAGGGGGATGTAAGGGGGAGACTTGTCCCAGTCTGTCTTCCTAAACGTCAACCTCACCTTCACGTGGTACAACCCTGCTATTACTGACGAGGCTCTGACGACCGGCTAATGGCGGTATAAGCATTCTCAATTGCTGACCTAAATAACACCGACAGATAACCGGTAGCAGCGTTATCGGTGCGATAAGGATAGCACTGCGATCACCAATCCGCCTGCAAAGCATGTTGATTATTGGCATATTCCTCCAATGAACGACACAAGTAAATGCTTAATGTTTCTATATTATTTACTCATTTGTACCAATCTAATACAAAAAGTCCATTACTATATGGATCAGTACACTTTATCTATTACGTCAATATGGAGTTTGATGAGTGTGGTAGGCGGGTGAGAGAGGAAGAATAAAAAGCGATTTCAATGTTACAGTTTTATATTTGTAAAACTAAAATGGTAAAATACATTAAAGGTATACATTTTCATCGAATTGATTTAAGAAAAATGGTTATCCGCATAAAATAACATAAATTATCGTTTCACTATATAGGAACTTTTTACGGCATAATAATAATACTACCGTTTTTACGTAAACCTCTATATCCCTGTTGTATATTACCTATATGATAAGTAAAAGTACTTCAATATGAAGGCACATTGTTCGTAAACTTTATAGTCAATTACATGCCAAATTTTTCTTATAAGAATAAAACTCACTTTCGTTGTCCTTTATTAAAATTATGTTATTGTTGAAAATTTATATTATTGAACTCCAGAGCATTATGCTATTTAATATTTAAGGTATAGAGTCATTTAGCAGCTTTTAAGTTTTCTTTTAAACTCGAGCATCGTTCTGTTCTTGTACTTGAAATATGCACTAAGCTGTGCTTATAACAGTTTGCTGCTAAATTACGGGTTTTGTTGCTGTTTGTGGTGATTACTTTAGTCACTTGTAACTAATAAAATTACCCAAAGATCATCTTTAGTAATAAGCCTTATTATTCGAATTCGGATGATAGATTTTTAGAAAAGAAAGTTTTCTTTTTATATATGTTTATCTATTGTTTTATTTGGGCAATGCTGTGTGTAGATAGAGAGATTGATAGAAAGAAAAAACTCTTTATTACATACTAAATTGCAGAACACAATACAAGCTAAATAAAACTAAACGTATACACTGTAAAATTAGAGCGAGTTCGTAAATACATTAGTCAAGTGCATTTTGTAACAAGTTTTTTAATGAAAAGGATGTAAGAGATACTTTTCAGGTAAATAAGAGGATTTGCCTGAACATAATATGGCCACAAAATGCCTGGATTAGATATCCAGGCATTTTATCTAGATTTGTAGAACTAACCCAATGCTGCATTAATTTCCTGTGAGATATAGGCAGTACATAAAATACCGTTTAAAAATATACAGAAATGGAAATATACACGAAGATATCAATCGATAGATAATAAGTAAAGTATTTTAACCTACCCCCACCCAATGCGATACAAATTTGCGGCGATAAGCTAATATACTATAAATGTTTACGAACTCATATTAAATTTGAATACATTTCAATTATAAAAAAATTATAATAATATAACTAAAACTATATACCATATGTTAATATAAAATACAAGGCCCCGTTCGTCATATGCTTGTATATAGTTATTACATCTAGTTTGTTAAACCTGGTTGACACATGAGACCACAAACTGGTACTTTCTATAATGTTACTTAGTTATAACGTTAAAATTGTATATTGTAAAAAATAAAACTATAATAATCATATTAGTTGCTCTTAAACTACATGACAGTGCGTCTTAAAATTCATTTACGAGAAGTAAAGGTTATACGAATACTATTTTAGATATAAATTTATTGTAAATGTGTACCCAATACAACCATTGTTTTTAAATATAAATAAAATTTTGTCTTCTTTGCTTATTTAAGTAAATCTACAACTGAAGTTGTGAGAACAAGAACGGTCTATGTAAATAAGTAAAATTAATAGGAAATCTATGAAATTTGCTAGAAATCTTTATTACAGGCTAATGTAAAATAACTATTTTTGCTTCATTTGGTAATTCATCACATATCACTGGTGCTCCAGTTGTATCTTTATAGAATAGTTACCATAACTTCATCATAGAGCGTTCTTGACCTAATAGATAATATTCAAAATTTTTTGAAAATTAAAATTTGACTTTACTGGTTAATACTTAAGGCGTCGTCTTAATGGTAATTGATACAATATGTTAAAGACAAGTCAGCCCTTGACTGAGGCCTCATCTAACGGTAACAGATGATATAATCAAAAATGGTGGCGCGATATCCCAATAATGTTGTAATACCTTCCTAGAGTATCCCCGTAGCATCATCACAATAAGAAAAATAATCCTTTTTTTATCCTGATAAAGCTTTATTAGGATAAGGGAAAATAATTCAAGACCATATAAACAGTGTCATGGTAATATTATGCAATATCAATCTTTTTTATCGTATTCAGATGGATTCAAGACATTATTACAATTCGATCCAATAAGTAACGAATTTCTACGGTATCGGGAGCTGCGAGGGGACAACAACTAGTAATATTCATCATACATCATATTATGATAGTCTATCAAGACTAGTATGTTTGTTCTGACGTTTTGCCAAAAGCATTACGCCGTGATTCTCGCATTATTGCGAGAACTATTCCTAGTTTTGACGACACCTTGTGCGATAACATTTTCTCTGTATACGAGTAATTACATTAAAGTTAACATATTCCATTTGCCAATATTATGTTTATTTTGTAGATAATTGCATTATTTTGTACTAATTATTTTTTTTAAACTGCAAATCCTTATTGATTTAAATAAAAAAGAATTACGGCATGATTTAATACTACAGGAGAGCTATTGCGTTTATTGCAATGGTATGAAATTATCGCTCTATTATTGGTTAAAATAATTATGGTTACAGAACTATGAAAAACGCTTTAGCGAGGTTTAGTTTAACCACTTAACAAAGATCGATAAATTGTAACCTGATAAATAATATACACAAATTATTAAAGTTCAATGGATATTAAATAGCCTTTTATGATTATAGCTTACGATTAAAATCCTTAAAAGTAGCTAATTAAATTTTAAACTACAAAACTAATCTAAGAAAAACAAACTGATATTTTTTTTATGTTTATGCTTGATAAGTGTTGTAAGCCAAACGCGCGTGATTTATCAATGTATGGCAGGTACTATGACAGTGATTGCATAAACTACTTTTTAGAAGAGTAACTAGTTGCAAAACAATTATTGACATCTTATAAATCGATGGGCGACGGCCTCGCACACAAATAAACATAGCTCGTTGTCACGCGCGATACCAGCGATAGAGAGGCGCGATCGGCCTATTTCCGTTACATCACAACCAATTTTCATCAATGTTTTCTTATATATATTTTTTTGTTTCAAACGTCAACCTTGTTCAGATGATTTTGTGGCTCACGTAACACCGCGTTCAGCTCACAAAACTTACTGACCACGCCTTTTTGGGAATGCAATTGAAATTTCGAAATAGCACACAATATTAATGTACATAAGATGCGACAGCGCCACACGAAAGATCGCTCTATAAAAAAGCACACAACATCTGGGAAATATCTATTATTACTATAAAAAAAACATATAATAGCACCATTTCATGTCAGTGTTGTATGCAGTTAGTAGTGCAGTGTCGACTTACAAAATTGGTCAAGAGCAATAGAATTAACTTAATAAACGCAAAACTTCATAAATTTATCACACGCTGGTCTAATACCCTTAAGAGGTCCCCTCCGCTGTGGTACTATAGTTTTTTATTATACTATTAACGGCATCTTTAGTACCGAATATAAGTGCAAAAAGACCGAATATTACGACGAATACATTTTTCCATATAAGATATTTGTATGGACCGAACCCTATATCCCAATACGTTATTACTTCGATAAAAGCTGGGGCAATCAGTCCTAGTATGGAAAAGCAGAAAGCGCCAATAACACCCATCAGTGGGCCTATAGTTGGTACTGCTACAGCCAGTAACACACACGCAGTGGCCATTAGAGTACGCATGGTGTAATCGGCAAGATCAGGGTTGCCTTTAAATTTATCCTTGATGCAATTCCACATGATTTCGACGCAAACAAAGAACTGAAGTCCGAAGGTGCAATATACGGCAATGGCGATGGCAATTTTGACAATTTGCGCCAGTCTGCAAATAGAAACACATAAAGAGAATTAGCTTCGAGTCTAATGCCCGTATTACTAGGAGATCCAATGTACCACTACTAAATATAAACCCATAATATAGGAGGAGTTTGTTGTGAGCAGCTCAACTGATTGGTAGAACTCGAGCGCGTCATATAAAATGTCAGAGATTTAGATAGGACACATTTTTGAGTGCACTTGATATACACTTTCAATATGCTTATTCATGCTCTAACAACTTTATTTATGTTTTATTGCCCTTTCCACATCGGTTGTATCGGTGATCAGAAACACCAAGCGCGTATACCCTTTGAATTTCTGACGCAACCGAGTAAGTAAGTAGCAGCCCATTAACGTCCCACTGCTGGGCATAGGCCTCCTCACTCATACGAGAGAGGGTTATTAGAGCGTAGGCCCACCACGCTGCTCCATTGCGGGTTGACAGGCATAGTACACATGTGCACTCTCTATTCCTTCACTCTCATAGACCGATGTGACGGAAAATCCGACACAATCGAAGAGAGATCAGGCGCGGGACCGACGGCTTAACGTGCTCTCTCAGGCACGGGGATGGATCACACCTCCAACTTCCAAATTTCAGGCAAATATTGAGAAAATCGTAACAGAAAATTCAATATTGGTTTTTGAATTGGCCCGACCCGTGACTCGAACCCAGGGCCTCATGTCTGTGGCCGAACATGCTAACCACTAGACCAATGAGGCAGTCCCGAGTATTTCTATCTAACTGTTTTTTTTAAACTCTTTCACACTCTCACCCACTGAAATGTAAAACTTTGCATAAACTTTTTTCGTTTTAGAATCTAATCTTCACAATTCTATTAGTACTAATGACGCTCGAGTAACTGCAAATTTAGCTCCCCTGATATATTTAGGGAGTGTTAGCTTTGCCACGAGCGGTCGCCTCTTAGTTTTTTTGCTCCATGGGAATATATTAAATCCGTTCTTAATGATATCGCACTATATCACCAAAGGAATCACTTTGCTAAGTTTTAGCCTAAGCTAAAAACGATTTGTGGTATAACTAAGCATCAAATTTTATGTCGATTCTATTTGGTCAAAATTAGAGAATTAAATTTTCTAATTTGTCTGTGTTTATGTTTAGTAGAAGACTTCGGCCGTGGCTAGGCCACCCTGCCAGGAAAGACTTGTCTCCAGCAAGAAGTTTGTATCCGGTGCGCACTTCCAACTTAGACTGCATCATCACTTACCATCAGATGTAATTGCAATCAATGCATATTTTTACACAGGTCACCATTTACCGAGAAAAAAATATTTTACTATAGAATTAATTAATTGTTTTATTAGGTCAACATACTTACATTTCATATATTTTAGGATCACCAGGCTGAGAATTCAGGTTGAGGGTGATAGTATCTTCAACAAGCTCTCCATACCTCAAGTAACCAAGGAATCCAAGTAAGATATATACAAGGGTGACTCCAGACATGCCCTTGTTTAAAACACCGCATACACCGAGCATAGAACGTGGTGTCTTCATAGAGTTTTCTAATGGCATTACAACACCTATTGCTTCTATTGCAAATATGGTTAGAGAGAAGAACTCGGGCCATTCCACGGGTGATTTTACAGCCGATACCTTGCTAAAGCTAAGGTCACCGGTGCCGACCAAGAAGTAAAACGTTATCCCGAGTCCAAGCCCCATAAACAGGTTTGCGATCATTGACACTGGAGCTAAGTATTTCAGATTTCTGATCCAAACCATGAATACAAGTGGTAAGAGTAGAAAGAGAATGAAAATCCTTATTCCGAGAATCTTCACCAGCTCAGGCATATAAAACTCTACCACCTGCAAGATGAAAAAATGAAAGATGAAAGCGGTAGTCTTGCAGGACGTATCCAACGTTAACTGGCAATTTACTATATATATATATGTATATATATATATATATATATATATATTTCTATTGACTCATCATAATATCTCTGGAATAAAAATGCTATCCAAAAAACATTCCACGCAGACGAAGTCGCGAGTTCAGCTAGTAGTAATTTATATCTAAGTAGCACTTCCAAATGTGTCACATTTCCTTTTAAGGCAAATTAATTACTGTGACCGCGTCTTGCATATGCATTGGTAACGCTTTATTGTCACATCATCTGGTGGTAAGTGATGATACAGACTGAGATGGCAGTGCGCTAACCTGGTAAGTGCCAATTTACCACCTTTTATAGTTTCTACATTGCTTCGTAGCGGAACGCAATACCTTTGCTGGTAGGATAGTAACCAACTTCGGCCGAAGCCACCCACAAATTTAGGTTTAGACAAATTAAAAAAATTGCCTAATCCTGTCCTGCCAGGATTTGAACTGCTGAAACTGATTTAATAAACCTTTAAATCTTTTACGTAAGGTGTCAATAGACGGAGCTATATTATTTTAGTTTGAAAAAACTTCTATTTACTCATGTGCCATGCACTACAAATTAAGAAAAATCTATTTCAAAGTTAATGGGCGATTTAAGACGTATATATAATATACAGTCTCCGCATGTTCGAACGTAACACCGTAAAGATAAATAACTGTGCTTCACTATATACTACTAAAAAGGTAAGTAGCAGGCCATTAACGTCCCACTGCTGAGCATAGGCCTCCTCACTCATAGGAGAGAGGGTTTTTAGAGCATAGACCACCACCCTGCTCCACTGCGGATTGGCTGGCATAGTACATAGGTGCACTCTCTATTCCTCCACTATCACAGTCCGATGTGACGGCCGTCCGACACGACTCGAGAGTGATAAGGCGCAGGACCGACGGCTTAAGGTGCTCTCCGAGGCACGGGGTGGGGGACATAGCGAAGTTTCTAAGTTCGGACAAATATTGAGAAAATCTTAATAGAAAACTCAATATTGATTTTTGAATTTGCCCGACCCAGAACTCGAACCCAGGACCTCATATCTGTAGCCGAACATGCTAACCCCTAGAGCAATGAGGCAGTCTTATATATAACATTCCAATGACCTAAATTAATGAGTTACTATTCTCTGATATGACTTATACATTTGGATTTTCACATCGTATGACCTACAATCTTCATCAATGATTGACTGTCTAATGGAAGATAAATTTTACAAATCCAAACTTCCAAAGATCTAAACAGAGATTGGCTAGATGTGCTAATCTAGCCAATCTGTTTAGATTATATTTTTCATATAATGATTTTTTTTTTCTCACCGGCATTATATTTTTCGCGATTATGACAGTATACACAGAGCAGGTTCCGAAGTAGGTAACGAAGAGACTTACAAGGATGACAATTCTACAAACAAAAAAAACATGGTTTTAATATTAACATGTAAAATCGACGACCCCTACGTACAATGAATCAAGTATAAAATCCAAATTTTGTAAGATAGTGTTTCAGAGATAAATTATATGTAAGGTATAAAAATAAGGTTATAATAAACATCGAAAGGTCTTAAATTCAATTTGATTCTTTTAAGTTACTTAGGGGCCGTCGATTTATTTGATGTAGCTATGATAACACTGTTTCATTCGCATCACTTTTTAGTGTCTAGTTATAGAATTTGAATATAAACACCTTACAACTTACTACAGAATAAACTATTTAAGTAAAAAAATATTTACGATCTATGATTCTATCATGCATTACCATTATTGAACAAAAAAAAAATTGCCATACAAATATTTGAATTGCTTTGAAATTACTGATAATCACATACAATTCTTAAATGTCTGTCTAACGTAATTATAAACATGTATCTCGAAATTGTTTAAGGTTACGAGAACAAGACTGTCCTATGTACAAAATAGGCCAAGGCCTCAAGCATTCAATATTATTTATTCTAAACTGTTATTGACTTTTTTAAACAAGTCCAAATTGTGATAATCAAATACGAGACAAATGTTTTCATATCTTCCATTTCTTTGGAAGTTAGTATTACGCAAGTTTGCATCAATAAAATCATAGTTAAAACCATGTGTAATAACTTTGTTAACGTAATATTGAAATTGCCTGAAACAAACGGATACACCGACCTCTCTATACGAATAAGTTGACAAATCGCAACAAGCCTTTGGGAAACTAATATTGAAGTCTTATTTATATAAATCTAAAACTTTAAATTACCAAGACCTATGAGTGAGGGAAAAAAGAAGATATGTTAGGAATTTCATAAATTTAATCAAAACAATTAAGTGTCGAGAATTAATACAAATAATTAATTGTAATCTCAATTGTTAATAAAATGGCACGTGTTATTGGTCAATATTAGAAAATATTTATATTTTATGAAAAACAGTATATTAAATTATTAAATGAGTAGTGGCAAATTAAAATACCACATATTAATTATAAATATTAAAACTACCTAATCTTCAAACGAATTAGCATAGGAGACGGTGCACGTCTTCGTGACGCTATTCACGCGTTTCATCCGTAAAAATTTTACCCTCATGCGCCTAAAGAAGTTTCACTTCAAAAATGATGTTAACACCACGAAATGGAAGTGAAAGCATCATCAAGACGAGATTAATAATACGTAATCATATTTACAATATAATGCCTTATGAAATAATGAAAATGAAAAATATAGTAGTTACGCGTTCACTATAACTTTCTCGCTCCTTTTTTCGAAGAGTCAAACTTAACCGAACGAACGTTACGAAGCGGAAAGTTTCAACTGCCGCATTCAATGACCATAAAAAATGTGGAAAACAATTACAGGGATATTCATTTTAGTAATAATTACAATAATCGTAAAAATACACGCGTCGTAATATAAGCAAGATATGTACTATCATGATGATCCAGAGATTATAGGAGTAAGTATTTATAATTACATTAGTAATGTAGCTATGCGTTTATGGCTTTTTTTTGTCTTCAACAGTTTTAATACCATTTTTATGGGGATTTCTTTATTTTTTTTTTAACTTTAAGAGCGCTTTAGAACCAACGACTAATTTATGCTTACAAAATAGTCACTATAACATTATATTTTTTAAAACACGAAGAGTACGAGTGAGAAGTAGTAGTATTTAGTAGACTAACAATCTACAGACTATTATTTAAATTACACTCCACGTTTACGTCATAAATAAAATTAAAATTTTTAATGCAAAAAATTTAAAGACAAACTTGTACAACACGCGTGACTGCGATCTAAAAGAGATGATAAGAGAATGAGTTTTAATGAAAACATTCCTTTTATATTACTGCCTTTCTTTTTGATTCCCTTATTTAAAGACGATAAATATTAATTTCGATATTTCAATTTACACGCTTGATGTCCATTAACATTGCTGTCTTACAATATTGATATATGTATAACCTATTATATATCTGGAAATGTTCCAAATCTCTCTGCTTCCCTTTGAAATATATATTAAAGGTAAATGTCGTTCAAAATTTAATAATATATATAAAAAACTTTTTAAAATTCCATTTTAGAAAGTGTAAAGTTTTAATATATTGGATTTATTGAAATAGTATACTGTTTATTAAAAGGTTGTTAACGTTATGGTTTCACGTTGACATATATGTACATACCTAAATGTGTTAGACCACTTTCTTAGGGCTTCAGGCCCATTATCGACAGCCGCCTCGCCCACCTCGGGAAAACTCATGGTGGTTTTGCGGGTCTTCTTATAAAGAACATGTGCGCACTTTACCTGGTAAAAACAAAAAAAATAATTTATAAATATTGTATATCAAAACAGGATACACCCATAAATTAAAGAATTAGTTGTATTCCTTAGCTAAAATGGATAAATTTGCAGTCTGAGTATTAAATGTTTGTGTAGTAATAACGATAATCTATATCGTTAAAAAAAGTTTTTACAGTTATATGTTTGAGTTTTTTATAATAATATTCGTCTCGCTCAATCACACTTTTCGTAACGCTCTCGTTATGCATTCACCAATTTACTCCCCAAGTCAAAAAGGGATTACAGAAGGAGTTACTTGAACATTTAATTAATTGAACTAAATATTAATTTATAAAATCGTGCTAGAACGAAATGTTATTACGAAATAATCGAGAAATCTCCGTTCTCGTAACGCTAGCAAACTTGCAAATGAACTACTAAAATATAGATGATACACTGGGTATGAGAGAAAGAGAGAAAAAAATATATGTTCGCACCGCTCTTTTGTCCCTACACTAATCTACACGTTACTATCTCATTCCATCTTCACTAACTTGTATTTCCCTCTCAATTTCCGTTCACTTTTCGTAACGATCTCGTCACGCATCCACCAGCTTACTTAACTTAGGAATTAAGCGTACGTAAAGAACTTTTACCTCAAAAATATATAATAATAGAACAAAACGCAGTCCGTGCCAAAAGAGTATTATATTTTGTGAAACGAAACCTTGGAATGGAGCAACTTAGTGGAGGTGGTGGTGTTGTTTGGGTACAAAATATTCTTACGTGGGTTTGAGTGTCGAACTTAGGAAATTATAGTTTTCTAATTATTTAAATGTGAATGTTTAATATGTCCTTGATGAAGGTCAACAAATTTTTGTAGTTTAGAGGAGCCATAACTAGATTTCAGCGAACCTCTGGCTCCCCACTCATGGTTGATGGTCCCGCTGGGTTTTAGTGGGTATTGCGAGTTTGTACCTTCGCGGAGTCCCACACTCCCGACCCCATCAGTCGGGGTGCGTAAATGCATTTCCCAGCGACAAACAAAAAAATGCCATAACGAGATTAATAGGTATTTATAGGAGATACATTCATCACCAGAAAAGTAGTTAACGAGCATATTTGCACAAAATTTACATAAGCGTCTTAGTACCTCGTTACGATAAACCGTAGGCAATGTAAAGGTACGTAAACCATATAAATATTCACCGCGTGTTTTTAATAAGTATTGACCTTTACTGAGTTACATAAGGAGATTGCGCTCATAATTCGATAAGCGTGCAAAAGGAGATCGCGACTTAGGCTGGACACAAACACTCAGTTACACATAAATTCTCTTTACTGATTCATTAAAAATTCAAAATTCTCAGTCGAGCATACTTAAAATTTGATATTTTAGTATAATTAGAATAATAAACAACTTAATTTATTAAGGCTATAAAATATTTGAGTTTAGTAGAGTCATTACTTGCTGTTTATTTGTTCATCAGGATATACGCGGGTTGCGCCGCGAGTAACAGCTAGTATAACATGACATATATACCATAAATTGTATATCTAGTAATGAGCACATATAACTATTAAAACTTTTGACCTTATGTATTAATTATATAACAAACGCTCACTAGATTCATTTTTGATACGAGTAAATTGTAGCTAACAGTTTATTTTCAATTAAAACATTCATTCTAATCAGTAAACCGGATTTAGAATGACGTAACGTTAATATGAATAATAAATAATGATAAACTGGATAACCGCGATTTCTACGCTCAGTCTAATAAACTTTGTGTTTGCGCTTGACCTTATAGCTCGTGACACGTAACACGCGATAATGTCAATAAGCATTCGCATAGATTCATTACGTACATCGTGATCAAATTACTTCGCAGAGCACAGGTTAAATGGTAATTCAGTAAACATATTGAACAGGCCATCATCATATTTAGCAGAAGATTGTTAGTAATTGTAACAATGTATTAAAAAGTTGAAGTTTAGATGGTTTAAGCACATAGAGAGAATGAATAATAGGAGACTAACAATAAGGATTTATGAGTCAAGAGTGAATGGGAAAGTTGGAAGGGGAAGTCTAAGACGAAGGCGACTGGACCAAATCACTAGACAAAATGTCCTGGATTTGATCCAGGAACGTTCGCCTTGGTCTTCCCCTTCCAACTTTCGCATTACTCTTGACAACTAAATCCTTTTTGTCAGTCTCCTTTCATTCATTCTCTCTACATCCCCAAACCATCTAAGCAAATCTTTCTCAATTTTAATCACTACGTCTTCTTTTGTACCACAACTTATCACACTATTTTTTACTCTGTCACTCAGTTTTAATCCACTCATACTTCTCAACGCTCTCATATCTCCCGCATTTCATATTTTACTTTTGTGATTCTTCTGCCATACTCAACTTTCACATACATATCTTACGGTTGGCATCAACACTCCTGCATGCACAGCCAGTCTGGCCCTTTGAGACACCATCTGGCAATTCATAAAGGCGCGCAGGGCACCATTTACCATATTCCCTGCATTCACTCTCCTTTCAATATCACTTTCACATGTTCCATCTTTTGTAAATTTAGATCCCAAGTATACAAATTCTTTCACCTCTTCCACTTGTTCCCCATCTATCAAAATATTGCCATTCATCATAGATTCATCTCGTTCAAAAAGCATAANTTCCGGTACGATGCTGTGTAGAAACCGTAAGGGGTATATCGCCTCTTAACAGATTAGCGCGCTTCCATCTTAGACTGTATCATCACTTACCATCAGGTGAGATCACAGTCAAGCGCTAATCTGTCAGCAATAAAAAAAAAAAAAATTGCCATTAATCATAGATTCATCTCTTTCAAAAAGCATAACTTTCGTTTTGTTTAGATTCACTTTCATTCCTTTCCCTTTTAAAACTTTATTCATAATATTTACCTGTAGCTCATTAGCGGATGACGCAAGTATTACTTGATCATCAGCGTAAAATAAACATTTGATGAGTAATTCATTCATTATTATATACATATATCCCCATACATACTTTCTTTTAAATCTGCCAAACAGTTATCCATGAATAGGTTGAACAGCCATGGTGACGCAACACAGCCCTGCCAAACACCTCATTAGACAGGAAACCACTCTGTGTACACTCCGTTTATTCTGACACAAGCACTAGAACCCTCATAGAGAGACTTCAATACTTAAATTAGATTACCTCTCACCCCATACGTAGATAACGTTGACCACAGCTCATTCCTCTTCCTTTATTATATACTATACCTATTATTTCATTAATTTCATTCATTCCATTAATATATAATAACCTGTATAGGTTCGCCTAGTGGCAAGTGTCTAAGCAGCATTTCATTTTGTAACTATAATTTTAATATAACCTTTTTTATCACATTGAAATATTTTTGTAACTTTTATATTATAAATAAATAGGCCAATTCAATTGCCCCTGCCTCAGGACGGCTTTAATGCAACATGCGATAGACGTAGGGAAAAATTTGAAGCGACGTAAAAATGCTTCACAATAATTAATTCACCTATTTACTATGCATTCAATTAATTCGCTAAGCATTAAACAATAGACAATAATGATTTAAGTTTTTTGTTTTTTACAAACATAGTCGGTGTTGTAATTTTGTTATTTTTTATAAAAATTAAACTATTAAAAGTTTCTTTACACCTCGGTGTCTATAACGATATGACTTTAAATTTTATAAATAAAAAGATAGACCCTACGTGTAAGCGGTCAACTTGCTTTTTTACATTTTGATGTTATTATAATTCTCATGATGATATTTATCTCTAAAGCACTGTCCTACAGAATTAGGATTATTTACTTAACTCTTTGTACATAGGGTCGATAAATAAACGGCAATAGTTCATTTTACCCCTGCTTCATTATTAAAGCAATTTTTAATATGTATAATTGTACAATAAGGAAAGAAACTAGGTAATATCAGTCTGTTGGTTGAGTTATTTTTTTGTAACCCATAAATGTTTACTTTGAAAGGGTTGACAAAATTTACGGGGGACTTTTGAACAAATTGAAATTTTTATAAGGGTACAGTAAAATAATCCGTTTAAAGCAGTTTTTAGATCTCTGTCTAAGGGTATTTACAATCGTAAAAGTAATCACTTTAAAAGTTACATACACGAGTTTTTCTATAACACCAAATAAGTTTAGATTGAAAATAACTATGTTTTTGGCACGAATTGAAACCATATTACAATGCCATTTTGCATATATGATTTACTCCAAATGTAAATAAAGATTTATCTTTATATGTGGGAGTGTAATCTATAATGTGTGATAGTATAATGTTAAGTTATTTATATCTCTTGGACATAATTCACGACGGCTCCTAAAATATACAGCTTTCCGTAAGATACTGTCCTATACTGTGTAGTTTCTTAGAAAAGTAGCACGTCGGAAGATGTATGAAAATAAATTACCAGCGACATATGAACATTTCTTCAGAAATAATTGTTTATGATTACTAAGGTATTTACTAGTGAAAGCGACACATAGAAATCGTTGATGGAATAACCTGAGGATAGCGAACTTAATAAATACGTTTCACATGTTCGTTGAACTTTTTTGGGCTCCAAGATCAAAATGTCGACTTACTAGGATATAAGAGCAGTGGGTGCAGACCACAGCAACCAAGATGGTGAAGAAAATGCCAGATATCAAACCCGCGCTTTTAAAAGCTTTGGGCATAGCGAGGATACCGGTGCCTAATGAAGCCTTCAGCAGATGAGTTAACGTGTCCATATTCCTGAAAATAATTCGACACAATTCTTAGGTTTGTAGCAAAAATTTCTACGTGCACAAAATATGTTAGTGTTGTATGTCTTTATTCAAAAAGTTTAATGCAAGTGTAATAAAAAAAACAAAATTGAACTGTAACATCGAAATTACGTTAAAAAGATTCTCGTAGCGTGTACGCAAAAACAGTTTTTTTATATTTACATGTCTTACCGGTACGTGTCAAAAAAAAAGTGGAGCAGATTTTGATTGAAATTTCAGAATCAGTATAGATATTTGCAAGTAATTACCTTAAATCTAACTGATTAATTTCGATAAAACTTCATCGCTTTAAAACAGCGGAACAAAATAAACTTAAGCATAGAATGCATTGTCAGTATAGGTATTATTTTATATAAACATATAAGTACTTTGTAGAAGTAGTTCTCGATTTTGTTTTGTATTGTGTCCAGTGTTTTGATATCTGATCTGATAGTTTGAAATTAAAGACAACACACTAATACAATGTTGTTAATTCTGATGTAGGGTTATTAAAATGAAATTAGCTTATTTTAAACATCGAAATGAATGAATTTCATTTTAGAGAATCGAGTAGCATTTCAATGTTCAAATTTATATCACTTTAAAAACTGAAAAACTTACAGTATCTAGGTAAAAAAAAAACAAAATTAGGATTATATTCGCTTCAAGCAGCTCTTTAAAAATATCGCTAGGCACCAACAAACTATTGATATGATACACTAACTGTTCCCCACTGTTTTTGTGTATTTTTCAGTAAACATGAATTACAGAAATATAATAAAGTCGCGTCTGCATAAATTATAACGTACTTATAGATATACTAGCTGAACCCGCGATTACGTCTGCGTGGAAAGTTTTTTGGGTAGCATTTTCATTAATTTATAACTTTTGTAAATGTTTAACCACCACCGCACTGTTCTTTGATGGTGGAATTTCCTAAAATTTACTCTTAATAGTTTCAATTATGTCAAAAAAAAATTCTGACCAAGTTTGACATACCATAAAAGATATAGTTTGTAAATGTGAAGTTTGAATATTTTTTTAATGTGAAAATTAAAATTTTTTAAATGGACACCCCCAAAACCCTCGGGAAAAGGAATATCACTACCGAATTTCAAGTCTGCGCCATATGGTTGCAAAGATATCGTGATGTGTTAAAAGACCTGGATATCTCTTATACATATACATACATACATAGATATATATATATATATATATATATATATATATATATAGATAGATAGATAGAGATACGTTCACAACGAGAAAATTAAAATTTAGTAAATTGTACTACAGACTCAATATTGTTATACGGATTAACAATACATCAATAAAATAATTCAATTTAGATATTTATAAAGTCAATAAATATCTACATTGAATCGTAATAAGTTTATTTCATCAATAAGAAAATACTTTAAAATAAAATAAATATTTTTTACTTCTGATTCTAAGAAATCACTACGTTTGACATCCTTCATGTTAAGTATCAATTCTTAATTAAACAAACGATATATTTAAAAGGAATGAAAGCCGATATTCTTTAATTGTTTAAAATGTAATGTAAGCTCATACTCTATTAGGCTGTAACTTAATATTATTGTTTATAGGTTGCTTGATGTGACCATATACTGTGTGTAGTGCAAATATAGGTGTAACACATAAGCAGCATAGAGATATCACTACATATAGATATACAACATATGACTTACGAGGTAGGGTTGTCCAATTTTCTTTCCGCGAAGGGATCAAAATCACCGGCCTCTGCATCTTTATTGTCTTTTGTCAGGTGGTATCTTTAAAAAATGAAATTATTATTAATTAACTATACAGAACGTGTGTTTTTGCGAGAAAATCTTAAAGTAACATCAATTCTCACGATAGCATCGCAATATATATTTGTGATTATCTTAAATGTTCATAAAATATTCACTTATTGTGAGCCCCTTCGGCAGCTCACTCTTGCGAAGATTTGCCGGTTCAGGATAAATGAAAATGCCACCAGATTCTTCACTCCAACGTTCCGCCGTCTACTTGTCACCAGACGAGGATTTATGTATCGCGATTCGAACTTTTGTTCAGCAAGTTGCTGTTAGCCCTACTGGCTTTTACAGCGTAACCGAGAGGGATGGCGAGCTCTGCCGAGGGATGGGCCCGTAGAAGGGCCCTGCTGCGTCGTGGGGGAAACATTGCTCTAAGGGCGCCTCCTGCGAGGCTCGGACCTAGGCTTAGAACAACGTGTTTAGCAAATTGACCTATTAATCTATGGGTTTTGCGACTGGCAAACGTGCACTATTGTGACAAGCAAACGACGATGGTTGAATCTTTATTTGGTAAAAAGGACATCCGATGATTGGCGTTTTATTTCATACCAATCGCAGGGATTATTTTAATTGCGCAAACAACTTTTTTCTAGGAAATGACAATTACACAAATATATACATGCTATAGGTCAACAAAACATCTTGTATACAATCTATAAATATCTATATAGGGACTCTAAGTTAAACAAAAATATACTTATACGAAAACGAACGATTTTAACAATAATATTGACTTTAAATTAAAACAAATATATTATTTTCTACTTTAATGGGAAAAGTCGCGAACACTTATAAAAAGCGAAGAACATAATTAAAACGTTACAAACAAAAACAAACGTATGCTATGTTTTTAGGCTATAAATCAATGGAAATCATTCGCAGGGCAGAGCACAATTATACGTAGACCTACAGAATTTAGAAACCAGATTAAAACATTTTTCTCAAAAATGTATAATAACTACTGAGTTTATTACCGACTTCTTTTCTGTTGAATTAATCTTCCGAATCGGTGGTGTATTCACTACCAATGGACAGACTTAATGATTTAATTAGGGAATAGGGAAATTGTACCTGTCTGTCTTAAATAATTTACTACATTGCTACTTCAGTTATGACAGTGTGATGATTTGTTATTATTGTATAGACTATGGTGCGAGAATGTTTTCTTATTGAAGGACCACCTGGTTAAAGAAACATTTTTTAGACAAGGCTTGTAGTCTATATGCTTAAGGACCGTACCGTAATGGCTTAGGTATCGCATACGGCCCACATGCCGTTGGTATAGACAATTTAAATAACAATTCTGAAGATCAGAGGAAGCTTCTTTGTTTTATTCTGCAATAGAAAGTTTGAATCATACATCATGGAAATATAATTATAAGGTCAATCAAATATTAATATATACATACGCGGAGGTGTGTCAAGGCACTGCATTATTATATAACACACCAAGGTAAACGGACTAGTTTATCAAACTAGTTTAAGTGACATTGTAATATTGAGACGAGGAAATAAAAATACCTCTTAGTTTGTTGGGATTTTACAGGTCATGGAGAAAGGAAAGCTATTATTTTTTACACGAATTTACAGTATTATTGCTTAAATTCTGTAAAACAAGTAAATAATATTTTAAAAATTTTTGTTTGTCATTTTGTTCCAGCTCACCTTGACGAGAAACGACTATGGCAATTTTGTTGAGATTTTTATTCTTTATGTAGCGAATTTTTCCTGCTGGTTGGGTAGACTTTTAAATATTTTAGGCAGATGTTTAGGGTAGGAAATATGGGTACCGATATTTTATATCTAATAAGACATATTTTTATCCTTACGTTTTCTTAACAACGTCTAAGAAATTTATAAAATTAAATATTAATATTTAGCACAATAGCGTAAATAGCATAGATGATACCCTGCCTTATTACATGGTACATGGTTGAGCTTTGCTGACCTTTAAAATATGCTTAAATTTAACTAACGTAGGCTAGATATACATGATAATAATATATAAGCAACATTGTTATGCTAAGTTAGAATGCAATGAATTTGAAATCCCTACTGCAATTACCTCACGCACAAATTTTTAATTGTTATTAAAATATATTATTTGTCCACTCAAGTTTAAATACATTTTTCATAAACTTCTAGTGAATGACAATGCTAATATAATTCCTTCAAATTCAAATAAATTACTATATATAACTTATAATATTACTTATTATGCCATTAAGTATGGTATGTGGAGTACGAAATAGAATATTAATAACTACGATTACATACTTTTTAAACCCATATAATGACCTTCTACATAACTATTTATTATATTAATGAAAGGTTAAGCTGTTCCTTTATATGAAATAAAATATGCATGATGCATTATTTTCTCTGATAAAGGAGCGACCTTTTTATACATATAATATATTAACTACCCTCAACCACGTCACATGATCACGATTTCTATATACGCTTAGAATCGAATGTTCCTGTGGAAAGTTCGGATTAAAAAATGGCTATATTATTTTATTGCTCTAATTATGGGATAGCAGAAACATATAGACAATGAAATGCTAAAAATGTATCTAAAGTAAAGTTGATATATATTATTACTCTATTAGAGGTGATGATAATATTTAGTCAGTTAACAGTACATTCATATCTTAAAAACATAGGAACAATGATCCTGCTTAAACGTTAACTGTTTTGCAGTATAATACACACAGTGTTCTACAGACTAAGTAATTTTTTTTTTAATAAATAATTTTGGCAGGTGTTAATTTATATTAAAATTATATATTATGAATATTTTTCAGGGTAGTTATTGGTGCAACTATGTATTTTTACACTAACAAATAATAATTGCAAGTGTGTTTGTTTATATATAAGTTTCCAGTCAAATTAAATAAGAAAATTCTATTGATTAGTATAATGGGTGTATTGTTTATGAATGCACTGACTGCAATTCGATTGTATCGCATACAAATGCACCGAAGCAAAATGTATCCGGGTCCTCGGCATGAGGTAAAAGTAGAACAATTACTTTGAAGAATGTCGATTGACGTACTTTAACATAATTTTATACATGTACACGTCGAAGTAATTATGATGGCACGAAATAAAAGGTTACGATACAAAATGCGACACTATGCCGATTCTTTCTACTAAACCTATTTTCATTGATCTGATGATGATTCAGCAGAACCTGCTAAGTCTATTTGAATAAAATTTAGACTACAATAACGGTATTATTATATGTATTTATTCAAGATTGATTTTAAAAGAAAATATAGGATGTGGAAGTTACTAACGCAGATAATGTCTAAGGGGTTGCATGATCGAAATTTGGAGAGTATAGCTCAGATCTCATTTGCATTTTAAAAATGTCGAATTTACTTTAACGCGAAGTGAAGCATGCCAACCTGGAATGTAGCAACGTGGTAATTTAAAGGTTCAATGGGCTGTATTGTTACGAGAATGTCCCAGATGTTCCACTTTTGTAAGCCATTTTATGCTTAATTTAAGTAGTAGAGCTTGTAATACAAAATTACCCACTTTCCAAGTAATTAGATCAGATGTTATCTAATCTTCTATCTTATTGATGCTTGGGTTCATTCATGAAAAAAAATTATTTAGCATAAAATTGTACAGCACTACATAAAATATTTCACTATTAAAGAAACTCGTGCTAGATTGCCTAGAAATTTATTTTTTTATGACTTGTTTCCACTGTACGTCTACATGTCTTGAAATATGTAGGTTTCTTCATGTTGCAAATGCAAAGACAAATAATGAATATGAATAAAATGTATTAGTTTGTATAATTCAGAAGCAGGTACTTTACTACTTTAACTTCAACAACTAACAAGGCCATAATTATCAGGCATTTAATAAACAAGTTATAAACTTAAACTCAAAATATCTTTATTAAAGTAGGCCTATTAGAGCACTTTTGAATCGTAAAATACATAGTTTTTTTCCACTCTCTAATTGTGATTTAGGGCTGATCAACATATTAAAGAATGACTTAAAAGCTAAAGTTACGAGGGTTCCTTCGAGCCCTGTCCTGAGAAGAGTCCACTAAAAACTCAGTCGGGTATTTCGTTTTTTTTGTCCTTCATCTACCACTTTTACAATATAATATTAGTTTATCATATTGAAATTCAATTTAGAGCAATTCGTTTATTCCCACGCATTTCTACCGTCTAAGTAGTCTTTCAACTTACAGTATGATTTTCCAATCAGCTTTCTTTTAACAAAGACTGAGTTTATTAAGTGACATCTCTAGAACGTCTTATGGGATATATATTTAGAAATGTATATCCCACCTTTAATATATATTTATAAATACTTACTTGCTGACTATTGTTTCTTTATTTTCATCAGGAGGTAGAAATGATTCTAGTTCTTGAGGCGGCTGTAGACCGCCGTTTGACTCCTGTGGGTAAAATAATGAGTTATAAAAGTTTACACGTAATTTAAATAACTTTTTTATAATAGGCAAGTGCATATGTATGGTTCAACCATTGTACATACAATAATTACCTCTAACATGATAATTTCAATTATATATGGTCTTTAATTATATATTGTTGTTATGTTGAGAAAAAATGTTTGAATATAATATGCTTACGTAAACCATTGCAGATTTTTTACTCCTTCAAGTTCAAGCGATAATCTGTAACAAAAAACATATTGGTTAATTTCAAAATACGTTTTCAAAATACTTGTAACTCATTAAATTATTTCTTAATTTTTGCAATTTTTATTTATATTTCTCGTCAATAGAAAATACGAAGACAGTACATATTTTTTTAACTAA
This sequence comes from Elymnias hypermnestra, assembly GCA_015832385.1. Classification (NCBI taxonomy): domain Eukaryota; kingdom Metazoa; phylum Arthropoda; class Insecta; order Lepidoptera; family Nymphalidae; genus Elymnias; species Elymnias hypermnestra. Next base: position 2,122,280 of record JACTOM010000048.1, on the reverse strand, counting down.
ATTATTTTCGTCGTCGTCGCTTCAACCTATGGACGTCCACTGTTGGACGTAGGTCTCACGTAATGACGTCCACAGGGCCCGATCTTGCGCCGCCTGGCTCCAGCGGCTACCGGCTACCCTCTTTATATCATCGGTCCACCTTGTGGGGGAGTCTGTCGCCACTCCAGCACCTTCGGACCCCAACGTCCATCGGTCCTTCGGACTATGTGCCCCGGCCATTGTCACTTCAGGTTCGCGATTCGTAGAACTATGTCGGTGACTTTGCTTCTACTACGGATCTCTTCATTTCTAATTCGATCATGTAGAGAAACTTCGCGCATAGCCCTCTCGATCGCACGCTGAGTGACTCTGAGCTTCCGCATGAGGCCCATAGTCAGCGACCACGTCTCAGAACCGTAGGTCATCACTGGCAACATACACTGTTCGAAGACTTTGGTCTTCAGGCACTGAGGATTATCGGACGAATATATCTGGCGTAGTTTTACGAACGCTGCCCAACCGAGATGGATTCGGCGGTTGACCTCCTTCTCGAAATTGAAGTTACCTAGCTGGACTATATGTCCCAGGTGTGTGTACTCGTCAAAAATGTCGAGAGCTGAGATCTCAACGATGATTGGGTGTGGCGATACATGGATATTAGACATAATTTTCGTCTTATCCATTTTCATTTTCAGGCCCACCTGTTGAGAAACTCTGCTGAGGTCATCGAGCTCGAGAGTCTCTGCCAAAATGACTACGTTGTCGGCAAACCGTAGATGAGTGATGTACTCGCCGTTGATGTTGATGCCTAGTCCGTTCCACTACAAAAGCTTAAAGAGGTCTTCCAGCGCCGCAGTGAAAAGCTTTGAGGAGATAATATCGCCCTGTCGCACTCCACGTGGCACAATTATTATTGTATAATCGTAATTAAAACTTAAAAGACGTATACTGTAATATTTATGTAGATACTAAAATTAAATAAACTTTTGTATAACTAGCAAAATATTCCCCGTAGTTTGAACCGCGTGTGTCCCGATGCCATTGCTAATATGAGCAAATCCGTACAAAAGGTAATTTAATCCAATCCACATTGCGAAAGGCGTCACTTTGAATATGCCGTTATCAGAATTTTAATTATGTCTCTTCATGTTAACTGAATTAATATACATTCAATATTAATTCAGTTAACATGAAGAGACATAATTAAAATTATCATTGAAGTGTAAAATAATCCGAAACTATAATGGTGTGATCTTTTGAACCGAGAATCGTATTAAGAAATTTAAACAAGCAAAATAAGTTTTGAACGTTTCCTATAAAAAAATAATTACAGCCAACTAAATACAGTTCTCTGGATTTTAAGTATTTACATATACAACTTAAGTATTTTAGCGTAGATAAGCCCAACACAATTGGAACTAGAAATTTATGTTTAGTTATCTTCTTTATTTAAATATGATAAGTGTTTACAACTGGAAAGATCATTAACGGAAACATAGACAAAGGAAGGAGATTGAAAGGATATTGTTGTATTATTAATGTACATTATTTGCTAATTGCTGATATACAATATCTTTTTGTTAAAATAAATCGTGCGCTACCTATTTGTAAGTTGATGGCATTATATTAGAAACCTACCGTAAAATGCTAACAACTATAACAAGCAGAATCGATTATAACTATTCAAAAGAATTTGAATACAAGAATATTTAGGTTTTTCTAGCGTAAATCATGGTAAAGGGTAAAATAAAAAGGAAATCATTTCTACATATCACTGGTTCTTCCTGGTGTCCACCGGGGTAATTTCAGATTCCGTGGAATTAGAAAGAAAAGCAGACCAAATGGTCAATCTAAAACATTCTTGAATTCATTCATTCACACACAAAAACCATCCAACCATTAGAAACACACTTGCAGAATAATTATGTATGTATATAAAGATTTAGGATCATACCGCATGTTGAGGATAATCTGGGACCAACTATCATGATAACTGTACCAAGGTAAGGTAAAAAAGGAAAGTAGTACCCCCTAATCATCTCACCGCTGGGCATAAGCCCAGTCATAAGAGAGACGGTAACTTAGCTATACCAGGTTTCATTTCAATTGGCAGTAAGGTGGGTGTATAACACTTTAATTTCAGCATTTAATGACAACTACAACAAAATAGGTGTGACCCGCGTGTCCTTGGCTGACACCGACTCCAAATATAATAATACGCAATTATTTTTTACTTATTAAAGCATATTGATATATTTGGAATAGCTTGTTTTAGAGGCGGTTCTTCTTTCGTTAAAATTTTTATTTATTTTTTGATTTTTAATAAATCTGAAGAAAACTAACAAATTTGTCTGAATATGTTTACACTTGAAAAAACGTGTTGATCATTTGAGATAGCACCATTTAAGTGAATCAACTTTACAAAGTGAAATTTACATCGCACCCAGGATGGAACCTACAACCTCATACGTTACAGGCCGGTTATTTTGCCACCCCGCTATCACCAGTCTTTTATATAGTAATCAAGCATAGCAGTATTGCAGTGCAGCAACAACCGTAAGATCATTGCAATTTTATTACAGATAGTTAGATATTCTGCCACTAATCGCACCCTGTAAGCCGTTGAGGAATTCCATTTATAATCATGTTTAAGTACGACCATTACTTGACTATAACTACGTTACAGTAGGTGTCGCAAATATCCGTTTAGCCTATATAAGATTCGGCCAAGTATAGTTAATTTGCTCCTAAGATTTGAAATTCCGTTACTTTGTCATGGATCCCGTGATCAAAACCTAACCAAACCATTATCAAACAACCGTGGAAGTATATCCTTTCAAATAAAAATCGAATCATCGAAATCGGTTGTCGTGATATTGAGTTTATACGTCCATTTCTCTCGCACATGCACATGCTTAATGCAAATTTAAGACTTATACGGTTTTCTCATGGATGTCATAATCAGAACTGGACCAATGAGACCCTAAGGGTAGCAGCACCTTTCAGATAAAAAAATAATCATCAAGATCGATCCAGCTAGTCGAAAGTTATGAGGTAACAAATATAAAAAACATATATGCAAATTGATAACCTCCTACTTTTTTGAAGTCTGTTAAAAAATACAATTTTGTTATCTAGCCCTGGCGCGAATCGAAGCTGGGCTCTTTGGTAACCAAACGAGTAAGCCTACTTTATCGACGCCGTCGAAAGATCGATATCGCATCTAATTATCCTAATGAATCAATATAAATTTAGTCCAAAAAAACAATCAAAGTTATCGCATTAACTTAATACAGGCTGACAGTGATAGATGTAGCTGTATTCTTTTCAATGACAATTGCGTTAGATAGGAATTTTACGTTTTCTTTAAAATTCTAGTAAACTTGTTCGCTTTGGCTTAATATGATATTACGTAAACCTTTTTTCCCCCCAGAACTTTATAAAAGAAGATGCTTATGTTAAGCATTATAATTTACATTAGGTAGTTGTAATATGTAATTCGGTATTTAAAAAAGTACATTTTGCAAATCCTGAATTTTCGTATTGAATAAATAGCATGTTATTTGTTGAAGATTGTTTTCTCTTTTTATATGGTTTTTGATGTCCATACTCGGGCATTAAACTTCGAAAATTGCCTGTATAGCTAATTGTGCAAATTTCATGTAAACTTTAATAAAGTAGGAAGGGCCTAATCGGCATTTTGTACAAAAGGTTTACCTTAATACGCCTATAACCACTGAAACCTTTTTTATAGCACAAAGCGAGGTAAGAGTGATAACTCAATGTTGTCACGAGATAGTAGCAGAATTTTTTTTATGTTGACCTATAATTAAATTTTAAAGCAAATCCTATTACTATCCATTTTATTACTCGTATTTGCACCCATAAACTCACTCAAACATTTCATAGACACAAATTTTGATATATTATAGAATTACAAAAGTAATTAAAATGTGACATACATTACACTTAAAAGGTCATTAACTTTGCAAAGTAAGGTACCTCGATAGAGCTCGATAACTGATTTTTGTGTCCATATTTACAAGAAACTTAAAATAAATAAATAAACTTTTCGTCGAGCGGATTCTGAAGTGATGTTTAACCGAAACAAAAATATAAATAGATTTCTAAGAAACTCAAATGCAGTAATTGTTATATTGACATGTTCGAGTGCCTTTATTTGTATTAAATAAAGGAAGATATCCGCGATTTATGGACATGCCAATGCTAAAGTATTATTAGTAGTAGTATTAATGTCTATCTTTACATAAAAAATGAAACCGGAACAGAAGGAGGACGTATTCGTGTCGTTTGTTAATTATATACTTGTTTAAATATACAAAGATATAGAAAAATACTTGTAGAATATCCTGCATTAAAAAAGAAAATACTTAAGAGCTAAATACTAATTAGAAGGAAAAAAAAAAGAATTACTAAGTCTTATAAAATTTGTTACAAACGTCTTTCAGGTTTTCTTGGGGCCTAGCTACGGGGTTTCTGTCCTATTTGTATAGCGTTAATAATACCTAATGTTAAAATAATATCAAGTGTATTAAAAGTAAAGACAAGATAACAATATTAGATTATAGTTACCAAGACTGGAAGTTTTATCTTTTAGATATAAGTATTTGATAACAGATAACCTTATTGCACTTGTATCAAATTAAGCTTGAGATGCTCATCGGGTTGCTAGTGGATTAAAATCGATAGGCTCGATTGATTATGCTCATTGAGTTATCTTGTTTATTGTTATATTTATTTTTTAAGTCTGCGGGTTCAAGGGCGCAGGACATTAATACATAAGGTGATAAGTTTATTGGAGATTTCTAGATCGTATTGTAGTGATGGTAAGTGAAGGTTCCAAAGATATATATACGTAGGCGAAGTGGATGACGTTTTTTTATCTAGTTTAGCGCCTGACTTTTATTTCCACTCATAGAAAAATGTGATGATACAGTCTAAAATGGAAGTCCCATGACCTGATAAGAATTAACATATGTTATAGTTTCCAGATAGCATAGTAGAAGTTTTATCGCAGAACGAAAGATTTCCGCTTTATGGTACGTGTCTTTGCTAATAGAGAGAGTGATTGTCTACAACTAATGTCTCCTACCAACCTACTCTTAGTTACTATTCAGCCAGCAAAGAAGTGTCGTTAAGCAAAAATAAAATGCGTATCGGTACGGTGCTGCATTGAAACTACAGGAGGTAATTTACCTTTTAATAAGTTAACGCACTTTTATCTTAGACTATCGTCACTTACCATTAGATGAGGCAATCTCAACGGGCCACTACAGTACAAAGGCTAGGTTAAAAATTATTTTTCGTGTGAGGAGACTCTACTTGCACAGCCTGCAAAGAGGAAGAAGAAACAATAAGATACACCTACTGTGCGAATGGGATGGCTTTGCCAGGGCACGAATTAGTCTACTGGGAGTGGCCTATCCGCAACCAGATTACTTTATCACCTCCAACCTAAAGCCTTTTCACTCTCAGACTTATGGAATGGGTATTTGGGGCACGTACAAAAGATCCACAGGGGTCGAAATGCACCCACTGCCTAAATGGGCCCATCACGAAATAATAATACCATTAGGTGAGATTACGGTCAAGCGCTAACCTGTAAGCAATATTAGACTTCACAGACTCCCTGGTGTTGTGGTGCCAATAGAAGCTTCACTTGGGTGGGTTATTAATTCGATTTATAGCCGGGCCAATCTAAGAAATTGCTTATTTTACATTAGTAAAGTTTAGATAGATGGCTATGGCTACTTTAAACATTAACAGCAAAGATCCATCGTCAGCAAAAATACTTAGTTTCCATTACCATTTCCAAGTAATGAGTTGGTAAGCAAGTAATATAGCTTAATCATCATAAACTATAAATACTCTACAATCCGAGTATCATAACATGACTAACGTTTTTTATAATATGTATAATTAAATTTAACTTTCATGTGTAACCGGTTTCAAATTCTACGTTTTTATCATTCATATCTACAAAACATACAGTCGAGTAACGGTTTTACGATTAAAATTTTTACTTGAATTTTGTTTAATTATGAGGGATGGCGATGCTGCCGGCAGTTGAAAGAATATTATTAAATATAATTTATTACATGCAAGGAATTATCCTTGGTATAAAGGTATTTCGGAAAAGTGGAAAGGGGCCTCAATTTTTTTCTCAATTCAGTATTTCAAATTTCGATTTATCTTGACTTGCTCTAATATATATGATTTAATGGATGTTATTTTTTTGTTTCTATCACATTGAACCTATTAAACCGGACCAGCTATGGTTCGTCGTCGTTGTTTCAACCGATGGACGACCACTGCTCTATATAGGTCTCATTTAATGACGTCCACAAGGCCCGATCTTGCGCCGCCTGGCTACAGCGGCTACTGGCGACCCTCTTTATATCATCGGTCCACCTTTGGGGGGTCTGCCTAAACTGCGCCGTCCGGTGCAGGGTCGCCACTCCAGCACCTTCGGACCCACATGTCCATCGGTCTTTCGGACTATATGCCCCGGCCATTGACACTTCAGGTTCGCGATTCGTAGAACTATGTCGGTGACTTTGGTTTATTTGCTATGGTTCACTTGGATATTATTTATAAGCCTAGAAAGAGGCCAATTATTTTACCCTATCGAAAGTCCCATCAATTTTTGTTTCGGAGATTATTTTCAAATAATAGCTGAACCGCACAACTTTGGGATTCAAAAATGGAAGGTGGGGCTAGGAGAATCAAAAATACTATTCTCCTACTTATAAAATATGCACAACAAATTCGTACTTCTAACACGCGGGACAGTGTCAGAAATCTAAGAAAATTTTATTGTATTTTAAAAACAAACGGCATTTTGAGACAAGGTTGTGATGCTTTTTTCGGTGCGCTCTTATAAAGTTAGATAAATCATGATATAAAACTTATATGAGTCAAAAATTTTAGAAAGAGTCACATAATTTGTCCAAATACCAATATGGAAATATAAATGATTTTTATTTCATTGTATATACAATACAGCTTTAAACTATTAACTAGTCGAGGAAATACTAAAGTTACAGCATGAAAATGACTCATTAGTAATAAAAGGAAATACCTTATTGACGTTTATTTCCATTTTTAACCTATTTATAGTTTGTTATATGTACATATATGGAAGTATAAAAACTTATTTACAGCCCGTTTGGTTATACTTCCTCTGATGATATTTCTATGCACATTTGAAATCAATGGCTTTAAACGCTTTAAGTGTTATTATTCAAAGTTTTTCTAAATAAAACTGATCGACAAGGAAATACGTGTATATATTATTACACTCCATTATAAACACCAACCGGTCACACGCAGCGTATGTTGATAAGAAAATATAAAAATCAATAAAATATATAAGTTTCTAATATTTTATTATAAAATTATACATATAAAATAACATTAATTTTAGGTACGGTACGGTATTGCCATGCATTGTTTTTTTCATAAATATGACACTAGGTAAACGGTACTTGCTGAACCCGCGACTTCGTCTGCGTTGAAAGTTTTCTTGGTAGCATTTTCATTAATTTAGGCAAATTGTTTTACAAATAAGAAACATAACTGCACTGCTCTTTAAGGGTGGAATTTCCTAAAATTTTCTTTTGATACACTCCATTATGTCAAAAAAAAAATCTGACCAAGTTTTACATACCATAAAAGATTGGAATTTTTTTAATAAACACTCCCGCAACCCCCTTGCGAGTGGAATGATCATAGCCGACCTCTACTCGGCGAAAGGAATTCCTACCAAATTTCAAGTCTCTACGCCTTATGGTTCCAGAGATATCGTGTTGGGTCAATAGATACCTGGATATCTCTTATATATATAGATAAATTAATTAATATGAACCAATGATTCTTCGATTCTGAGGTCTTTTATCAGAAACAAATTTGTGCAAGCTTAAATATATAATATATACGTATAACCAACACGACATACAACCGATTGAACAATCAATTCAACAATTTGTTTGATTACATCAATGACAACCTGTTTATTTTGGTAAGGAACATTATATAGTATTGCCAGTTTTACAAGTCTATACATATGCTTGCAATTATTCTATATTAGTAAATATTACATTAGTGCTTTCAAAAGCATAACACGCCAACAGTATTGGACGATAGCCAGTACTAAGTAATAAGGCACAAAATTTACATTAGATAACATAAATATACAAGTGGAGTTATATCCTTAGAAACTAGAAAGTGATAATAACTTTGCAATATACAATCGATATTCCGCATGCAGAAATACATGTATTGATTTTACACCCTTCTGAAGTACTTGTAAAGTACGCAACATTTTCATGTTAGCAGAATAAGTGATTGCTTTAGAATATCTACCTAAATACAGGAAGACTTATTATAGTATTTACTAACATAATAGTATTTAGAGTATTTTAATTATGTAGCTTTCTTTTTTTGTCGAAATAAATAAGGTTATCATTATTATTTAGAGGAAATATTAGAGACAGCAAAATTTGAGAGAGAATTTGTTAAAAAGCAAATTCTTACGCGTGACTTTTAGCTCTGACGAGCTTAAATTATTCAAGAATGTATTTTATATTAATACTACTTGCCATAGATTACAAGGTAGTGCTATACTGACGATTGAAATCGCTCATTATTCAAGACTTGGGTTAGAGATCGAATCCCCCGTTAAATAACAATACAGGCGCCGATGTGAAACGGGCCACGTGTAACCTTCGAGCACACATAACTATGGGCATATATCTATTTTTTACCTAGGAAATATACTCTTTTTATGGTTTTTTTTAATGCTGACAGTTTAGCGCGTGACTGTGATCTCACCTGATGGTAAGGGATGATACAGATACAAGATGGAAGCGCGCTAATCTGGATAAGAGGCGATATACACCTTACGGTTTCTACACAGCATCGTACCGGAACACAAATCTCTTTGTTTTAGCGGTACGTCTTTCCGTAGTAAATAAGGAAACCATGTAATCCTTACAAATATTATAATTGCGAAAGTAATTCTGTGTTTTGCGCTTTCAAGCCAAAACTACTAACCCGATTTTAATTAAGTTTGGTACACAGATACTTTAGAGCCTGACTACTTTTTTTAACGTATACAGCGTAAAGCCTCACTAAGAACGTATTTCCTCATATTCCCACGGGACCTGGATATATAAGCTAATAACGGGATAATGGAATCAAGACCGACGTGGGAAACAGCGAGAAACAGCTAGTTTCGATATCACCTATATATAAATATTCTTGATTACCTGCTGTTAAACAATATGTTAGTAATAATAAACGGAAACGAGGTTAATGTAATAATGTAGAAATGGACAAGTGTTTAATCCTTACATTTTTTGTAGTAAAGGTGACATTACAATAGGCGTGACAAATAAATACTAAATACGTAAAAATAATTCACTCTACGAATTCTTTTTACGAGTAACGGTTAACAAATAGGGTCAGATATAGGGTTACTACTACATATATTGCAATAAATAATTGAACTGTTCACAAAAACATATTTAAAAAATCTATTTTGGGGTATAGCTAAATGGGGATACCCAGGGTTTTGTCGCCCGAGCTGAAACCATATTTTCTTCCCGTGGTATGTAACTTTTTATCAGACCAGGATAGAAATTTGATAAAAAATTAAATAACAAATTTGAACAATGAATCAGGTTAGCGCGCATGATTCAACTTTTTAAATTCAATATTTTTCGAATACGCAATTAGGTAATAAGTTGATTACTCGTTTATTTAAAATAACTTCAGACACAAAACTTATAAATCTTCAAAACTAAATATATTCTAAGTAAATGAATCGGAAGATGAAATAATTAAAAATTTTGATGACGCACCAAAACAAATTACCGATAAACCAAAAGATCTGTACGACTTGTGTTACGAAAAATGGCTATTATTGCGATATAAATTATTTTCGGGTTAAACTATCTAACATAAATATTTGGACATTTAAAAGAAACGCGAATTTGTAGCATATGCTAATTAATTTATTTATTACATCGGGAAGCAAATGGGGTACTTCACAAGTAGAGCCGAATTCTAAATACGAACATTCGATCTAGATATGAAATAAGTATTTAGCTACGATTAGTAATTTGAAATATTTATTTATTTATTAAAGGTTCACCAACAAACTACTTAACATTCTAATACGCAAGTAATATATATGCTAGGACTTACTCTCTATGTTAATATAGCAATTTACTTTAAGGTAAACACCGCATGCTGAGGCTAATAGAAATATCTTATGACTACTGTACATTAGTAGTATTAATAGTATATACTTAAACATTTATCATAACTTTCTTAAACACTCACGAACCCTTCTGTGATACTTGCCAAGTGTATGGAAGTGTAAATCTATATTACTACTACAGCTATTTATAACTTTACAAAATCTAGCGAAGGAGAATATAAACATGGAGATTTAATATTTTAAATATAAATATGGAGACTGTGAACTAATAGTAGGAATTTAAATATGATATGAAATGCCAATATTTTGGATGGGTATGACAACCCTAAATTAATGAACCGTAAAATCGGGCGGTTCCTCAGCGCAAACGTTAGCAGGTAAGTTTTTCTAAGAAATCAATGAATAGCGTTAATACTTTCGTTTGAAACAACTGGGTTTTGTTGACATATTTTACTAAACTATATATATGTATGAGTAGTTCAACGGTCCAATAGTGTAACTCTATATATGAATAGGGTAAAAGCTTAGTTTTTAAATATTAAACACCATCGTTATCTTATTTCGCAACATTAACAATCGTGACACTGTAAAATACAAAATTAGTCTTGACCTGCAAAAATAATAATATATATAATGTACAATTAAAAGCCCTGTTGGTTTTTAATGGGTTTTATCAGAAATAGTTCATTACATAATTAATCTAACAAAGCATTTAAAGAATGAAACATGAATGACATTTAGAAGGTTGTATCTTCAGCGAGAATTTCCCTTGGGAACCAGATTACTTTTGTAATTACCTAGGTCCTTTATGTTAGCACTATGCTGTTAGATTAAATTAGTCAAACGGAATGTCCCGTTACATCTAGAATGGTAGTGAAGTAAAAATCTTTTTGCAATTTTTAAACATCTCAGTATATAAACAGGAATAATATTAGTTAAGTTAATACTGATTGCTTATCATAGAGTTGGGCTAGTTATTAACCACAGCAAATTAACCCAGACGCCAACCGAAAAAGTTGGTCATATTTAGTATTTTTTTATTGCTACAGATTATTGTTTGAGTGTAATTTCACCTGATGGCAAGTGATGTTATAGTCTAAAATTAAACTGCCCTAACCTGGTGGGAGCTAATTTAACTCTTATGGTTTCTACACAGTATTTTTTTGCTTGGCAGCACGTTTCCCTGTTATATCTTCCACCAGTTCAGAAATAAATAACTAAGATTCATAACCTCTGCGAAGAGAGTACTCGTAGCGTTGTGCCAGCAAGGCCTTCAAAGTTATTTAAGGGTCCTTTCGTTTAAAAAACTTAAGTCATCAAAAAGCTTATGTAATCGTAATCCAGCGGACATACATATGTCAAACGACAAAAAACCGCATATCATTTAACGATCTAGTCATGTAATAAATCTTGTCAAACAGGCATTATGCGCGAATAAATACATAAACCATTACGTCGCAGTTTCAGAGAATTCGACGAAAAGAAGACTCCTTATCAACATGTCTCTCCAGCAAAATTTGCTCGACGATTTCAAAGTTTTACGCACTGGACCAATCTAATATATAAAAATCAAGCCACTTTTCGTTATAATTTTATAACTCAAGAACGAGCTCACCTATCTAAACCAAATGTTTTGGGTAGCTTTTTCATTAATACATCCGTGCTTAGCTGACCTCTGCTCGGCAAAAGGAATATTCCTACCAAATTTCAAGTCTTTACGTCTAATGGTTCCAGAGATATCGTGATGACGTAATAGATACCTGGATATCTCTTATATATATAAGTAATAAATACTATAATCGAACTGCCTCATTGGTCTAGTGGTTAGCATGTTCGACTACAGGCATGAGGTCCTGGGTTCGAGTCCCGGGTCGGGCCAAATTAAAAATCAATATTGAGTTTTCTATTTAAGATTTTCTCAATATTAGCCCGAAGTTGGGAAGTAGGCGGTGTGATCCACCCCCGTGCCTCGGAGAGCACGTTAAGCCGTCGGTCCTGCGCCTGATCTCTCTCCGGTCGTGTCGGATTCCCGTCACATCGGACTATGAGAGTGAAGGAATAGAGAGTGCACTTGTGTACTATGCCTGCCAATCCGCAGTGGAGCAGCGTGGTGGGTCTATGCTCTAAAAACCCTCGCTCCTCGGAGTGAGGAGGCCTGTGCCCAGCAGTGGGACGTTAATGGGCTGCTACTTACTTACTTAAAAGAGATTTTAATATTTTTGTTTTATGAAATGTTGCGTCAACTTTTAAAACTTAAAATTTGTGATTTCATATGCCGCATTTGCGTTTATTTTATTTGTATATTTTAATCCGTTTTTCTTACCTAAACTTCGTATAAATTAAGTAGTAGCCTTTTAAATAATATTATATTTCTGCCATTGCATTGTGTCTTTTGGGTCAAGATATTTATAATTTGTTACAAGAATAGTCACCGTGGAGTTTGAACGATTTCGTTGTTGCTCAATTGCTTCTCTAGCCTAGATAGTAACTTCGATTCCCGGTAGGGCAAAGTTAGATAATTGGATTTTCAGTCAAAAACTTATGATTATAATTATTTTATGCATTAAGTTGAGCAGATAATTGCATTTTCTAATTTGTTTGAGTTTGGACTTATGTTAGTTACCATCAGCCTAGCAAAGACGTACCGCCAAGCAAAAAATTTGCATTCTGGTAAGACGTACAGAAACTGTATGAAATCAATTACCTCTTACCAAGTTGCCGCCCTTTCATCTTAGACTGTATCATCACTTAATATCAAGTGAGTTCATAGTGACGCGTTAACTTGTTCCGAATAAAAAAATCTAAATAAAAAAATTTAAGTATTGCAGTTAGTACATTTCAGCAATAGGGACACGACCTTATACATTTTAATGGCGTCATTTGTCACTTATTTATATGCACATAGTAATGGCTAAGTATTGTAATTCGCACATACTTGGAATCAAAAAATTCCAAGTACACGAATGACAGTTGATAAAAATGTTGATACTAAGCGTTGACCTATATTTTACAGCACATTATCATAAAATGTGAAAACAAAATGATAAACGAATCATATAAGTATCTATTGGTTGAAGGGTATAGGCGAAAACCTGCGTAGGATCGTAGAAGGTCGGCAAATAATTAATACAGTCCTCTTCATACAATTATCCAAACTCTGTATTTGATACACAGGGGCCGAAAGTGGCAACACATGCAGTTCTAGCACAAATGACTGCCTTGACGTATGGTTGGCAAAGGTCCCGAACTTGATATCTGGCGAAACAAGTGCAGAAAGTGGATTTTAAAATTTGACTAGATTTAGACTAATGAGACCGTAAATAGTCAGCATCCTGCCAGCAAAGAAGACGTTCAAAGCTAAAATTTTGGATGACGAGGTATTAAATCGTATTATAACTGATTCATGCCAAAATCGCAGTTAAATGCTAACTTTAGCGCAATAAAACATAACAATCAATAAGACTATTCGCACAAGTATTGGATTCTTATAAAGCGCTTTTTAAATTGTGGGTTCATTAAATGATGCTTATCGAGTAGTTCGAGACTCTTTACCTTCGAATACTGTTTAAACAATGCCAATGGGTCACTGATCGTTCCGCCAAACAATGAATTATATATACTTGAAAAGCTATATTTATATTACACATGTACGTATATTTCAATTCTCACTGTCTGTTTATCAATAAATATTATCTAATGTCATCATGCGGTCTGGTTGATAAAGCGTCAACAACAACTTTCATGTCACAATAATAATGGTTATTCGTATTTTCATACAAGCCTTTCACACAATAACTTAATAAGTATTTAAGTTAAAGATAACAGTTTCCGGTCTCACTCTTTTATATATATCTTGTAAAAATTTTCAATTATCAATAGAACACTATTAATATATTAGTTAAATTTATGTTAATAATTTTAGAGCGCCCTTTTCTAGTCTTCGCATTATTGTTTAATTAAACTTTTATGTATCAAATAAACTGTATCTATATGAGAGACAAATATGTTCCAAAAATACTCTAACTATGACAAATAAATTACTGTTGTAGTTCGTAAAATACTTCAAATTGATTTGCGTCACAAGATAACAAATATAATATTTGTTTTCGTAATAGTCGTGTCACGTTATGACGCAGAAATATACAACATTTATATGCCTATTTTAATTTCTTAATATTTTAAAATACACTCCAGCAAATCCCTTATATTTACAGAAAATTATTAAATCAGGCCTTCTACGATGTTTTTAAGTAATCAAATTAAATTCGGTATTTAGATTAATTCTTAGATGTGCCGTTATACTTTAATAACAAACACTACTGGGGTTATATTTTAACTAATTGACTTTGTAGCGATGTTTTGAGTTCCAATTTTGTTTATAAATTGTAAAAATTTGGTCACATGGTATGAAATTACGCGAAAAGAATAAAACATAATGTAATAGGTTAAAATATTGTTGTGTGGCTTTGGAATTCTGAATTTCATTTCCTGGTTTGCTAAGAATTATAGGCATTATTTCCTCTTTAAAAATAGCTGAGTGAATTTAACAGTCAAACCTTTGTCGATGATATTATTAAAACGATTCAACGACGATATTAGGTTTATTATGTACAAATTCATATACATATACAAGTTGCAAATTTATTTCAAATTTTTAATTATTAATCTCATTTGTACATAGTCATATATTGTACTATTAAATACACTTATGCGTACACACTGGCATAGTAATACCTGCCACCCCGCAGTGGGTCTAAGCTCTAAAAACCCTCTCTCCTAGGAGTGAAGCCTGTTCCCAGCAGTGGAACTTGAAAGGGTAGCTACTTACCTTACAATTAAATATTATATTATACATTTAAGTTGTAATTTATGTTATATTTACAGTTTTAATTTTAATCCCCTAGTGTTGCACCCCGTATTACACATTAAATAACAGTAAATCAATTTTGCATTTAAAAGTCTTTTAAAACGTACCAGGCAAACATTTGTTGCCGTTTACGTGTACAGATTACGATTATAATTATTTTATGTATTAAAATGAGCACGTATTAAATGGTTTAACTTAATAATACATTAAAGCATATCGACCCAAACTCAGCTGATGTTACACAACAATGAGTCAGTGACCCACTTTAGCCGGTGGTATAGAGAAGATTAACCTGCAATTTTTTTTCTATAAATATAATTTTAGTGTAATATAGTGCCCTTTCTTTAAAAATTTGTATACGCGTATTTGATATAATATATTAGAGAACGCATAATCAACAGTTTAATTAATTTGTATGTAAGATATTATCTTAGCTTTTTTTTTGGAATGTGCTGTTATTTTCTATAGATAGAAATATAACGAATTTTTAGCTTCTTTTACATCAGAATTAATTGCCCTACTTATTGCGAATTAGGATCACTAACTGAAGGCTCATTATTAACGACAATGTATAACTTCTATGTATAGAAAATAAATTGAGGTCTTAAAAGCGATGTTTACAGTGTTATTATGTGAATTTACGTGCTTAGTTACATATATAATATTATGTAAAAATATTTAAAGTCTTTTTTTTCTCAAATTTCGTAATATTTCATCAACTGTCTACAGTTTAACAGTAGGCTCGTATGATATGCCGATAGTAAACCATATTGTTCATAAACCGCCGCAGGTTGTAATTAGGTCTATGAATTGAGATCGACAAACGAGGAAAGTTCAATTAGTTTGCATTATACCTCGATTCGATGACATTATTATATAAAAAAACAAATATTACTAGTAGTCCATTGAAATGTTACAATTTAAGGACCGAATATTTGTAGGCAAAGCGATTTGGTACGAATTATGTCTTTACGATTTTTTTTGTACGACGCATAGTTTCAGAGATGTTGCGAAAAAGGTGTTTGCACTCCTGTCGCCAAGATGGCGGTAGGGGGACAAGGACGGTAACCCCAGAAACTTGGGGTTAAGGTTCTATTGACCCGCCAAAAATAAAATTGCGTCCTCTAAAAAATGCAAAGCTCATGTAACTTTTCAATGGACTATAGTAATTTTTGCGGATTGTGTTTGTTCTCTCTATTTTTCGAAATGTGTTTACAGATTTTGATTGAACTTGCATTAGTAGATAGCTGAAGTTGTATGGAATAAAATAGATAAGATTTTGTTTAGAATTTTCTCAATTCTTTAAAAGAGAAGCTTGCTAAATATCTGGATTGCATCTCCTAAAGAAGATTCTGTTGCGTTGAAAGGTATGTGAGTACTCCCAAGCATGCCTAATTTATTTCTTAATTGCATATAACCAAATTATACATGTGCTTCAAAAAATATTATTCTTTGATTATGAACACTTTTCAACAGTACTTTAATTCACAATGTTTATGTTCATTGTGCAATTATGACAAATGCACGAGAATATAATATTGATACACAAAATATAGTTTAACGATACCTATCCTTTTTCGTTCTTTTACTAGTTATATTTAAAGCCAAAAACGAAATACAATTTATCGAAACGGTTGTATTGGTATGTCGGCAGAAGCCAATATCTTTATTATTTCAATTTATATTAAGCGCATAGAAAAGGTTAAACGAAAGCGTATGCCCTTACATCGACTATACAAAGCGCACGTTGTCGTTGTTTGAACTATAGACGAGTGACAGTGTTTAATCAGGACATTATTACTCACGTAGGCAAACATGGTGTCATAATAATGATAAAATATTTCTACGAGAATATCTTGTTATAGTAGTATTGAATTTTCAGAAGACAGTTTGCTCCACATCATACATTTGCTTGAATACAGAAAATAATTTTAAAAGAGCACAGACTGTACAATATTAGCGACCCGCCCTGGCTTTGCACAGATAATAAAGCTTATTGCGCCTATATGTATTGTCTGTCGTAGGGTCGTATCAAATGTTAACATAATGAAAGGGCAGTTAACATAATGACAGTTCACTGCGTATATATATTAGAAAACTTGTTGTATGTACATATAAACGTTGACTCTTTTAATAAAAAGAGTGAATGTACATTCTAGTAGGCTGCATAAGATTAACAACTCATTTAAGGGTAACTGTATACGTTTCTATAATAAACTCCCACAAGACGTTCTAAAGATGTCAATTAATAAATTCAAAGTCTTTGTTAAAAGAAAGTTGATAGAAAAATCGTATTATAAGTTGCAAGATTACCTAGACGATAGAAACGCTTGGGAGTGAACAAATTGCTCTAATTTTAATTAAAATATAGTAAACTAATTTGTTATTGTAATGATGATGGTAAAAAAAAAAACCCGACTGAGTTTGTTGTGGGTTCTTCTCGGATCAGGGCGCGAAGGAACCCTCGTAACTTTAGATTTTAAGCCGATCTTGAGTACCGTCATCAGATGTATATTAGAATCAGAGTGTGGAAAAAAAATATAATTTGACGATTCAAAAGTGCTGTAATATGCCTACTTGAATAAAGATATTTTTGATTTGATTTAATGATTTTATTTTTGTGCATGTTATTTATTTTTGCGATTACTCTTAAAATATTAAAATTTAAAAAAGAAATAGCTATGAAATGTTTTAGATGAAGACCGACAGGTCGATTTGACTTTTCCGACACTTGCATCAATTATCGTTTTATTTCAGCCATTTGACACAAAACCTAAACAGATTTTATACCTAACCTTCCTGAAAAATTACTATAACTAGTGCTAAATACGGCATGGAAATCCGTTCCGTAATTTTTGTGTCTATCGCGTACTGACAGACAAATGCGGCTTTGTTTATTATTATGTATAAGTAAGAAATTTTGATAGAAGAAAAATCTAATAACATGAAATTTCAGAACAAAGCAATTATAGGAAACAAGGTGTACCTATATTCTACATCATATTACATTGAGACTAGATCTTATTTATGAGTATGTTATTCTAGCTTTTGTGTCTCTTTTTGTTTCAGCAAGTTTTCTAATCACATTTTCATTCAGCAAGTTTTAGATTTTCACATGAAATTAATCTTCTCGTCCACTGGTGCATTGCAGAATCAGTTTTAAAGTGTTGCCGGTATACTTAATATTGTATAATGACATGACATTATTAATTCAATATTATGGCCTTAAAAGCTGATGTATTTAAAAAAAAAGTAGTAGTAATTGCTGATTTATTGTGGATAATTTAGCACAAGAAAAAAAAATGCAATGTAAACATCAAGTTACGTTTGGATTTACGTAAGTAATGTTCTGTAAATATTTAAATGAATTGAGGTAAACAGCTATCTGAATCAATAGTAATCACTTTGTTTATATAGCTTGTAAAATGTATGAATTGTTAAATGTTTGTAATTTTTATACACCATAAAGTAGTACTATTATTAAGCTAAACACGCCAACTTAATTTTTTTATTATGTTTTCCGGAAGAAGCTACATCGCAACCTAAATGACTTTTTGTAATAAATATTGTATACAACCAAATCTTATCTGAAGTTTATATTATGTACCATAATTGATAAAACTATTTTTCACGAATTCATCCACAACAAGGAAACCGAAAACGCCCAGTGCGTTATTGCGGAGGAATTCTGTTTTATTACATGTAATATAGGATATACCTCTGTGTATGTTAAGAAGTAAAACAAACAAAGCGTGGAAAGGCTGTCTGTATTAACAATCGTGTTTGAAGGACACATTGTAAGAAGATATCTACAAAAAGACCACTTGCGTCATTATATTAACAGTCTTTGTCGTTACAAATACGATATTGATATATTATACGTATAAGTACATAATTCAATTGCCATAAATATTTCATGTACCCTTTAAATACGGTGAAATAGAATTGTCTTTTAATATGTGTTTATTATTATATAAGAAAAAAATAAATTTATATTCTTTTTTATACTTTAGCCTCATTCCCATACGGGTAGGCAGAGACCACGTCCTTCCACTTGCCAAGAGCCCTGCATGTCTCCTTCGGGTCTTTCATTCTTATTAAACCTTTCATACAAGTTCGTCGGTTTAGAGTACTCATGACCCTTATTTAAAATGCCCTGGATTTGGACCAGGAACGTGCGCCTTGGTCTTTCTCTCCCAACTTTCCCATTCACTCTTGACTCATAAATCCTTTTTGTCAATCTCCTTTTACTTTCTCTACATGCCCAAACCATCTAAGCATACCTTTCTCGATTTTAGTCACTACATCTTCTTTTATACCACAACGTTCATAAAAACACGTGAGTGTGATAAGAAAACGTGGTATAACTTTATATTTATTGAATATTTACCAGGTCACGGAATATGTACATATTATTTATTTCCGAATAAAGCTGTTTTCATATTTGACCATTAAAAAAAGGATTCTTTTTATTATACGAAAATTTGGTAACAAACACTTTTATAATTTATACAAAATATAGAGAACTATAGTTCCGGTTTTGTAATAAAGTTTAGCCAGTAATTACCATTTAGATTAATAAGCAAACTAAGCTTTATTTATAATAAACCAGTATAAATATTGTATACTAGCTGAACCCGCGACTTCGTCTGCGTGGAATGTTTTTTGGGTAGCATTTTCATTAATTCATCCGTGCTTAGCTGACCTCTGCTCGGCAAAAGGAATATTCCTACCAAATTTCAAGTCTTTATGTCTAATGGTTCCAGAGATATCGTGATGACGTAATATATACCTGGATATCTCTTATATATATAAGTAATAAATACTATAATCGAACTGCCTCATTGGTCTAGTGGTTAGTACATTCGACTACAGACAAGAGGGTTCGAGTCCCGGGTCGGGCCTATTCAAAAATCAATATTGAGTTTTCTATTAAGATTTTCTCAATATTTGCCCGAAATTAGGAAGTTGGCGGTGTCCCAACCCCGAGTCTCGGAGAGTGCGTTAAGCCGCTGGTCTGATCTGTCTCCAGTCGTGTCGGATTAGAGTGGAGCAATAGAGAGTGCACTTGTGTACTATGCCTGCCAAACCGCAGTGGAGCAGCGTGGTGGGTCTATGCCCTAAAAACCCTCGCTCCTATGAGTGACGAGGCCTGTGCCCAGCAGTGGGACGATAATGGGCTGCTACTTACTTTACTATAATCGACATTAGCTTTAATATCTATTCCGACACATAGTTAATTAGTATTTGTTTATATTGTCAAAAGACATTTTAAGAAAACCATGTTGCAAATATAATTTGGTGTAAATTTTTAGTTACAAACGGTTGAAATTAGTTTCCTGCAGAATTTTCTTTGATAAAGTACATTTTCTATATGGGCGGTAGAATACTCTCGGTTTCGGAGGATGCAATGTCACATTCTCTTCCCTTGGTGCTTAATTTATTATTAAGACAGTTCGAGACTGATGCCTATTGATAGAAAGAGTCCTGATATTGTATTATAGTTGTCAAATAGCAGATTCGATATACTGTTCGTTAGTAAGTAACCATGTATTATCCAGAATTGTATCACGAAAACTTGAAATCATTAACGAGTGAAGTAAAAGTGCAACTGCAACATGATTTCAATAATAACGCAAGAACAATTTTATCCGTAATTTAAACGTAATTACCAATATTATCAATGTCTTGCGGTATTTATTCAAGAAATTGTTTCACAAATTCATTTCATTTTTAAACGTCACATACACACCTTTGTGAAATATATTATTTCCTAAGGGCTTATAATTGTGTAGCTAAAAACAAAAACATTTTTGTATTTGCAATTTTGTTTTGTATGTTTCCGTTTATTCTTTTGAGAAATATCATTTGACATACACATTGACTGAGCATTCATACATGTAATTTGATTAAAGTCGAAGCTTTTCTGGTCTTAAAAAGTTTCTTGACTTTTGCATTGCGTTATTTTATTATATATTCGTATGTTCAACCAAATAACTTTTGGCCTAAGAAAGGGTGTTACAAAATTTTTTTCGGTTCTTGTATGATAATTGCTTATTTCATTTTTCTTATTATAAAAGAGAATAAATAATGAAAAAATAAACATTTTATTTATTATAAAAATAAACATTACATTAAACGGTAATACGAGCTGAGACACATCAGGTAAAAAGCTTTAGTATTATCTGAGGTAACAGCGTAATACTTGTTACTTATCTCCAGGCTGCTATTGACAATTTTTGGGACGAGTAAACCCAAAATAATAATCAGACCCAAGGTAACCTGAGTCAATAATAATCCATAGTCGACTGAGATACATATTTTAGTACCAAAGCACGGAATACACTTGGCAACGATCTGGCGCTACATTTTAACAATATTGAGTTTATTACTCGCAATCTTATATGTAATATATTCGTTAAGTTATTCGCGGACATTTACAAAGTATTTCCAATTCCTGATTTCTGCAAATTATTATATTTGAACATTAAAACTATATCGAAATGAATTAGTGTTTGTAGTGTAGCCTATCACCATGTGCAAGCTTTTGTCTCGGTACGTGACGTTTGTAATTCAATAAAACTACAAAAGTAACGATTCGATACAGTAATGATTAGGTATTTATGACGGTTCAAAACGATAAAGTTAGAAATACGTAATTCACGCCTATCGATATTTACGTATGGGTGATGCACGTACATGCGCACGATATACAAATATTGATGTAGAAAACTTGCTTTTTCCTTTGATAACTAACTATATAGAAAATCACACCTGATGTTAATAGAGTTTCTACAGTAAACATTATGCAAAAGCATTGATTAGATTTATTTTGCTCGCGTACAAAAACTTTCTATGTAATGAGTTCAAGAGGTTCATCCTAGATAGAATAGGCATTAATTTTTTTGCCATTTTTTTTGGTACATATCGATTTCAAAAGTATGTAAATAAATGCTCACATTTTACTCAGATGGTACAAATTGTTTCGAAAGATTATATTTACACGAGTATACTTTAATTTGCTAGTCATGCATTTTGTACATACGGAATGTGGGTGTTTTAGTGACCTTTAGTCGCAAATATTTTTAGATAGAGAATACCTGTTTGATTAATATACTAATAAGCTCATAACTATGTTATATATCCATGTAGTGTACTAGTAATTCCGTTATAAACCATGGCAATATATTAGTAGAGGACCTCAATTTTTGCTGAGAAAGTCGTGCCATCAAGTCTTTGACAGGCAATTAAAAATCTTGTTATAATAAACACATGTCCTGAAAGCATAACATCAATGTGCTTTGTGGTAACATGAGGAACTGTGAAAAAACCTTCATATCCTTCAGATTGAAGACTTTTGTTTCGTCTTGTTCTTTATGCGTGTTTAAATTATAATACCACTGTGATATACTTGGAAAAACAGGTATGGTTATTTTTTTATTTAGAGCATTATCATTCTGAATATTTGAATATATTCAGGTTAAGTCGCCTAACTCATGTCTCAATCAGAAGTTGATGTAATTCCATAACTTCGACAAAATCAAATTAAGGAATACAGTCATTTCATTCAAAAATAAAAAAAATAGTGTTGCAAATTATACACATATACGACGAACTTGCAATTTTATTTTAGTGTGTTTTTGGCTTCTTATCGGCAATTGGTATCAGCGAGCTCATTTTTAAATCTCGATATCAGTATCGTTTTTGTCAGTACATCCTTTTGAAAAGATGTAAACTATGAACAGAAATCAGCAGCAATTATACGTTAAATAACCAATAAATAAAAATGATCTTTTTTCTTTCCATACATCTATGTCAGAATTTTCATTCATTCGTAGTAAAGAAAGAATGAAAAAACTATACTACATTTTGTAGTTTTTATTTCTGCCATTTATACTGTTATTATATTTATATTTACATTTTTCTTTCAGATTATCTAGATTTTTTGTAAGGGAAGGTAAGTAGCAGCCTATTATCGTCCCACTGCTGGGCACAGGCCTCCTCACTCATAAAAGAGACGAATTTTAGAGCATTGACCCACCTCGCTGCTCCACTGCGGGTTGGTAGGCTCAGTATATTAATGCATTCTCTATTCCTTCACTGTCAGTGTGAAGTGATGGCAATCTGACACGACCGGAGAGAGCTTTCATGTGTTTTACAGAAACCTTCCAGTATTTACCAATAATACTTATGTTATGGTAGAAAATACGATTTCAATTTTGAAGCGATTTTTTACTCTTACATGTTTATATCCCAGTTCAAAAATTCAAGTTTGGTTTGTTCGGGCTAACCCAATAACCGAACTATTCAATATGACTCCCACTCTTATTCTTCACGCGATCGAACCTGGACAAGTGCTTTTCACTGTGCAGTGTTCCATTTGTGATATTACTTTAAAATTACACACATAGTCTCTACACTATTGTAATAAAACACAGGGTTTTACCGAAATAATTAAACAACCCAAATACCCACTGCGTTTACAATTAGTATGCGGTCTACATAAACTGGATCAATGAAAGTAGCGATGTGTGGTGGTGCACACGTGCTAGGTAGAGCAAGGACTGAATGTAATTCATAAGTTAATGACCTCGGCTATTGTAATTGCCCTACTGAAACAATGTATTCAAAACAAATCACTTTATACTGTGATTACTTTAGGCCGTTATACATGAATTACAGAGAAATAGAAGTAGATTATAGAAGCCTTATGGAATACGTAATGTAACTTTAAGCTGTTTGGCTTAAATAACAATGTTTGTACGTTAATACCATTATGGAATATCTCAAGTGAGCTAATTGCCGATATTAAATAAACAACCTAAGTACGATGAACACTATTCCTTTTTTGGTAGACTTGGTAGACTTAGGCTTGTACCTATAACGTAAAACTATAGTCAGTGTTTTTGTTATGAATTTTGGCTCATGTTGTAGTTATTTTAGGAGTAAGTAGAAAGTTTGCAAAACGATTGAACCAGAGACTATAAAGTTTCAGTGTTTAAATAAGAATATGGTATATAAAAGATACCTTTTAAACTTTAATCCATTTGAAGAAATTTATTGTTGATTTCGCATAGGCTTTTAAGCAGAGTATGTTAAAAATTACAATAAGTAATAAAAATAATGTATTAGTACATAGTAGGGGTACGAAATTTTAGAATAGAAATTATTATTGTGTATATCTTTATATTTTTAGTAAAGTAATGAGTGACAAAAGAAGTTTCCGTATTTAAAAACAGACGACTGACGTTTGCTGATAGACGAGAATGAAAAAGAAATAAAGAAAACGTCAGTTATCTTAATTTCGCAACCCAGTTTATTTTAGAACAAACGAGGACAAATTCTTAATATTACTGTTTAAAATAATAGTACTATTTAAATTGAAATTGTTTGTATGCATACGCAAAGGCTTTACTAAAGTAATCGACATAACTAAGCATCTTATAAATGAAATATTAAAAAAAAATGTAACAGTAATTACTTTTCACGATTATATGAGGTTTACACTACAATAAAGATATCGCATAAAATTTACACAACGATGAAGCGAATAAAAAAGTATAGACATATAACATTTTTTTCTTTAAGATATAGAAATATAACAGAAACACTCACCCAAATTTTTACCGTCTGTAATAACAGCAATGGGAAGAGTTGTGTAGGTTATAGGTTATATTTCAGTAAAACACTGAGCCACGTGTATTTTATAAATAGAGAGAAACACGCAACCGGCAGACGCGTTGGTTAAAATCGGAATGAGCGATGGTAGCCAAAGCCAGTATAGATATTGTAAGAAATACGCGAGGCACCGTCAAGCAAGTGAGACCGATTGTTGCGTCATAACACAAGGAGTAGGGAGCTGACCGACGCGGCGATGCGATACGATGCGTCGCTTACTATTGAAATACGAATACTCTGCATAAGCTTTGGTTAAGCAACCGAATTAAGAGGTATAGTTGCACTCTCGCATAGCGATCACACTTGATGCTCTTCAAATGTACCGGGTAACATAACTGTCATTAGCGCATCGTTAATTTGTTATTGGGTGATTATTTAATGTTTGCAGTAGTAAAAATAATGTTTAGAAACGCTTAATAACAATACATTGGAATATATTAAAAACGTCGGTCATGCACTGACTAACACATATTTAAATTAGCACAGGTACGAAAACTAAAAATAACTGTAGTGTACTGGATGCTAATATTAGTTGTAATGGTTTTAATGGATATTCTCGTACGAACTAAATATATATAATTTTATGTATGTTTGTTTTGTATAATAAACTATTGTTATTGTAAAATAGAAGCGCTAGAAGATTAGAGTGGTAATTATTATCAGTGCTCTATATTCGAGTATAAAAGTAATTCGCGTTAAATATTATTCATATAAAGTATAAGTTATCTTGAAAATATATTTTACAATTATGATTTACAGCGCATTTAACAAATAAGTTATATTCTGTAATTTAAGTTAAGGTTAAGTTTTTATGTTGAACAAATGTAGATGACATTGTTTCCTGTTATAATTTCAGGTTAATTTGTACTTGTATTGTTAAAGATTTAGTTATTTTTTGTTGTTGTTGTATTATTAGTAATAATAATATGTATATATTCCACGCAAATGATGTTACGAATTTAAAAATGTATTAGATATATATTCGGTATAAAGTAAAATCTGTATGTTTGTAAATGAAAGTGTGTATTAAATAGTCTGAAACAAAATAATTAAAAACTAAGTGAAATAGAACTTTTATGCTAAAGAAAAGAAATCTGTAGTCTGACTTGTAGACTTTCCATTGTCACGAGATCGGTATCTGCGCGGGTGATACCGCGGGTCATAGCTAGTTTAAAATATAATACTAATCTCCGTCGCCAATTAATAGAGTAGATAATAAGTTAACACGTTATGATCTTTCATGCGAGGCCAACTTCGAGTACTTCTTCTCTAAATGTTGATTTAAATTGATTCTTATTGGACATTTTACATTATTTAATATTAATATATATATATATATATATATATATATATATATATATATTCCTCGCAGACGTGCGTCATTCTATCGTAGTAACATACATGTTGTTTAGGTTTCCGAATATTGGCTAAATTCATGTTTACCCATGATTTCTTTTGTCTCATTCACGACCGTCACATTGGTAAAGAGGAGAGTATAGTGGCGCTCTATCACCATTCTTTCATGACTTTTGTAGATGTTATCTTGTACCTTTTATTTCATAGCACTATTCTCATCAATAGGGATCTCAATTGTATTTAAACATATGTAGAACAACAGAATAATCTAAACTAGATAGGATTATTTTTTACTAGGTTGGAAACTAGAAATATTCGAGACAAACAAAGCCTAACGTGAATGCCTGTACCTTAAATATATTTATGTACGATTCATATATATATATATATATATATATATTGATTTTTTGTTCCATTTAGACATAATAGAAATCGAGCAAATTCACCACTGTTCGTCGTATTAAAAGAATAAAACAATTTTTTTTAAAAGCCAATCAGGGTGGTAATATTGATAACAGCTTTGACCTATATTAAAATCATATTTATTATTTTACAAAGATACTTTTATGTTTCTATTTAAAAATACCAAAATGGCATAAAAAATATACGTAAACATTTGTGTTATTTTATGTTTTCTTTATTTTAAATTTATAATCTCTTATTTATTATTATATTACAGTTCTTTAGTGATACTGTAATAGAGAATAGTAATAGTCTTAGTTAGATGCGTAGTTTTTGCGTTCTTTTTATTTTAATAAATGTAGTGCACTTTTTTTCACTGGGATATGATTAATGCACGGCGGATGAAGTATTAACTTGCATCCGCGAGTGTGGGACTCACTGGTTGTTCGCTCTTCATCTAAGTAGGGCCAGTAGAGAAAAATTGTGCCTCCTGTCGCCCCCTCTCCTCCGACGAGAGGGAGTAGCGTCTGCCATAAGCCATAGCAAAGTGAGGCCTTGCATTCTATTACAAAGAATGAAGTTATGTTAAAATTTTTTATCAACTTAATATTAAAGTGTAGAAAAATACTGCTTTGCCTGTGGTCAGACACTACATAAATTTACAAGTCTGACAAGGAGTTCAATATATTACCGTATTAAAACGAACGGTCAAATTCTTGAAATTGCTAGACACTTTTTTTTATTACGTAAGCATCAATCAATAAAATCGCAAGTTTTTTCGCTTGGAAATGCTTTATGTCCACCGAGTGAAACAAACAACCTACATTCGGAAGTGTAGGGCTCACTGGCTATATCAGGACACCCACTCAAAACGAGCGTCTTCATCCAGGGTAAAGAAGTTTGCTGATTGATTCATTTCTAGTACCTCGGATGAATCCCACTTAAAGGTTCAGTTCACGGAGAGCAGACGGGATCGGGGGCTGGGATTCCTAAGCCTCTGCATTCTGCCATTGTGTAGTTCGCTGTGTCGACGGCTGTCCCAAATGCGCGGCGAGCAAGCGTCTCTTCGTAGTCCACAATATGGTGTTGGCCCTAGCCGAATCAACCAATAAGTCAACGATCCGTGATCCTGAAGAGCTAATTCTCCCAGTGTACACGGATCGCCCCAACGATGCATGGGCTTTCTAATAGAAACCCGGGGTCTTCTTTTCACCTTTCAATCTGGACCCTAACGGATAGATTTCTGACTCCCTGGCATCATCACAACGGTGCCCAGTACAGCTTCGTCCTTGCGATTATTCCAGTATATTGCTTCCTGTAGGGCGATCCTAGTTTCATCACAATAAGCAATAAGCGCCCAAGCAAGGCGGCGACCAACCGCGGGAGAAGCCAGGTGAAATGTGCCTGGTAACCCCATCGGCCGCCAAATATTAGGCTCAAATATATCATCTGGACATTTAGTTCAACCACCTCGTTGCACATTAAAGGAGCCTCCTGCGGAGGCCCTTTCGAGGTCTATGGAATAGCATGGCCTCCGTTTAGGTGTCAGACACCTCCAGACCCATTGGCCGGATCCTGTCCACCACCAAGGTTGTTACAATTTCGTCAAGTTGTGCTGCCTCTTCGAAAGTCCTCCCCGGGTTGTTACAAGACTGTCATCAGCGTAACAAAACACCATCATCCCGGAGAGGAGGTTGCAACGCTAATAAAAAAACTTTATTTCTTTCTTACTTTATTGAAAACTATATAATATAAACAAATATCTAAAGTTAAAGCCACCGTCGGTGGTAAATGTACAAGGTGTGTTCAAAAAGTATCGCGAATTTTGTGTTTTTTCAAAAATTATTTATGAATATCTATTTTGTCCCCTTCAAAGTAATCCCCATGAGATATTATACACTTGTGCCAACGGTTTTTCCAATCTTCGAAGCACTTCAAAAAATCATTTTTTTTTATCTTGTTCAGCTCCTCCTTCGATGCCGTCTTTATCTCGTCAAGAGAAGAGTAACGTCGTCCTTTCATGGGCCTCTTCAGTTTAGGGAACAAGAAAAAGTCACAGGGGGCCAGATCTGGGGAATACGGTGGCTGCGGCATCATTAGTGTGTTGTTTTTGGCCAAAAAGTCGCGCACAAGCAACGATGTGTGAGCAGGGGCGTTATCGTGGTGCAAAAGCCAATTTTTGTTCTTCCACAAATCCGGGCGTTTCTGGCGGATTGCTTCGCGCAAATTGCGCATAACTTGCAGGTAATATTCCTTATTGACCGTTCTTCCCTGTGGCAAGAACTCATGATGCACCACGCCCCTGCAATCAAAGAAAACTGTCAGCAAAACTTTCACATTCGATCGAACTTGGCGCGCTTTTTTCGGTCTTGGTTCGTGCGGCAGCTTCCATTGAGATGATTGAGCTTTGGTTTCCACGTCATAACCATAAACCCACGATTCGTCACCAGTTATGACCCTCTGGAGCAAATTTGGGTCGTCGCGGACAGAGTTTAACATCTCATTAGCAATGTTCATGCGATGCTGTTTTTGGTCACAATTGAGCAATTTTGGTACGAATTTCGCGGCGACCCGTCTCATGCCCAAATCATTGATAAAAATCGAATGGCACGAGCCAATCGATATGTTTAGGTCCTCAGCAACTTCTCTAACGGTGATTCGACGATTGGCCAATACCATTTTCTCCACTTCATTAATTTTTTCGTCTGTTGTTGAAGTGCTCGGGCGTCCGGCACGCTCTTCGTCGTTCACATCTTCTCGGCCTTCTGAGAACATTTTGTACCACCGATAAACGTTGCTTCGGTCCAAGGTAGCTTCTCCGTATGCCACAGTCAACATTCGGAATGCATCCGCGCACTTAATTTCGTTTTTCACACAAAATTTGATACAGGTTCTTTGATCCATTTTTTTGAATAGGTAAAAATCGAAGACGATCCAAAACACGTGCAAGCAAAGCAGCTGTCAACAATTAAATGAACATTCAAAATGGCCGAGCTTGTCGGCATAAGTGAGAGACATGAGTACCAACATAACGCCACAAAAAATTCGAAATTCGAATATACGTAACCCGCGAAAATTCAAAATTCGCGATACTTTTTGAACACACCTCGTATGTGTACCTTAGTGGCTAGCAGCATTACCTATTTGGACAGCGAAATTCCATCCGGCCTTAGGGTCACTGATGACATCAAGTGAAAATTCCAATTTTCAGAACCCCATACACAAAGGCACAAATATATAACTTGATCTATTTTAATTATTGTATTTAGTACCAAAGTTGTTTACATGACCTGTTGTATGTGACCTCCTATTATAATATAATAATTTATTCCATGTATCTCTCAACGCTACAAGTATTTTGCATGTCGTTGAAATTCAAACAATTGTGTGGCAAAAGCAGTAAATCCAATATAAGAAATATATAGGTAGAGTTTTTATGAGTTTTTCTTAGAATAGGGCGCGAAGAAAGCCTCGTAACATAAAATTAAATTAGTTTTTTAATATCATCATCAATCGCATATTAGAAATAGCTTGTGGAAAATAATTTAATAAATATAATTGACTATTTGAAAGTTATACCTAAACATAATTTTGAAAAAATTGATTAACAACATGTTCATACTGACATTTGATTTTTGCTAATTGTGATTAAGGTTCAATGTTAACTCAAGGGATGATAGTTGTAATAATTTTAATTGACCCTTTCTTTCTATAGATTTTAATGCCAATTTATTCATTTGTATAAAGTATTGTGTCCATACCATAAATGTCCAATTATTTAATTATGAATGAAAGCCATCTTTTGTATGTTTTCTGAATTATTACAAGAGAAGGTTCAAATCTATTCACTAACTGTTATTACAAGCGTATAAGGTTTAAGCCTATATGTTTAAAAAGTGTTGCAAATATGAACTAAAGCTTACTTATTAAAATAACGACCACTAGATAGCGCCATTGTTATCGTAAGTTTTTTCAAAGCTAATATATTTTCAAATCATTGTTCATTGTAAAATTGTAAATAGTTGGAATATAGTTATATCTCAATATAATTAGACTTAATAACTCAACTTCCGTCAAGGTCATATCTACGACAGTTGTAAGAAAAAAAATCAACAGAACAAATAAAGTAAAGCTCAAATAGGTATTTACAAAAAACATTTTTTAAATGTTATTTGGTTAATTCTAACATGAAAAAAGCATATACGTACAGGGAAACCTGATCAAATTTGTAATGTCGTACCACAAGCTTTCAATAAAGCTTACAGATTTCGTATAAGCTCGATAGATGGCATAACAAGATTTCACTTTAAATATTTTAAAAGTAAATCAATAGTATTTTGCTCAATTGAAATATAAAAAGATCCTTCGTCTCAGGTTTACTATAAGTAATGAAAGAATTTGAAAACCTCATCCATAACATACTGGATACCGTATACCATAATCAGGAATTCACTTCATGTCACCATTAACTCAACTATTTCTTAAAAATATAGTGAGGATCGTTTTCAATTATTACATTTTCAATACAGTAAATATGGAGTTGTTATAATCAAAAAAACTAACGCCGATCTCTACATTTACGTCTCCAAGACTATGTTATAAAAGAAATGCATTTATCATAAAGTTTTCTGTAAATATCACACTAGATCTCTCTATTAAAATGTATAATGCGCCTGGATGATAACTCGATAAATAAGAAAGAGTAATGTACGACTGATTATGATATTAAAAAAACTATTCTAAGAATAACCTATAGAATCTCAATCTATATATGTCAATATTTCTTACATTGGATTTACTGCCTTTGCCACGCAATTGTTTGAATTTCAACGACATGCAAAATACTTGTAGCGTTGAGAGATAAATGGAATAAATTATAATATTACTACAGGTCATATAAACAACTTTGATACTAAATAAAATAATTAAAATAGATCAAATTATATTTGTGCCTTTTTGTAAGGAGACTTTGGGGCTGTGAGGTTGTGAGACTTGGAATTGCTGTCCAAATAAGTAATTCTGCTAGCCTCTTAAGTACACATACATTTGCCACTGACGGCGGGTTTAATTTTTGATATTTTTTATAATATATAGTTTTGTTTTTAATTTACTTTTAAATAAAGTAAGAACGAAATTAAGTTATTTTTTATTAGCGGTGCAAGCTCCCTTCCGGGATGAGGGTGTTATGTTACGCCGATGACACTTGTAATATCGCGGGGGAGAACTTTCGAAGAGGTGGCAGAACTTGGCAAAATTGTAACAAACATAGTGGTGGACAGTATCCGGCCAATTGGCGTGGAGGTGTCTGACACCTAAACGGAGGTCTTGCTATTTGATGGACCTCGAAAGGGTCCTCCGCAGGAGGCAGCTCCTTTAATGTTTAGCAAGGTGGTTGAAGTAAGGTGGGTCTAATATTGGATGACCGATGGGGATACCGGGCACATTTCACCTGACTTATCCCGCGGTTGTTTAATGGGGGCGCCATGCTTGGGTCCTTGTTGCTTATTGTGGACAGACTGGGATTGCCCTACAGGAAGCTATATACTGCAATAATCGCAAGCGCGAAGCTGTACTGGGCACCGTTGTGTGTAAAGGCCCTAACCACTTCGAATAGAGTTCTCCTGCGGAGAACGGAGTGAATGATAATGATTAGGGTAATTCCAGTATACCGTACAGAGTCATTGACGGCAGCGATTCTTCTTGTGGCGATTCCGGTTACCTATTAGTTTTGAGCAATTGCAAGGAACAAAGGCGAACGGCCAGTAAATCACAACTCTATCCGACAGGGTCCTGATTGAAAGGTGGAATGAAGACCCCGGGCTTCTGATAGCAAGCGCGTAAAGCGTTGGTGCGATCTGTGTATACTTGGAGGATTGGCTCTCCAGGGATCACGGTTCGCTCACTTACAGGTTGGTGCAGGTGTTAAGTGGACATGGTTGCGCAGGCTAGTACCAAGACCATGTTGTAGACTACGAGAAGATGCCTGATTGCCGCGCATTAGGACAGCCGTCGACACAGCGAACTACACAATAGCAGATTGCAGAGGCTTGGGCATCCTAGCGCGCGATCCCCGTCTGCTCTCCGTCAACTGAGCCTTTAAATGGGATTCATCCGGAGTGCTAGAGTTGAATCTGTCAGCCAACATCTGGACCCCACTATCTGGATGAAGACGATCCCGCTGGTTTTTAATGGGTGTCCTGATATAGCCAGTGAGCCGTACACTTCCGAATGGAGGTTTCTTGTTTTACCCGGTGTAATAAAGCATTACCAAGCGAAAGAAACCCTGTTTCTTATTTAATTTTTTTTGTTATTTTTTTATACTTCAATATTAAGTTGACGAAGAATTTAAACATAATTTCATGCTTTCGAATAGAATACAAGGCCTCACTTTCCTATGGCTTGTACACTTACGTATTTTATCTGTACTAAAATAATAAAATTATTTAATTGGTTTATAAAGTCTAATCAAAATCTGTTCGTACATTTAGAAGACTAGTACCACTACCATCACCATTAAAAGATTTGGTTTTGGTATCTTAGAAATGAACCATGATGTCCTAGTGGTGAGTCGCGTGGATTACAATTCAGATAGGTCGCAGGCAGGCATCAAAAGGTAAGTTTTCCTTTAAAAAAAATACCTACATCCTTATTTGTTGTGTTGTGTTGTAAGGAATAAAAGATATCCTGGGGGTAATCCTGTGGTAAGTATAGCCTGACCACTCATAGAGGAACAGCGTAGTCTATTTTCTAAAAACTCTTTTTCTCTATGAGTGAGGAGGACTGTGTTCAGCAGTGGGTTGTTAATAAGCTTCGACTCCGGTACTTATTTTAGATACACTATTAAGCATTAGTCTATTCTAACATTATAAACTATTTTTTTTAATATGACTTATTAATAAATAAAAAATCAGTTCCCCGAAAGTTAATCTTGCGACTCTCCATTTAAGGAAGAGAATCTATTACAGTAATCTATTAGTACATTGACTTGTTTGAAAAAATGTTTCAACTCCGCACTTAAATTAGGCCTAATAGTTAAGGTGATAAGTCTTTCTTCTTAATTAGCATTTAGAGGGAATACTAGTTAATTACTTTCCTCATAATTGTTATGAAATGTACATACTTCAATACCTGCAGAGCTTGAACCCTAGATATTATTGATTATACCTGGGATGCGCGTAGGTGCATTTGAGTGGGTGTCATGGAGGTAGGGTGATGTAGGTGCCGCCTTCTCCCTGCTCATCCCATGTAACTGGGGGGTGCTTTGGGAGGAGGGAGGCTGGGGTCCGGCGATATCATAAGACCAAATCAATAATTGCACTAACGAAACATTCCAGAAT
Organism: Elymnias hypermnestra; assembly: GCA_015832385.1. Taxonomy (NCBI): domain Eukaryota; kingdom Metazoa; phylum Arthropoda; class Insecta; order Lepidoptera; family Nymphalidae; genus Elymnias; species Elymnias hypermnestra. The sequence goes on along the minus strand of JACTOM010000048.1, from coordinate 2,088,415 downwards.
CCGGTATGCAAATGCGTATATGTTTATCTCTTTCCTTCAAGAGGGGGGATGCAGATGCTGCCCACGCTGAATCTGGTGAACTGCGGACAACTTTGGCTTCGGCGTGCGCATTGCAATTCGGTAAAAGTAATGTTATTGATTTATTAGGATACCTGGAAAGGTCACCTGAACTCCCCTCAACCGACAGGGCGTAATGCGCAGGAAATGCCGCACTGCGTCATGTTCTAAAATTCAAAAACTAATGACGTCAGTGTAGATGCACTTTGGCATTTCTTGTGAGCAGGAATTGAATAATATCTTTACTATAACGTCGGTCTAAACTGTTAAGAAACTTTGTTTCATTGACATAAAAAGTAATTACCGCCCAACTTCAGTGTTGTCGGCGGAAGCCCTTTCCCTTTATATTAATTTTTACACATATAGAAGATTTGCACTCAAGACAATGTTTTCACTCAGTTCAAGTCTCTGAGATTTACAAAACATAGAATTATGTAATGAGAGTCATAATTAACATATGATATAAAAAAAGGTTGAGAACTCAGCTCTCGAAATTGTTGACGAGTACACATACCTGGGACATATAGTCCAGCTAGGTAGATCCAATTTCGAGAAGGAGGTCAACCGCCGAATCCAACTCGGTTGGGCTGCGTTCGGGAAGTTACGCCAGATATTTTCGTCTGATAACCCTCAGTGCCTGAAGACCAAAGTCTTCGAACAGTGCGTGTTGCCAGTGATGACCTACGGTTCTGAGACATGGTCGCTGACTATGGGCCTCATGCGGAAGCTCAGAGTCACTCAGCGTGCGATGGAGAGGGCTATGCTCGGAGTTTCTCTACGTGATCGAATCAGAAATGAAGAGATCCGTAGTAGAACCAGAGTCACCGACATAGTCCTGCGAATCGCGAACCTGAAGTGGCAATGGGCGGGGCACATAGTCCGACGGACCGATGGACGTTGGGGCCCGAAGGTGCTGGAGTGGCGACCCCGCACCGGGCGGCGCAGTGTAGGGAGACCCCCCACAAGGTGGACCGACGACATAAAGAGGGTCGCCGGTAGCCGCTGGAGCCAGGCGGCGCAAGATCGGTCCTTGTGGAAGTCATTACGTGAGACCTATGTCCAGCAGTGGACGTCCATCGGTTGAAGCGACGACGATAAAAAAAGGTAAGTAGCAGCCCATTAATGTCCCACTGCTAGGCACAGGCCTCCTCATTCAAAGGAGAGAGGGTTTTAAGGATGTGATATAATAAACGTAAATTTCAATGTTCATGGTCTAGGGTCATCATAGTGAGTTTCCTGCGGGCTTTTATTCAAAGCGAATGTATAACGTACCTACTTATATAAAAGAGAGAGTTATGTGTTTGACTAACATGAATATTATTATTAGTTTAGAATCTTATATATACTCTTATTTGGGCATAGTATCCAAAATACTAGTGAGAATTGCTAATTTATAAATAACTTTGTTTATCTTTTTGTTACCTGGCAGTGTGCCTATTGATAATTTTCCAATTGTTCAAATTAGTTTTTTTTTGTTCGATAGGAAAATCGTCATGGATACCCAAAACATTGTGGGGTTGGAAGAAAATTTTGAAAGAAAATTTGGCTTGTGGAGGACTTAACCCGGCTAAAAATCTGATCGTGGCTTTAGGTGTCTACTTAGGTGGTACGGCTATGGGCGACCGCAGCGACCAATCGGTTATACTGGCCCTCTTTTATATTACCTATCTCCAAAGGCAGTATCCGCCATCCAAAATGTCAGGGGCTTTTTTGATTTTCTGACGAAAAAACATCTGATGTGCTCCGAAGGTCGCCAAGAACCGACCCCTGTGGAACACCGCGCTTTATTACTTTCAAGCGTCAGAAACAAGACATTCTTGTTCCTCAGGCAGGGGGCATAGGAACATATAGGAGCATTCTTCAGGCAGGAGCATTTAACCGTCAACAGATATTTAAAGATCGAAGGAAATCTCAGCGCCTCCGTGATGGTCTCCCAGGGCGTGGTATTAATTGCATTGACAATATCAAGACAAAATCATGTGTTGCTAAAATATTTTATAGTCTAACCTGGATAAAGGTTATTAGGTATTAGTAGGTATTATAACTTATACTCACATAACGCATATATATTAGTTGAGTTTTTAGTATAGTATATACCTTGTTGTTGTGTTTCTTGCCCTTATCCCACTAGGTGGGGTCGGCACAGCATGTTTCCTTTCGCCACTTCACTCTATTCGCTGTCATTTCTACATTCACACCCTTTATACACATATCCTCTTTCACACAATTCATCCACCCTGTTTTTGGTCGCCCTCTTCCGGCCCTGCCGCTTACCATCATACTTAGGACCCTCTTGCATACATGGCTATCCTCCCTTCTCAGAACATGTCCATACCAGGCTAACCTTCCACTCCTTAACTTCTCGGTCACTGGTGCTACTTTCACACTTCCTCTAAGATAGTCATTCTTAATCTTATCTAATTTTGTCACTCCACACATCCATCTCAACATTCGCATCTCCACTGCATGCAATTTCCTTTCATTCTGCCCTTTGGTGGCCCAGCACTCTGATCCTTACAGGATGACAGGTCTTACGACCGTCTTATAAATTTTACCTAATTCACAAACTTCAACCGGGAGTTATATACATCGTAAATAATTCATATCAGAACAAGCCACAATAAAGCGTTACTAATGTTTATACGACTGCCTCATTGGTCTAGTGGTTAGCATGTTCGACTACAGACATGAAGTCCTGGGTTCGAGTCCCGGGTCGGGCCAATTCCAAAATCAATATTGAGTTTTCTGTTAAGATTTTCTCAATATTTGCCTGAAGTTGGGAAGTTGGCGGTGTTATCCACCCCCGTGCCTCGGAGAGCACGTTAAGCCGTCGGCCCTGCGCCTGATCTCTCTTCGGTCGTGTCGGATTGCCGTCACATCGGACTATGAGAGTGGAGGAAAAGTGAGTGTACTTGTGTACTATGCCTGCCAATCCGCAGTGGAGCAGCGTGGTGGGTCTATGCTGTAAAAAAAACCCTCGCTCCTCGGAGTGAGGAGGCCTGTGCCCAGCAGTGGGACTTTAAAAGGGCTGCTACTTACTTACTTTAATGTTTATACAACATAAAGTACTTATTTGAAACTTAACACGTTATGGTATCCAATTTATAAACGAAGTGGCGAGAGTGCAAAATATTTTTTGACTAATATTAGGTATATTCGTTATCGTTATTAGACGAAAATACCTGGTATTGTTACACGCGCCGCGAGGATAATGTAATTCAAAGGGGACCGATGTCATACACGTGTAGACGCAAGCATTTATTAAAATAACATTATTCTCGGGTCACATCATCATTCACATTCACAGATCTATATCTGGAAGTTTTTGTTGCTTTATGAAAATGTTAATTCTTTTGAATGCTTTTGCAAAAAAGTATGCGGAGGTAAGTTATAATAAATTATTGTCAAAGTATTGTAATGAAGATCAACCAAATCCTACCAATCCTACTATTAACGTCATTCGTAATAGTGGATCTGAAACTAATACACAAAGTCGAATAGAGCCTTCAATTGAGTCAGCAAGCTACACGTAGTCAAGGATTGCAACTAGGATGTCCAGGTTTCCTTATCATTAACTTCCTTTACCGAAAAGCATAGTGATGATTATTAAACAATAATTAAACACCTACTGGAGTTTCAAAAAGAGACCTGAAGTGAAGAATGAAATGATAATGAATGAAAGAAATATTCACTCACTAAACATAGTGTTATACGGTTCTTAATGTCTATGTTTATTTTAAGTCCCTTTTATTCTACTTTTATGTTGTAATTTAATAAAATGTCCATATATCATGAAAATGTTATTAGATGAGAGATAAATAATAATTACTATTAGACGTAAGTGTTACTATTTCAGAATTCTCGGCTTATGTCGTACGGAAATTAAGCAATTGAACGTTTATTAAACACACACATTTATTTATTTGTTGCCCGTAAGAACCGTCTATGCCGAAACGATTGATAGAAACTTATCAGGTTTTAAATCCGTATTTTTGCACAGCGTAATATTGTACAATATTATTTTTATAAATATTGTACAATATTATTTTTATAAATATTGTGTAGCTTTATAATGAAATTAACTTTCTAAAATTAAGAAAGAGAGGCAGTCTAAGATGATAGTGCGCTGGCCCATAAGTAGTAATTGAGTGAATGATGAATACTTATAAGAGGTAAATTATCTCTTATGGATTGTCTAATTACAGAAACAAACATCAAATTGATACACAAATTATTTGCTTGGCAGCACAACTTCACTATTAGGGGGATAGATGCCTTCAACCAATCTGGGCATAGATAAATTATAAAATACCAATATTGCTGACAGTTTTAGCGCTTGACTGTGATCTCACCGGATGGTAAGTGATGATACAGTCTAAAATGGAAGGGCGATCTGGTAATAGGCGATAAACCTTATGGTTTCTACAAAGCATCCTACCGGAACACAAATCTCTTTGTTTGGCGATACGTCTTTGCTGGTAAAAATGTTATAGAACAAAAAATATAGCTGGGATTAATTATGGAAAGAGTTTTAAATGCTCAATCAATTTAATGTAACTATTCCCATGAGGGTCATGAGACAACATATTTTGCATACAAGACGCCAGGGCTTCTAAGTACGAGTAAAATATGTGTAATAAAAAGTCGTTAAAGCAGTTTTTATGTTTATTTTAAAATTTAAATAAAAAATAAGTTACGTATTTTTCAAAAGCGACGGCGAAATGAATTTTACGTGAAATTATTACGTGCAACATCTGGGCTTCTTTCCCTTTCTTTTTTTAGGATAAACAGCACGGCAGGTCCTGCACGGGACGCAGCAGGGTAGGTCTTCTTCTTCGCATTGAATTTGTTTGCAAGAATGTGTTGCCGGCTTGGCTTTTGCAGGCGCACGAGGAGTCACAAGTTCAACCTGTAAATGTGAAGGTGGAATACTATGAACTATTAGTAGTAGTTCACGAAGAAGAGATCCTTTATTTGTGGAATCGAATTACCATATGTATATTGAAATAATGCAAGCATGGCAATACTACTGCTTGCATTCACCGATCATCGCACTTAATCGCGAGTAATGGCACATTATAAATATCATCGTAAAACAATGTGATTAACTGGTTTTAATCGCATGTATGGTAATAATATTTTTATTTCTTGAAGTGAAACTTCTTTAGGCGCATGAGGGTAAATTTTTTACGCATGAAACGCGTGATTAGCGTCACGAAGCTGTGCAGTGCTTTTTTATACCAATTCGTTTGAAGGTTAGGTAGTTTTAATATTTACAAATAACATGTGGCATTTTAATTTCTTACTCGTTATTTAATAATTTGATACACTATTTTTCATAAAATATAAAATAAAAATATATCGTAAATTTTCTTGTCTAAATTTTAAATTCAAAAACTAAATTAATTAATAATTACTAGTATTGACAAAAAACACGTGGTATTTTTATATATGACTCGTCATTTGAGATTTCAATAAATTATTTGTATTCATTTGCGACACTTTATATTTTAACGTCAATAAAATTCATTAAACTCCTAACATTCCTTTTTCCCTCCCTCAAGTCTCGGAAAGCTAAAGTTTTAGATTTGTATAAATCTAAACAAACCTTAAAATTAGTTTACCAAAGATGTTTCACTTCTGACATGTGTACTTTGTACGCACGCACTTTTTTCAAGCTATTGTTTGTTTTGCTTTAGTACTAGCATGTAAAATAGATTCAGCCATGATAAAAATTAATCGTCGTCGTCGTCGCGTCAACCGATGGACGTCCACTGCTGGACAAAGGTCTCACGAAATGATGGCGACCCCGGGTGCCTCGAGTGTTACTACCGCTCTCCACTTTCATCTCCGCGGCAGTAATATCCTATACCTAACCATAATGCTCCCCAAAATTCCTCTTATCCCACATACAAAAAGCTTTCCTGCCCAACTCCCATACCGATAAATGGCGGTATATCCATTCTTCGCTGACCTAAATGTCACAGACCGATGACGGGCAGCAGCGTTATCGGTAAGAGAGGGTCAGCACTGCGATCACCAACCCGCCTGCCAAGCGTGGTGATTATTGGCAAATCCACATATGATGACGACAAAAATTAATACACTGAGTAAATCAAGTAATTTACTAAACCTCGATATTTCCAGTACGATTTGGCTCATCGGTTTGTTTCCCGATCTTTAACAGAAAGACATCTTTATCCGGATGAAGCACCTTCTGTGCCTGTATACCCTTTGGTGCATCTTCAGGTGTCACGTTGCATACGTTACAGAGAGTATCATGTGCTTCAGCCTTGCTATAAGTCAATTCCGAATTGAGAGCTGTCCTGTTTGTCATCGCTTCGCAGATGTCATCCGGTATCTTTTAACAAAAATATATAACGTATACTAGGTGTTAACCGCGTAGTTTCCGAGCCCGTGGTAAAACGGGGAACCCGTTATTTATCGAACCGAATTGTCAATCTAAACCATTCTTGCATCCTACTCACACAAAAATTTTATCAAAATCGGTATAGTTATTTATTACACGTTCCGTGACACACGTCCATAATAATTTTATATAAAAACTAGCTGACCCAACAAACGTTGATTTACCATACAATGTATTGATAACAGTAATTATCTATATATATATATATATAAGAGATATCCAGGTATCTATTTGACTCATCATGATATCTCTAGAACCATAGGGCGTAGAGACTTGAAATTTGGTAGGAATAATCCTTTTGCCGAGTAGAGGTCAGCTAAGAACGGATTTTATGATATTCCATACACAACGGGGATTGTGGGGATGTTTATTTAATTAATTAATATTTTTTTTATGTACGCGCAAAATATGCCGGTGTGTATATGTATTTTATGGCATGTAAAACTTGGGCAGAATTTTTTTTATACATAATGAAAAGTAAATTTTAAGAAATTCCACCCTGAAAGGGCAGTGCGGGTATGTTTCTTATTTGTAAAATAATTTGCCTAAATTAATGGAAATGCTACCAAAAAAACATTCCTTGCAGAGGAAGTCGTTACGGGTTTAGCTAATTATTTCTATTACAAAATAGGGGTCGGTAGTAGAAGGGTAAAGATTTAGGTCTAAATGTATTTTTTAATACCACACCACAAAATGTCATCATAATCGATCAAGCCGTTTCACAACAACTGCCGCACAAGAATATTATATAAAAGATTTTGTAAAGAAGAGACTTTATTTTACGTGTATCTACGTCAAAATAAAATCGAATCAAATTTTTGTATACTGCTAGATGGAAACACGACAAAATAATGTGACTAAAACATAAGTTGTTAAAAAATATTATTTAGTTTTTCAGTGTATTTACTAATATTCATAAGGACCTAACGTTACGCAGTACGTATACGCAATTCAGCTGTTCCCTATTAATTTAAGCGGAGAAACTCTTGTAACGTTAGATTATAAGTCGTTCATCAGTCGCTGGAAATGATATGTGGAGAAAACGATATCTGAAAGTCTATTTTATTCAAGAATTTGAAATTTGTCAAATGAGTTTAAATGAAGTGTCAGTATGTAAAACTGTTGTTTACTTTCTGCGTGAAGCTTGCGTCATACTGGAAATATTAATATAAAATAGATCATTATGTATGCGTGTAACCAGGCGTAACTAAACACATGTCATTAAAATGACGTTTTCCATGCCAACCCATGTGTTAAGTTCATATGATTGTGTTTAATTATTTTAATTAAAGCGTAGTCTTGGATAAACGAAGACACAACATTTTAATTTATCACTTCGTTTAAAATTATTTATTGATTGGCCTGAAATGATATCAACTACTCTTGTCCTATCGTCTTGACTAGTCCTTTTTTTATCATGTAAATTATACATGTGTTTGAGTTTTGGAAACCTCTATAACAGGAATGATCCTGTTATCTCATGAGAGCTTTAAAGCTCCTTCTATATTATGTAAACAAAAATGATATATATGGCACTTTGAAGCTATTTTTTGAAATAAGTAATTATTAACAATTAACTGACATTTATAAGCTATGCAATTTCTACCATTACAGTCTCCCTTATAATATCCTGTTCAAACTTCCAATAGTTAATAAAATACTTATATTCATTCACGCAAGTTCAAATACTTTTCCTGTTGTAGTGAATTTGATTAATTAAATTTACTTGGCTTTTTTTATTGAACAGCGCCATTTATTCAAAGCTTACAAGATTTATTTCCATGTACCCAATGATGTTAAGAAGTTCGTGCATCTAGGCAAAGGAGTTATCTTATTTTTTTTTTGTATAATACATGTTACTGTATTGTAAACTAAATATTGAAATATTATACAAAAATGTGTGTAATACTTTTAAATTTTTTGACTAAACCTGAAAATTGAGCTTATTTGCTGGACCCCCGTCCTCATCTCCTGGGAACCCACACGTCTCAGAACACACCGAACGATCATCGTCACAGGTACATTGATTTTGCAACTTCAGCTGAGATGGAGTCAATTTGGGTGGCTTCGAAGTACTTTTCGGAATTCTTATTTTAACCTAAGACAACCTTAAATTATTCCAGGTTCGAATGTACTTCTTAATTAAGATATTTTTTGCCATATAATTTTAAGGGTAGTGAAATAAAAAAAGATGAAGGCTGTCCAAGATGTCGAGAGAGAAGGTGGGCGCAGAACATATATAGTAAGTAAAGTAAGTAGCAGCCCATTAACGTCCCTCTGCTGGGCACAGGCCTCCTCACTCCGAGGAGCGAGGGTTTTTAGAGCATAGACCCACCACGCTGCTCCACTGCGGATTGGCAGACATAGTACACAAGTGCACTCTCTATTCCTTCACTCTCATAGTCCGATGTGACGGGAATCCGACACGACCGGAGAGAGATCAGGCGCAGGACCGACGGCTTAACGTGCTCTCCGAGGCACGGGGGTGGATCACACCGCCAACTTCCCAACTTCGGGCAAATATTGAGAAAATCTTAATAGAAAACTCAATATCGATTTTGAATTGGCCCGACCCGGGACTCGAACCCAGGACCTCATGTCTGTAGTCGAACATGCTAACCACTAGACCAATGAGGCAGTTGAACATATATGTGTTAACCATTTTATTGGTAGACACCTTATGGATTAGTTTCCCTAGACCTGGACTGAGAGCAGGCTTCAAGACGGCCGTAACTAGTATGGTGCTGTGTACAATTTTATAGTGTAACATCACTTAGCATACTTATATGTGAAAACAATGCCTAGTTTTATTTTATTATTGACACATCACGATATCTCTGGAACAATAAGGCGTAGGGACTTGAAATTTGGTAGGGATATTCCTTTTGCCGAGTAGAGGCAGACCTCTAGCAATCTGGAATTTCGAAAAATCCGTTCTTGGCAGACTAATAACGGATTTTACGAAATTCCACACGCAACAGAGGTTGCGGAGGTATAATATAAAAAAAAATTAAATATTCAAATTAAAAAATTGAAACTTGACGTTTATAAACTATATCTTTTTTGGTATGTAAAAATTGGTTAGAATTTCCCTCAAAGGGCAGTGCGGGTATATTTGTTAGTTGTAAAAGAATTAGCCTAAATTAATGAAAATGCAACCAAAAAACATTCCACGCAGACAAAGTCGCGGGTTCAGCTAGATATATATAACCGTGAAAAATATTCCCTATATTTGTATTTCGTATCGTTACATCAAATAACATTATATTAAGTCTCTTACAATTACAGCATCGTCGTCGTCGTCGCTTCAACCGATGGACGTCCACTGCTGGACATAGGTCTCACGTAATGACGTCCACAAGGCCCGATCTTGCGCCGCCTGGCTCCAGCGGCTACCGGCGACCCTCTTTATATCATCGGTCCATCTTGTGGGGGGTCTGCCTACACTGCGGCGTCAGGTGCGGGGTCGCCACTCCAGCACCTTCGGCCCCCAACATCCATCGGTCCTTCGGACTATGTGCCCCGCCCATTGCCACTTCAGGTTCGCGATTCGTAGAACAATGTCGGTGACTTTGGTTCTACTACGGATCTCTTCATTTCTAATTCGATCACGTAGAGAAACTCCGAGCATAGCCCTCTCCATCGCACGCTGAGTGACTCTGAACTTCCGCATTACAGCCTATGTACTTATTAATACAAACCTCATTTCCGTTAAAAATCGCTCCAATCTCTTCGTATGGTTTCCTGGTGGTTTTGCCATCGCCGGCCTTACCCATTCTACAAAACTAAATTTTACATATAAAACAATAAAAATTTTCAATTACATTAAAATGACAGAATTTAATTTTTATGTCACACAGAACTTTAAAAATTGTCTGTATACAGATTATCTTCTAAACAGATTAGTCTTCTAATTGTAGGTCATAATGACTATGCACTCCTTATAGTGTGTGTGTTAAATTATCCCGATTAAATCCGAATTAAATTACGTTCTATCTACAAATAAACACCGCAACATTTTTGGACAATTTTATAAAAAAGTTATTAGTAATTCACAAAGTAAATTGGATTAAAAATTATAAATATATACGAAGAATTCATTAAAGTATATAATTCAAATTGAAAGTCACATTACTTTTGAAAAAGTCAGATATATAAAAACCTGAGAAACTCTCCTTGTGTTTAAGAAATAGCAGTTACGGAGTTGTACGGATTTCAAGTAAAAATACAAAAGGAAATTTAATCAAATATGGAAAAAAACTTCTATTTACTATAAATTTACTTCTGGTGGTGTATGTTTCGTGATTTTCTTATAGTTTTATTTAAAACTATAAGAAAATATCTGCAGTTTATATTGTATCGTATTATATAATACTTAAGCAAAGCGTGGATAAGCTTGCACCTACATATTTAGATTATTGTGTTCCTAATATAATGTTGGTAAAATAAGGAATGAAAATTATTACAGCTGTGTCCCAAAAAACTGACGTCATGACTTTGACAGCCGATGAAACTGTCTTCGTCCTTTTTGTTATCAGATTCTTCTTCTGCAGTCCATTGTATTGTGTATTCTTTCATCTTAGGCGTAAAGTTATAGACCTTGTAAAGGCTTATTTCAATATTAATGTTTTTTTCTGTTTAGATTTTTCGTTAACAATTTACAAGAAGTGGTGAATTACGCTAATTGTACCTCCAGGAACAATTATTAATAAAAAGTATTAAAACATTTAAGTTGATAGTATTTTTATTTAATTACATTTAAATGATCGTAAGTTGTGGTTAAAAGTTACTTCCAAGTTATAGATTCTATATCATTTCCTTTTCTTTTTTTGTTTCATGCAACAGCAAGGTGGAGGTTCAGGGTCGCACTGGGCTTCCCTGGTATCATAGCGGTAAGGGCCTGTCTTGTCAGGGCCTTTGGGTGTCACCAACTCTAGCTCCATTTTGCAGCGACGATCACCGTTGGGTCCAATTTTTGCTACCTTAAGCCAATATAAAAATGTTAGAAATTAATATCTTTCTTATTGTAAATGTTAGCGCCACTCTAAGATCTAAATTGTTTTGTAGATAAATCCCATATTGTTTTCTAAGATTATCAACTTGGTATGTCAGAATAATAAGAGGTTATTATTAAAGTACGTATTAATAGGTATATAAAAATTATTGACGCGGCGTAACCGCCTTGCTGCCTTAAATGGTGATGGGCAGAACATATAACCAGAACAAACAATGCCCGCTTAGCGGAAAAATTATTACACTGGTATCCCCATGACGGACGACGGCCGAGAGGGCGGCCTCGACGCCGTTGGCGGGATGACATCGTAGATATGGCGGGCCTCGCTTGGACGAGGCTAGCATAGGACAGACAAGGGTGGAAAAAGATGGAGGAGGACTTTGCCCAAAAATGGGCGTTCCAATATTGACTCGTTTTAAATGAAGAAGCAAACTATTCACATTGACATATAATAATATTTTAATTATATTGACAATTATTTTAATTTGAATGTATTAAAAGTAACTGAAATTATATATGTAAATGAAAAATTTAATTGGAAATAAAGGCTTTATTATTGTTATTAATAGGTATAAAAAAATATGATTTCGAAATAAGTGCACTTTTTTAAACGTCTACGTTTTCCAAAAACTAAGTCTGAATCACGCCGTGATATTTTGGCGTTTGTTGTTCAGGCTAATCTTCATAAAATCAAAAATAAGGTGGGGAAAACATGCACGGGGATTGTAAAAAAGAATTATATTAGCTTCTAAGTTTGAAATAGAAATACATATAGGTGCACAGGCACACGTTTATTTTTATAAAAAAGAACTTTACTTGATTGTTCTATTCACTCCATCATTGGGCTTTTTGATGACGGAAAACATCAAGTGAGCAAACCTGCATATCCTGGAAGTCATTCAGGGATATGAGTAGCCTGCCAACCCGCAGCGGAGAAGCATGGTGGGTCTATGCATTAAAATTCTCTCTTCTATGAGTAAGGAGGCCTGTGCCTAGCACTGGGACGTTAATATGCTGCTACTTACATTTTTCAAGTTAATATTATGCAGAGCCTAAGTTATTGTGATATAATAAAAATATATTTTACGAATGTTATAAATATTAGCAATTAAAGGAAATATTTTGTTACATTCAAAGCCTGTCCTTAGTGAATACTCAAAATGCTGAAATACGGTTCATCAAATTTATCAACATGTGCGATGTAAATCTGTAAAATCATTGTGTTACTCTTAATAGTAATATTAAAGTGTCACCTTTAAAACAAAAACATCTTTTCTGGGATGCAAAACTGATTGGGCCGCACCGGGTCCAGGTACATTAGTTGGCACTAAGTTACATAGCCATGGGCATGGGCCAGTCCTTCCTTTTGTTTCCTTTGGCTTAGTATTTACTTGTGTTGATTTTGCATCCATAATTTTATTTTATAGTATAGAACTTAAGAAATACATGAAATATAAGATGGATTTGTAAACCAATGTGTGTTTAATTAAAGATTATTTAATAAGTACTTGGAAATTTAGATCTCAGAGATCAAGCCATTTCAAATTAAAGCTTGTAAAATCGGTAAAGAATGCTGTCACATGTGTCTCAAATTGTCATAATATAATTGTAGTATAGTCTATGATTAGATCTTAATGAACCGACTACAAGTATAAACAAAAAATGTAGACAGTTTAGAAACAAATATATCCTTTCGTAACAAGTTTACATAGGACATAAAATGAAGAATTACCATTATTGCATGTAATCTCACTTTCAACTTTTTCGTTTTCTTAATTATAGATACCTTTTTCATCTGTTAGTGTTTTGTAAGGCGATATAGACTAATAAACACTATCATATATCACTATTATTTGGAATAAAACAATTTACAATCTTAGTTCTTTATTTTGCATAATTTTATGTTCGTTAGATATTTTTTTCAATGTTTATACTATTGTAACAAATTCAAGTTTTTTGTAAGAATTATCCGCAGCAAGTTGAGCATGCACTTGCACATGATTTAGGAGGTTTACATGGTAAAACCGAGCAACACTTTCGTGGCACACAGAAAGGTGGAACTCCGCAACATCCAATGCAAGGGCCCGGCACACTGCGACATCGTACAACGGGGCACGTTTTCGAACGATTGCAGCAAGGTGAGATTCTTTTTCGGTGTGATTTAATTTTAGGTTGACTACGAGATCTACGTGGCCGTTTACGTCCCACTGGACAAGGCCGAAGGCAAGGTGAACTTTTGCAAGGATTTGTACATGGTGGTCGGCCACATGGCGGAGCGCATGGATTATAGCATGGTGAAGGCGGGCAACATGAAGGTGGTGGGCAAGGTTTGCAGGGATTGCAAGGAGTACCACAACATGAGGGCTTACAGCACCTTTTACATGGCAAAGGCTTGCATGATGACGGACGACATGGTATGGGTCCACATGGTTTTTTCTTACATAATTTAGGTCTACAAGGTGAGGGTCGGCAAACTATTAACTTGCATTTTGATGGACGATAACTGCCAGGGGGAAGACATGGTGTTGGACAAGGTCCGGCACATGTTGGTGGTCGAGATGGTGGTGGTGTCCATTCTAACATTAATTCGTTTTTCGCCAAAGGTGCTCCAGTTAACTTTCTTATTACTACTTCAAATACACCCCTTCTTGGATTATTTACGGAGGTCACTTTTACTGGTCCTTGCTCTTCTCCTGAAGATGCCAATATACATTTAGGTCCTTGACAAGGCTCATTTCCATGAACAGGACATGTCTCTTTGGGACCTATTCTTATATGAGAAACTGTTACCATCATGTCACCTTTAGTCGTACCTAATGCTGGACAAGGTTTCTGTTGTTTATCGTCTTTTATAGTGACAGTTTTAGAGGTACCTGCAGCAGTTGCGGAACCCTTTGATGTTTTTGCTGGAAGGTTTGGTTTCGGTTGGGTTGGCTTTTTTATTTGTGTTTGCTGTTTGGTTGTATTTGAAGGAGATTTTTTTACAGTTGTGTTTGAACTACTTTTTATTGCATGGGTAGAAGTTTGACTGGTTTTTTGGAGCCGCGTGTGTGAAGTCTTGGATCCCATCCCCTTTTGTTTACTATCTTCTTTTTTTCTTCCAAAAAAATATATATTAGGGTTTACCAAATTTTCTGGTATAAGTTTTCTATGTGTTCGATAAGGTAACGTAGACATGGTACACGATGATAAGTTGTCTGAAGGTGTGCTAATATTACTTGTTGAATGTAGTATCCATTCATTAGAAACTTGAAAACATTTGTTTATTGATGCTGTAGCTTGTGTGCTTGAAGTTTGATGCCGGCATATATTACGTGATAAAGTCATATATACAGAAGTTTCTTTTGAACCAAATAATCCAGTATCTGGGGCATAATTATCTCGAATCGGTAAACTCATAACAGAAATGTATGATTGCCAAGCACATCGCGCTTTATTATGAAAATATACTGGATTTTTTTTTGACCCATCTGTACACATAGATGCGTTGGATATAGATTCTGTTGAGTAAGTAATTTGCACACTATCTGAGTACGCTGTAGTTTGATAAATACCATCTAACATCTTTAAATAATCGGAGTATTTTTTTTCTATACAGAACTGATTTAGTGAAGGATATTTTGATTTGGTTGAAGATTTTATATAAAACTTTTGTTCTTCTGTCAAATCTTGGCAAAACGGTAATTCCGGCAGGATACCTAGGATAAGGAATAAAAAAAATAAGTTTTATATTACTGAACAATTTATTACGTTAATACATTTATTAAAAAAAAATAACTAAAGCACTAAAATATGAGTGATAATAGTTCATTTACATCTAGGATGGGCGGGGCAACATGGTGAGCACGTGGGGATACATTGTGCTGTGCGTGTATCTTTCACAGGCACAACTCTTTCATGGTTTATGACTGGCGTTATAAATTGATATTCAAGTTTAGATTTTCTGCCAGGCATTTCAATTGTTTTGCCGATTCTCATTTTTATTACTTGTTTTGGAAAATCATACACCACACCAGGATAATCTTCTGCAGTCGTGGGCATAAGCTGGCCAGGTTCATCTCTGGCTAAATCTCCCACTCCATCTGAGGTAAAATTAAAGTGTGCTCGTTGTTTGTGGCCAAGGTCGCAGGAATCCGTAGGAATTTGAAACACAACCTTGTTTCCAGTGGGACAGCAATCTGCACAACAGTGAATATGCATATATTTCCTCATTTTTTTTGTGGAATAAAGTTAATTTACTTAATAATAGGGGATTTTACGTTAGAAACTTTCATAGGGAAATCCAATGATCATTATAATTGTATAGTGATTGAAGTCCAGTATTCTAATTTTCACAAGGCTTTATAATTTTTTTTAACGATATCTTCACTGCATTTGTGTTATATCGAGTAAAAAGTACAAGAGTATTGCTTATCAAATAAATTTTATATTCGTACCCAGAATAACATATTAATTTATTAATAAATAAATTTAACAATTAACTTTTATAATTTTTTCTTTCCCTTCTGCTTTTTTAGTCTCCTAACACAACATTCGCAATCAAGATCGGATTGCAAACATGTGTTCATTTTTCTTATTGGTGGTTTTTTATCAGGCCCTTTAGGCGTAACAAGTTCCAACTCCAATTTGCATTTCTTATCATTGAGCATAGCCGTTTTCGCTACTTTTAACACAAACACATCTTGATTAGGTAGTTCAGTTTGTTTTCCGTCACCGCGGGCTAAAGCAGTTTGTTGGCCATGCTTCGATGCCTGAATACAACCTTCTGTTGTGCAAGTAAATTGTGTGCCAGCAGGTTGTGCTCCTTTGCAACATATGGCTTCACTTGGAAGAGCCAAACTTATTTGATTCTTTCCACATGGTGGCTCACAGGGACCCCCATCAGATCCTTTAGCGAATGGGCATTGCATCATACAATGTGTCTGACTTATCTTCTTAATAATAGAAGCACTCGCGGGAACCTTTATCTTTAGTTCGTTGCCACCAAGATTCGTCCCTATTTCTTCATATTCCTTAGTGCGACCTGGCCATCAAAATTGATCCATTGACTAATATGTATACTTTTATGTAAGATTTCGTAAAATTAAAATGCGTTTTGTACTTTAAAAATTCAATTCTATTGAACAATCGACGAATCATTTTTACGGTAGAAGAATGGTAACTCTACATATAAGAAGCATTCAGTAAAACAAAATTAAGTAAATAAATGAGGTAACAATAATTCCGCTAACCTTTAGGTACATGTAAACAATACTGATCGGTGTTTCGGCAAACCATTTGTTGTTTCGGGCGGGGTTTGGGTCCTGAACAGTAACAAGGATCATCGGGATCTTCACAAGGCATGCTATTATAAGGATCTTTAGCTGAAAAAGAAAAAAGACAACAGTAGAACATACTTGCAAAGGAAATTAAAATAACATATTTAAGAAATCTCACCTGGTGGGCATACACCACTACCGCCTCCAACGTTACAGGGTGCTCCAGATATATTCCCACCAGCAGAGCTACGTGCAGCTCCACATACGCATGGATCTTGCATGCTTTGAAATTCCTTATTTGGTGTGCAAGATCTATCAACGATAGCAGAACTTCTTCCAGGCCCCAGGTTTGGTGGACCACCAGGTCCTTGAAACCTTGTAATAATTAGTTTTCCAAAACAAGATATTCGCAAAAACATCACTATTTCTCCAGTTTCTGCATTATCTGGCCCAACAATTCGGAAGGAATCTTTTAGTGCTTGATAACTAACATTAGTTGGGTCTTCTAAAAAGGTCTTGCGTGCTTCCACAAACTCTTTTGTCATATCAATTTCACATTCACCCATAATAATTTTCGTAGGAAGGCATCCACACGGTAAAGACTTATAGACCGAAACCTTAATTGGATATTTACTCATTGCCGCATTTATATCACTCTCAGTAAGAGAGAATAAACAGGATTTACCATTGTTAAATGATTTAATAAACGGGCCATTGCTTTTAGCTATACATGCCCCAGGTTCGTCATCACAAATTTCAAGAGGTTCAACTCCAGGACATTGTATATTGACACACGTTTTGAAATCCTTGTCAGAAAAGCAAGGACTTTTAACAAACACTATTTTATCAATAAGCACCTCAAGGAGAAAGAGACCATCATTCTGTTTCGTCATGTTATTTGGATGGGGATGGGAATTTAATGTATTTTTGTTTTATTGTTACTATGAGCTATTTAACATTCCTAAAATTTTGATTATAAAGACAAACAAAAGAACTGTATGTCATCTTGATTTACATTATTCTTTTTTATACTTGAAAGAAGTATTTGGTAATCCAAAAGTTTACATATTATATTTCATTGAGTGCGACGCACGGTATGGTGATGGTATATCATGTTATTTGTATATTATTATATTTTAAAGAACAATCAATACATATGTATGATATATTAATATTTTATAAATGTATTTTCTGATAAGCTGACTTTGATTTAAAACGCTCCTATAATATTATTGATTACTTGCCGAGTCTAGTATATGTATAGGACCTTCTTCTGCAGATCATATGATTATTGGTACGTACTTCAAATATAAATAAAAGACGTCTATATATAGGCGATAAATATATTTAGTAAAAAATCTATTTAGTAAATGACATATAGGTCTAGACAAATCATTCTCTATGGTTTGCTTTGAAATTCTTACTTAGAAAATTTTATAAAAATCATCGGTATCGATAGAAGTGATCGGGTAAAAAAGAGCTATCTTTATAATTAGAACAAAATTAATAAAGGATATTAATGAAGTAATTAATGTTATTTCTGCAAGTTATATTTTTGTTTGAAGTTCTTCTCACACTAAACATTTGATTACGGAAATAGATATATTTTTAGTAACATTTTTCAATAAAGTAACCATTTTACTAATTCACTTGTAACTTTTTATAAATCAAAAGTTAAGCTTCCGACAATGTAAAGTTTAATACTGGATGAAACTTTATTTAGAAAATTTTCGTAAGATACAGTCATATTTAACTGGCGGGTAGTTCTTGTAATACCAATTGCAAGCTTCGTTCTTGTATGGACGTCCAACTCTGAAAAAACAATCAGAAAAACATATTTCTGCGATATAGATCTGTAAAATATTATTTTACTAATCATGAAAATTGCGGAAATCTAAAAACTGATTCACCTTTTAAAGTTTTCCTTTACTAAAGGGCACAATGATAGATATAAAAGAAAATTAAGACTGAGTTTTTTAAAGTGAAATTAGCGGTAATTGTTGAGCATTTTGGCGTCATATAGAGTATATTCAAAAGATTCAAATTTATACAGTTCTTACTGTACATTTATACAGTACTTAACTTCATACCAAAATTTCAACAGAACCTCTCGTATCTAGATATGTATGCCTCGGAATAGGGAAGGAGAATAAAAAGGTAACTATTTATTGCCTTTGACTTCGACTTCGTAGAACAAAAAGAAATGACCTAGCACAATGTAAACGATTAAAAAAATTCGCACTCATTCATTAATTGGCGTATTATTTCAGGAGTTAAAGATGTTGTTAAGTCAGGATAGTGTCGCCATCGCTTCTGAGTCGAATCTGAGGTCGCTTGATGCGTAGTTCCCTTGGTAATGCCCTTGGTACATGGGGTACAATAAGCAGCCATCTTCTACAAAAGGTATTCAATTTGTAAAGATCATTACATGGAAAATTTTCCAGACGGCGGCTCGTTACTATTGTGAAAGTATATTTCGGTTAGGTTGTTATTTTTATTTGTAAGACGTCCAATTAACTTGTTTATCTCAAATTATATATGAACTAGACAAAACAAAATGTCGCAAGAAAACACGTATTTGTTTACATATTTATTTATTTTTATTATAGTCTAAGTCAGTGATTCTCAACCTTTTTTTGTTGCGGCACATATATAAAATTGCAAAACTTGGCGGCACTCAAAAAAAAATACAAAAATATTTACTTACTACAACACACTGCATAAATAGTTCGACAAAAATTTTAAATATACGAAATAAACTAATATATACTACAAAAATAGATAAAAGTTTATTAAGGGATTAATTACAAGCTAATAATAAAAATATTTTTCTTTTTCAATGATATAATTTTATAATATTAACATTATTATATATTTGCAAAATTTGGCGGCGCACAAATTTGCCGCGGCACAATGGTTGGGAATCACTGGTCTAAGTATATTTAACTTTTAAAACATAGAAAAATCCAAACCAAAGTCAAATAATTATTTTAATGCAAGTCTACGTTTGAATTTCTTTCTTCTTTTCCCAATATTTTTAAATAATTTTGGAAAAATCATTAAATACATAAAGTAATGGCGCTGAGTTAGAGACGCCTTTTTTAGCTGGCAGAGGTCCTTGGTTCGATCGCCGGTAGGGCGGAAATAGGAAATTGCACTTTCTAATTTGTCATGAGTCTGGACTGGTGGGAGGCTTCCGCTGTGGCTCCATACCACCCTATCAGCAAAGACGAACCGCCAAGTAATAATGTGATAGCAATAAAATAGACGTGAGTGCAAATGATAGCATATAAAGAGTTAAAGAATTTTGTATGTAGTGAAGATCTAATATTCAGAATCTAGTGTTTTTGATCTTTAACAAAAATTAAATTATAAAATTTGTTCCACCAATTGTTAGATGTTATTTGGTAGTAAGCGATTTGTTTTAGAACATAGCGTACCTGATTACCCTGGGTATCTTTCAAGCCATCACAAGCATGCTGACGTCGGTATTTCACACAGTCGAGATCATATTGATACGACCGAGGAAATACTTCTTGATGAGCTAGTTAAATGATAGTTATTTATATTATACATAGTATTGTCATATTAAAAGGCCCTAATGTATTGTAAGCAGTCCCTTACGTGGTAAAACTTTTTCGGTGGTCATGCCATAATTATAATAAGCATCATGGAGCGTATAAGCATTAACACCAGGTTTATCAACCCAAAATGCTTTGTCTTTTTGAACCATGTTATCAATTACAGCATCCGGCAGTTCATCTATCGTCGGTCTGTTAAATAAAAAAAGACAAATTTATAACTTAAATTAAATTTTATTTTGGGGGAGTGAGTGTGTATGAAAATAAGTGGGGAAGATGAGAAGTCAAACCTTGGTGGTACTTCCACTAGTGCTCTGGTCAAAGGTTGAAGAAACTTGTTAACGGTTCGCTGCGTCAAACACGGAGGTCTGTTAGGCGTTAAACTCTCATCAGTTCTTACAGTGGGTGACACTTCATCTAATGCATATCTGTAAAAGGGTCTTTATAAAATAATCATCAAGACTAATATTTTTATTCTATGTAAAAATCTTATAAAGTACTGAAAAGAATACAGCCTCATCGGTCTAGTGATTAACAAGTTGGACTACAGACATGAAGTTCTGGGTTTGAATCCCGGGTCGGGCCAATTAAAAACCATATTGAGATTTCTATTTAGATTTTCTCAATATTTAGCCGAAGTTGGGAAGTTATCGGTGTGATCCAAGCCGTCGGTCATGCATCTGGTCTCTCTCCGGTTGTGTCGGATTCTCATCACATCGGGCTATGAGAGTGAAGGAATAGAGAGTGCACTTGTGTACTATGCCTGCCAACCTGCAGTGGAGCAGCGTGGTGACTCATATGAGGGAGGAGGCCTGTGCTCAATAAAGGGACCTACGCTACTTACCTTACCTTTACTGAAAATGATTACATTTGCTTCTAAACAAACTAGTACAAACCATAATATACTAAAGGTCAGGTATTCATAACAGAATAGTAAAAATCAAGTATTGCAATTGTAAGAGCGTTTTTTAGTAATAAAAGCCGCTAGTAATCTTTAGTTTACAATTCTATTTCATTAAAGGAAAGCTATCTAGAATACATTTTTTAAACAGCTTCTGTCTTACAATAAATTTAAATAGAACTACAGATTTCCATGAATTTTCTTGTTGCTGTTCATATAAAATTGACTACATTAAAGTTTATTTTGAATAGTACATTTGATTGATAACGAAGCTTTGGCGAAACTACCTAAAAAATGATATAAAATTAGTTGATAAAGTGAAATTTATTCATAGTATGCCTAATCAATAGACTCCTAATAGTTTTAGACGTATGCTAGTTTACTTAATAGCAGTAAGACGTATGCTAGTTTACTTAATTATATTTAATATAACTTATGAAACAGTGAGGTAAAGCAATTTATTATTCCTTATAAATTTTATCTTATTACTTGTCCGGATCATAGCCACTAAATTTTGATACATTGCTTTGGGGATATTCTGGGTGAGCCATTCTGCATTCAAACCAATATATAAATGATTTCTAAAATGTAAATTGTGTTGATAATGTAAGTTAGGCTTTTTATTTAAAATGATTGACGTATAATTTGACAAAAGCGTATTATAGAATATATTCACTTATAAAGGATTTATAAGGAAAATATCGATAGAAATAGATGTGTATTGAATTTATTTTCCTGTTAACTCACATTTTTTTATTTAGCCTCTAAGAAAGGAAACTGAGTGGTATTATTAAAGACAGGCATAATTTTCAATATGAATATAAAAAAATATTTTATTTCAACACTTACTAAAATGTATTCTCTTAATTTGTGAAATAAGGTATAAAATAAAAATTTTCATTGACATTTTTAAGTAGGAACTTAATAACCATAGCGAAGAGTGGCCGCATGTGCTTATTTATATAAACTTCTGATATAACTTTTAACTTCTGCTATCTGTTTTAACTATACGTTTGCTTTGGTGTTTTCACTATAAAAAAATGTAAGGTAATTAGCAGTTGTAACGTCCCATAGCTGGGCACAGGCCTCACTTATAGAATCGACGGTTTTGGAGTATAGGCCCAACATGCTGCTTCACTGCGGGTTGGCAGGCTACACCTGAATTACTCCCGGGATAAGCAGGTTTCCTCACGAAGTTTCCCTGTCGTCGAGGCGGCGAGATGCGTGGAAAGGTGAAGGGTTAGTAAATTATTTCCATCCCGTATTAGCCCGACTGGTTACCTTTTGTTACTCACACCGTAACACAAATTTTACCTCGGACGCAAGCTTTTACATATTTACATGATGTGTAAAGAATGAACACTTTTCGTAAGTTATAATAATTTGTTGTAAGTTGAAATTTTAACTGTATTTATTTTAATTATAACACGAAAAATGAACAACGAAAAAAAAGTTTATTGCAAGTTTTTAAAAACTAATTAGACTATATTTAATTATTAACAACAGTGCTAAAACAAACCACTTTGCTTTTATACTTTTCCTCTTTCGAACAAAGCTTAAAGTTATTAATACAAGCTATTATTAATGTTTTATTTTTACTGGTCTATTCTAGGGATTAGTTAGATAATGAAGAAAATGGAAAATATCCTGGTGTTTAATTTTTTGTTAAGATAGTAATACTTTATTCTTTATATTTTCTTCACTTTTTTCATTGCCTTCTTCACTTTTTTCATCATTTTCTTCACTTTTGTCATCACTTTGTTCTTCGTTTTCTAAATTTTTATAAGGTATCTCCAAATGAACGTCCGATGCTCCCGTATAGAATATGACAAAAATAAAAAAGAAAAGAAATGAAATCGTAGGTAATATGACAGTACACAAAAACATTTTTACTGGAGTCGTATACATTTCGTAAGGATAAACAATAACTTCATTCTTTGGAGTTCTATACGTATAAAGGAACTCCATCCAATTGTTCAGTGTTTCTTCGATATCACCACGAAAACTATAGTTACCAGGAAATGGACGATCAACATGTAGCAACGCCAGGTCTACCACTGGGTAGAGCGCATATATATATCGCTCAGTCACATGGCGGTGGCATTCACCGTAACAGACAGATGAATATATTGGAAAATGTTTAGTACAATTAACAGTTCCTTTCCACACATATAGATCTTGGGAGTATTGGAGGCAAGACGCAAGTGCCAAAACCCAAGCCTTACGCCATATTACGCCTCGGCAAGAACGCGTTAGCCTTTTGGAGGCAATCGGCTGCACACATGCTGTTGCCTTTCCCTCTTCCTTTACCGATTTATATAAGTCTTCAAATAAGGCTGCGCCACAGCCACTTAACATTAGATATATTAGAAATATCTTTAAAAGCATTTTAAAATATTTACTTTATTATCGCTTGTATTAAGTAAGAGCTGTCATCAATTTCTTCCAATTCTTCACTTGTCATTAAATAATTAATCAATAAAATCGTCTGTACACGAAATTCTTAAAAATAATGTCCTGAAATCTAAGTATTATTATTTCTTATTTAATGACATCACCATAGAATCCTAAAGCTATTGAAACAAATAACAATTGAGTTCCAGCCACGCCTTCGCCTTTTCTTTTTTTCAGATTAAGTTTTGTTATTTCACTTTCAGGTCTTATATATATTTTTTTTATTGTCTTATATGCTAAATCTATACTTATTATCAACATATAGATATTATCTTAATTTAGAGACTAAGGAAAATGTTTATATTATCTTATTCGTAAAAAAATGTATTCCTTGTATTTTTATTGACAAAGTATCATTTAAATAATTTTTGTATATAAAAATCTAAGAAATGCATGCCTCGAATTCGAATTGTGTGCTGAGAAATTTACTATAAAACGACACTTTTTATTTTATTTTATTTATTTATCTTTATTAAAACGCACTTGTCCCAGTTTACAGTTTAGTAACATAAAAAACAAAACAAATACAGAAAACATACAGAAAAAACAAAACTTAAATTAAAATTAATAATAATAATAAATAAATTTTAAAGTAGAATTACAATCAAAATTAAATATAATAAAAATACTAATTAAATCTGAGGGTATAAGGCTTCCTCATCATTTTCGTATTTGTACAAATTTATAGTATGCTGTACTTTTTAATTTGTTATTTTTGTCATGATGAACTGCAAGCCAATACTTAAGAATGGAATTCTTCGGGCACTCCGAACACATCTTGAGGATAGTATTCTGAGAGTCACGAATGCGAGTCCAAAATGATTCGATTCGAGATCTTATAATCGCGAAGTAGTCCGGTACTCTGGTTTCGGCAAACAAACCCGAAGCACTGCAGTATCTCGGTAGTCTCATCAAAATGCGGTATGAATTATTATACATCACTCTGATGCCACTACGTGAGTTGTTCGTGCAATTGGACCAAAGTTGACACGTGTAGAAGCACGATACGATTGATATATCTACCAATACGTATAATTGCCGTCGTACAATGCACCCGTTAACACATTTTAAATATGTTATAAGCCACATAAAATTTCAGTTTAAAATATAGCGATGTACAAATTTTTTTCAACTGTGAATTATTTTTTCATATTACTAATTTAGTAAAAAAAAAGTCTTCTCGAGTAACATATGTACATTAATAAAGTGCACGAATATCAGTGAAATTATCGATATGATATTTTAAAATATTTAAAAAAGCACTTATAATTTATTTTAAAACACACAAGTTTCTTGTTTAAAAAAATCGATATTATAAAATATGGTATGGTAACCTGTCTTATAAGTCAATAGGATTATTTAACTAGATAAAAGTATAGTTGTTTCATTCTTACTTCCTCAATATCATTGAAGAGTGAGTAGGATGCATATATAATATGTGCTTATACTTTGAAAGAGAGCGTGTATTACCGAATGAATTATGATTCTGTGGCACATTTATCAATATTCGTTAGTTTTGTCTGTAATCTGTATATGTTTAATTGTTTAGTGCAAGTATAGACTACTCAGTATTGAATTGACACCATAGATAATACCTATGTACTGGTTATAGATGTGCAACTTCTAGTTTTAATTTTCCATTAGTTCCGGATACACAATAACGATGACGCTGTATTATTACATACGATTTTGGTTAGCTCTCATTTATTCCAATAATTATTTTAAAGGATTGTATTTAGGCCTCATTTATGTCACCAGGAACCAACTTGGTTTTAAAGAAAATAATTTTACATAATAATGATTTTTTCAAAATTTCAAAGTTGTATCCTGGCGACATAAATGAGTACATGTTAAAACAGACGCAATAAAAAACAATTAATATTGTAACTTTTTTAAAAATTAATATTATTTGATTAACACTCACACATATAAACCAATTTGTTATAAATAAATAAATATACACAACAATAACAGCTCTCACAATTTTTCAAATGCCAATTTCTGAATATGATTTAGAAATGTTCATCGATGTTTAGCTTGAAAACATCGATATTTTAATTTCAATTACAAGATATCAATGAGAATAAGATTCAACGCTAGAGGGCCGTCACGGATATTTTATTGTTACCATACAATAAAATATCCGTGACGGACCTTTGGCAATGAATATTCTAGCTAGGGGTTAGATAACTCCAGATCCAGATCAACTATTTCACACTATATGGCACTGATCGCCGGAATCGAAGTAAGCCCTACAAATAGACAATAATTTGCATTCCCTAAGGGATTAAAACTCACAACTTTAACGCTCCCCCTTGTGTGTGTTTTGAGTAATTTTGATATCTTTAATAATGAAACTTCGGCAATGAAATTTAGTAGTTAGTAGGCAGTATATTTTCTATATACTGAATACCGGAGAAGAATTTTGTAATGAGAACGAACAATTTACCACTTTCCACTTTCTACCGCTTTCCAATTAAAACTAACAATCGATGAGAATTAAAAAAAAATACTACCAACGGAAATTGTTATTATTATAACAGTCGCAATCTATCAGAAATATACATTTCAAAGATGCTTTAGTCTGTGCCAGGGCTATCAGGAGTAAAAGGAATAAAAACTAAACAAACAACATACCGATAACATCGATGTTATTAAACATCGATGTTTTGCTCCCGAAATACATATGTACCTATAGTTCGATGTCAACGCCGACGTTTTTCTATTATTGACCAACCCTAAGCTGATGTGTCAATAATAAGCTCATTAGTTCCATCTACCTGGCTTTCTAGAACTACTACTAATGGCCAATGTAGTTAGATGTCGTTCCTTTCCATACATTTATTTTATACAACAGTTTGTATGAGAGTTTCACCCCCCTGATTGACACATTAATGGTCGAACCTCCCGTGAGTGTTCATGTCTCGTTATTGTCTTGTGCTTCAGTAAACCTTCAACACACAATAATTTCAGTTGTCTGAGTCATATTATGTTTACCATATAAACATAATTTGATTATGCAAAAGAACAGAATGTCTAAAAACATTGTGTTTGAGGGTTGGCTCACAAAATCTCCTCCTTCGAAACGGATTTGGAAAACGGTAAGTTTTTCTACATAGTTTAGGCTTTTTTATAATTTATTTAATATATACTTGTTAATGTCTGTCATACCTATTTAATAATATTCCTGTTGCGTTAAACTTTAAACTCGTAACTTAGTTAAAACTGTTTACACCAGAAATGGCGGAGAAGATGGTTTTCCTTACGACAGTCGGGCGAACTTCCAGGGCAGTATTTCTTAGATTACTTTGCTGATCGTAATTGCAGGCAGCTCAAGGGTACAATCAACTTGGATTTCTGTGAACAGGTAATCGTAATCAAAATTTAATTTCATCTTGTTCCTATAAAGTTTACACCTCTAAACTATATCCAAATTATTACTCATTTGTTAGAAGAATAATAACTTCTTTGTTTATTTCGATTAATTTCTCATTACTTTATAGTTTAAATTAATCACTGGTATCATCTAACTAATAAGTTCCTGCATATTGATACATATTCTGTTATAATATTTTTACACTTCCTATTGGCATTTATTCACAGTATAAAGAGAGTCACTTTAAGAAATACTGAGGGGACTAATACTATTGTTGTCCAAATCTTAAATATTCTGGATTACTTATTATCTAATAGTTGTTATATGAAAGTATGACATTATATAAACTGAATATTTTTTTTAGGTTGATGCGGGATTGCACATGGAGCGAGGAAGTCATGGAAATATAGACCCAAAGTTGAGAGGATCAGTGTTCACAATCCAAACCCAGACAAGGACTTATCACCTTGAGGCTGATTGTGAAGCGGAGATGGAAAAATGGGTAGATGCCATATGTGGTGTTTGTGGCCTAAAGGCAACTGAAGAGACGTCAGGTACATCTGGTAAGTTTAGTTAAAGATGTTCCTGCGGCAATGATAAAAAGTTTATTTGTTTGTTAATGTGTTCCTTAGGTTTTTAAAGAACATGAAATTACTAATTTCTATATTCACCCTTTATTCTGTACAATCCTTATTGAACAAAATGATACATCAAATGTTTTGCTTTTCTAACAGATGTAAAATTATTTGCCTCTTATTAAAAGAAAGAGATGGATGTAATTTAATTTTAAGATGAATATGATTGATGGTAGTATAATGCAAAGAATTTAATTCATATCAGTTCAAACCTTTACATTGCTTTTGAATGTATGTATTGCAAATATATGCGAAATGTTTAATCCTTTGCGGATCTGTGATTACACACATCGCCCTATTGTGGGTGCTGCTGGCGAGAGTTTTTTTAAATTTTTGAAGGTGGGTTTTAAAAAATTTTGAAAACATTTTTGTTTTTCTATTTAATTATTGCAGTGAACATAGTAAACTCTAGGAACATAGCGAAAATTGCTTGGCATTATACTAACAGTACGATTAAAATTTATATTTTGTATTTTTAATTGTTTTATACATAAGATGTACTTCTTAAATATAATTTTATATATATTTTAAATGGTAAATTTTAGTAAACCAAAAATGATGTATCCAATATGTAAACTCTGCGACTTTGTAATTTTTTTATGCATAATTTATAAAAAATGTCTCCAATTACAAGGAAATCTTCTGTTATCCCAATTTATTTTTCTAGTTTTGTACAGAGGATGCATACACCATAACCATAGTTGTCTTTAATACTGATAAACAGATTATACATATAAGAAGAAATAATTAAATAAATTTGCATATCTCTAATAGTGATCACATAAATATTTATAGTTTATAATACTATAGTAAATCAGTTGAAAAATTATATATTATGGGATACTTTACTCAAATATTTTATTTGTTAATAACTAGTTTTATTGTACATTAGAAAAGAATTTACAATCCATGTGAAATTGGACACATTGTACAATTGAAAACAATATATGAAAAATAATTGCTGTTGTCAGATTTTTCTGTAATATTAATATGTTATTAGATATGTTCAAAGCTGCTATAGAGGCGATGTTGGTTCAATATTATCTTTGAGTACTAAATATTTTTATACCCTGTATTTTAAGTACTTTATTAAAATTATGTAACCAAAAAACAAAATTCAAAATTGCATATTTGTAGACTATTCTCATCATTACATAGATATTCTTGTTATATGTAGTTATTGTCCATTAAAGCTGAAACAAAGTTTTGGTCAATTACAATATATGTATAAATTGTAATTATATGTGTTTGTGTGCAATGAAAGTTCATCAGAATATTGCAAATGATCTTTGCCAAGCGAATACTAATATAATAAAGAAATATAGCTACAACTTTGATTATATTGTAATATGTTTTGGTTAGAATTGATTCCACATACTAAAATTATATGTAAAATATCATCATGTATTGACTTGAGGAAAATTAGCACACAGTTTTTGCCTTTAAATATAGATATTAAATTATAATTTGATAGTAATAGAATGTTCTATTATTTCAACGAAATTTAAATAGCATTTGCAAATGCGATTTGTGCTCTAATTTGGAATACAAATTTTTCTTTGTTTCTTTTTCGATAAAAAAATATGCCTTTTTGCTTTGCTCGCGATGGTGACTCGGGCTCGATTCACAATGGAGTAAATTTAGAAAATCTCATTTCTTTTTTGTCTGACTCTCGATTAGTTGGAGGTTTCGGCCGTGGCTAGTTACCACTCTATCAACAAAGACTTGCAAAAAATTTGCATTCCAGTACTAT
Organism: Elymnias hypermnestra; assembly: GCA_015832385.1. NCBI lineage: Eukaryota > Metazoa > Arthropoda > Insecta > Lepidoptera > Nymphalidae > Elymnias > Elymnias hypermnestra. The sequence continues at coordinate 2,058,956 of JACTOM010000048.1, read as the reverse complement.
ACTGTATAGAAACCATAAAGGATAAATTACCTCTTACCAGGTTAGCGAGCTTCCATCAAGTGAGATTACAGTCAAGCGCTAGTGTCAACGATAAGTAAGAAAACAAAAAAGATTGGAAAATTTTTAGTACACTATTAATATAAATTTTGTTGCTGATATCTTATGCGTTTATGATATAATGTTTAAGACTAATTTTTCTGCATAATTTACTACTTGCGATGCGAGTTACTGCAACTTGTTTTTTTATTAGCTTATTGTTTTTTATAGGGTTTGTTTGTATTTTAGAGATTACAGAGCATACAAGATAGTTACGAATTTACTTTTTTTAGGAATCTATCAGAACCACGCTATGGCATTAGGTGGACCGGAAAAAATTGCTGTAAGAGTTGTGAGTAAGAAAAAACCTAGAAAAGTTGTTAGCGGTAGGGCAGTGGGTAATACGAATTACAGTAAAATCGGGAATAAAAATATGCCTCATAGAGCAGCTTCAACAAATGTCAAAAGCAATTCCAGGACAATAACGAGTCAAAGGAGCGAATCTGGTGAAAGCATTGGACCTTACATACCTATATCAGAATGTATCACGGGAGCCCGTGCTCAGGTTGCTATATTTGATAGTATTTTTGATTAAGAGACTCATTGATTTAGAATTCATTTACAATGATTTTGGTATTTCAGAATGTGCAAAATGCATTTACTTTTGACCCCAAAAATATAGTCACAAGTATTAAGTCTTGTTTCGAGAAAACAGAAAAACCCAAGAAACCTGTTAGATTGATTGCCCCGCAGATTTGGATTAATGACGTTGATATTAATGAAATGCAATCCAACTTCTGTGAACATGATTTCAGTTCATTTACCACTTTTGGTGAGAATATCCAAACTTTATTTGTTGTATAAGTCGCATTTGTTTCCTAAATTCAGTTAAAGTAATTTTTTTTTCCAGATGATTGGACATTGCCGAATGATTTTGGACGATTGTCTTTGGCCCCACAAAGGATTCCTAGCGAACCTGGTACATATTTAATTAAAGGAATATGACATTAAATTTCTAGCGTATATTTCTTTAATAATAAATGAAATTTTAACAGGACCACCTGTGCCGCCGCGGCCGCCAAAATCGTTCGCCTATAGCAAAGATATTTCACAGAAGGAGCTGTTACGTGCGCCTAAAATTCAAAAAAAAGCAGTAAGTAATCTTAATCATAAAATTTTATTGCCTGTAGCGGACAAGTATAAAATGTAATTTAAATTTTAGAAATCATTTGAGTCCCTTTTTGAAATAAAATGGTTATACTGTTTCTAGCACGTTAGCGCTGTGATCACACTGATGGTAAGGGAAGATACAGTCTAAGATGGATGCGCGCTAATCTGGTAAGAGGCACTTTACCTCTTGTGGTTTCTACACAGCATCGTACTGGAACACAAATCTCTTTCTTGGGGCGGCACGTCTTTGCTGGTAGGAAGCTAGCCACGGCCGAAGCTTCCCAATGTTTCAGACAAATTAGGAATTTCCAAAATTCACCCTATCGAAGAACAAACTCGGGACCTCTGCTAGCAGAACGTGTACTCGCACCACTGCGCCAACGAGTCCTTCACTAGACTTCTTCCCTTTGTCAATATATATTGACTAATGGAAGAAGAATACTAGCTGCCTTAATGGGTTCGAATTTGGAGTTGGGTCAATTCAAAAATCGATATTGTGATTTCTTTAAAAAAAAAATCAGTATTTGCTTCAAGTTAGGAAGTTGGCGGTGTGCTCCACCGCCCTGACAAAGAGAGCAGGTTAAGCGGCCGGTCCTGCGCCTGATTTCTCTCAGTCGTATCTGAATGCCCTCCCATCAGACTAATCAAATCAAATCAAATCAAAATATCTTTATTCAAGTAGGCATATTACAGCACTTTTGAATCGTCAAATTTTTGTTTTTTCTTTTCTTTTCCACACTCTAATTCTAATGTACGTCTGATGATGATACTCCAGAACGACTTAAAATCTAAAGTTACGACTATGAGGGTGAAGGGATAGAGTGCACTTGTGTTAGCGGATATTGTATTCGTCGTAGCTGTAGCCGCGTAGTTCATATATCGTTCAGAGATATGGTTGAATTCGTTATGTATCGGATCGAATTGTTAATCTAAACCATTCACGAATCGACCTGAACACCCACAAAAAAAAATTAACGAAATCGGTCCAGCCGTTTAGGACTTCAATGATATACACACGCATATAAGAATTTTATATATGAAGATACGTGTCTGACATGGTCTTACTTTAAACATAAGATTCAATTTCAAATAAAATAAAATTTATTATGTGAAAGATTTCCTATAATTATATGTAACAGCCACAAATGCAATATCTGCAAGTCCCGGGCCGGAGGGTCCTTGGCTCCCCTTTGCCTACTCGAAGCTGTTCTGTAATGAGCCCTGCTCCCGTTCTGACTGACGACGAAGACGAAGGCCCCTCAGTAAATGTAAGTGGTTTTTGTTAAATAACGAAGTGAAACATGTCCATGGCCCCTACGTAAAAACATTTTATTATATTTACAAATATCAATTTTCCGTTTGTCATTTAATAAAATATAAATATTTCATAAATTACCTCTTTTAAATTTTAAAATCCAAAACAAAATTTAATTGTTAATTTCTAATATTGACAAATGACACGTGACATTTTTATTTACAATTCGTCATTTGAGATTTCAATAAATTATTTGTACTCTACATTTAATATTTTTATGACCATTAAATTCATTAAATCCCTAACATATATAATATAAATAAGACTTAAAAATTAGTTCTCCAAAGAACGTTTCACTTCTGTCGTGTGTATTGTGTACGCACGCATTTTTAATTTTTTTTGATGTAAAATTTCTATACGTATACCTGACTTGGTGAGTAAGCTGGACTATGCGTGGCGAGAACGTTACGAAAAGTATACTCGTAAACGGGCGAGGCGAACGAACGGCGAACATAATAAGTTGAAGTATTTGTAGAAAATTATTACTTGTATGTATTATACCTATAAATGTATTTTAATTAGTCACACGATACGATTACACTTGTTCTTTAAAATTATGTTTTTAATGTAATCCTAGATGTGTAAAAAGGATCGACGTCTTCAAATCGATTATAATAGGTTTTTGGTAACATTCACTATCATTGGTTTTTTTTAAAAATCATATGCCATTAGTAGAAAAGTCAGTGTAGTAATAAATCTAAATATCTTTGAAATAGTTTTTTTTTTACTTAAAAATTACAATTTTAAGTAAAAAAAACTTTATAAGTAGGCACCGTCCTTTTTTTGGTAGAGAATGTATGGATATATTTTATATCACTAACTTTATGCGGATGTTTTAGTATTGTTTGTCTGTTTTAATAATTTGAAAGACGTGTTTATGCAAAAGAGGCTGTTATTAAAAATATCGTGTTTTCACAGTCCATGCAGTACTGCAATATATCGGTACCGCTGCCGTTACCTTCTCCAGTGCCGCCGCCTGTTGACCGATCTTTGAAGCCAAAGCTTCCTCCTAGCCTCCTGGGAACCTGCACAAGCGCGAGCATTAGCTCTAGCACGTGCACTAGTACCATCGTAGAAGCTAACATTGGGCCCGCAAATTCTTATGTACATGTACGGTTACCTGTAAGTTTTCTTGTCTTGCCGCTTGTTTCAATTAAATTTTTATCGAAATACACACGCTGTATCAGTCTTTTATTCTAATGTTTCTGCAATTCATCTCTGTGACACTTAACAAAAATAGGTAACAAAAGCTATTGTTTCAATAAGACCTTTATGCTTTGGTGTTCCTCTTTGAAATTTCGGTTTTTTATTCGGATAATACACACACGCATACTCACACAACAATGCCCACTTACCCACGCACATAAGCGTATGCACGCACAAACACACTCGCTCTTTCACACATCCGCGCGTTCACACTCTCACACAAACAAACACCAACACGTGCGCTTTCACACATACATACTCACGCACCGGTGATGCCTATTACGAAAGGATCTACAAAAACACGACTTTTCAGGACAGCAGTTTGGAGTTATTTTGATTGATAAAATGTTTGAAATTACATTGTTGTTTTTTGATTGCTGACAGGTTACCGCTTGATTGATCACACCTAATGGTAAGCCATCGCTTACCATTAGGTAATGATACAGTCTAAGACGGAGGCGCACTAATCTGGTAAGAGGCAACGTAATTCTTATGGTTTCTACACAGCATCGTGGCGGAACACAAATCTTTCGCTTGGCCTTTGCTGGCAGGGTAGTAACTAGCCACGGCTGGAGCCTCCCACCAGTCCAGATTCAGACCAATGAGAAAATGCTATTTCCTAAATTCATCCTGCCGAGGATCGAACCCGGGACCTGTGCTAGCAAAGCGAGTACTCTCACCACTGCGACAGCAAGTTTACTATTATTATGTAATCTGGTTGAATATTTTTTTATTTTACTGAAGTATTGTTTTTGCTCCTTAACATTAGGAGCCCGTCGTTATGAATTACGAGGCTAAACTGCAGTATTTGGACTTAGATCTTCCGAGCCCGTCTTCGGATGGAAGATCCAGTGTGAGTAATCAAGAATTATTGTCTTACTCGTGATAATATATTTTTTATTGAGCCCAGGGTTGTTTGACTATGAACTCATCCGGTGTTAACGATTTTCTATGTTTTGGTAATTACTTAATTAGTTCTTTAAATTAATTTGGCAATCTGTATATTAATACGTGAAGCAAAAGCTTTGTACCCCGCTTAACGAAAATTCTGCGGTCGGTAGAGTTGGAAATTTCTCCACACTTATAGTTTGTATAGAGAAGGAGTGTAGAATGTTGAAATATTTGTTATTCATGCACAAAAATCAATTAAAAAAAAAACTTCCATATACTACCGTCGAATGTCGACCATTTGGCTTTCACTATTTATATTAAATTTCCTATGGGTACCATTTGTAAAAACATGGCTTTTCGTGTGTTAAGGGTCTTGATATTGATAGTGAGTTTAAATAAATAAAGTGTTAAATTTTATTTTCAATACCTTTTACAATGTTTTTTAAGTTTTTATATTGTATTTTATTAACAGACCTTTGAAAGTTTGAGGAAATCCGATGATGAAGAGTCTGCGTATAAAACAGTTGATTTCGTTAAGACAGAGGCGTTCAACATCACCCGCCAAGATGCAGAAGCTTCTAGAAGCACGCAACAATGATTGGAGCCTGCCTACGGGAAGTTCTATAAAAAGTTCATCAATCCCGATGATTTGTTCATACGTTAAAGACGTTACGCTCTCTTGCAAACAGTATTTGTCACATGAAACGTTATATATAATTTTTTTTATTTTAAGTTCGTGTGACTTTAGCCATGGTGTCTATCGCTACAAGGCACTATGTGTGGACAATTGCATAAATATATGTGTAATATATTTATATGTAAATAATTATTAAGTAGGATTAAATTTCGAACTTTGTATAATGTTATTTCGTTTCAGTGATTTAAAAACGCGAGAGCCAACATAGCCGATAGTTATATTATGTATCTGTTTGTCCTTGTTGTCCATGCAATTTTAAATTTCAAATTTTATTTAAATTTGTATGGTAAAATTGATTTTACCTATTGATATTGTAAACTGAAGGTCGTTACAGAATTAACTAGAAAACGCCATGTATGAAACTATGTCGTTTATTTTATTTCTCATATAAACAATTTTAAGGTTTTAATTTATTTTATAATGTAACCTGATTGATCATAATTTTTATTTCGCCCTAATAAATATTACAAAATAAAAAAACACACTTATCGTAACGCTTTCGCCACAGTTACTCCCCAAGTCATACGTGCGTAAAGACGTGATCAAAAACTTAAAAGTAAAATATATCTATTGTTTAATTTTGTTTCGACCTTTACTGAATTGTGTCTTATCCTTATTTCTAATCTGTTAATCTATGATCGGACGGACTGTCAGTATCAATGGTAACGATTGATTGTGTATAAACTGTATGATGTTTGTCGATGTCAGATTTTGGCGCGGTGGTAATGAGATTTTAATCAACCTGTAACTATAACGGACATCTCTTACGAATGTCGATTGGATTATGCATCTTTAGCATTAAAAACATATGTGAAATTGCTTTAATATATCAATAATAGGATTATATTGAATCCTATTATGTTGTTCTTTAAATGCAATGTTGTCAAGGGTAACAATAGTGAGAGTTTTATACATATATTGTAAGAGGTTAGGGATTGATTAATGTATATTTGAAATTTTCTGAGATAATAAGCTTTAATGTCATATGTGCTGTTTGGTTAGGTAACGTATAAGGTAAAGAGAGATACAATATTTTTAAAACGTGTACAGTATTATGTATTTTGAATGGAATCATATGACAGATGAAAAGAGTATACACTCTTTCATATATTTGTAAAAAATTCTTGGGTATTTTGCAATAGAGCGTCTCTACTCTTGTTTAATTTTATTGTACATAAATCTATCGATTGCTTTTTTATAGTATTTTTAAATATTTTAGCGTTTCTTTATTACTTGCTATATGCTATACATAATTAAATATATTATAAGCACAGAGTGATTTTTAAACTAAATTCAATTCGAGCCATATTTTTGGTAAAATTGCAGCATTTTTTACTTCGTTGCGGATTTTAAATCGCCATTGATTTTTAATATGGATCACAAAAAAAAGTCGATATTTTTGGATACCTTAGAATTTACAAACTAATAAAAAATATTTTGCATTGAAATTTTATAATTATAATTTTTTTACACAAAGCAATGAAAATCATCATCCCTAGTTTTACAATATTGACATAGTTGGATGAGAAATTAAACAATAAAAATATTTTTATTGACACATTAAATTTCTAAGAATTAGGTCTGGTTTAAATTCTATACCAAATTAAATCGATATGTCTACATCAATTATTGCATATAAAAGGCTATAATTTCTTTGATATTTTACGTAAATCACCCATTACGTTGTCGTTTCATATTATCGATTATAAACAATACAAAATTTTGATACTTTGATCAAAAATTTACAAAAATGTGTTTATCCATACGAGTACGCTTCTTTATATTACAGAGCGCGTGAATGTTTTTTTTCAATTTGAATCGAATTAAAAAAAAACATTAAAAAAAGCGTAATTTTTATTTGTATGTCAGTACATATATCTGGTGATTTTAGTAAGTAAAAAAGAAACATCCCAATATGGCTTTAAATATATAATAATCAATTTTTCTTTTTACCCTGAATAAATAAATAAAGATTTTCTTAATGTCGCTTTCATTCAGGAATATGAATTGGTTTTACGTGTAGTTAAAAATTGCATGTCTCGTTCATTATTCCATTTCATCCCACGAAAGAAATTATTCAAGTCTCGTGTAAGTTCGTCAATTTGATATGTGTACATGCATGAATAGGAAATTTTACAAAATTATTCAGTTGATAGGGATCTGCAAGGATACTAGAGCAAATCTCCGAGTAAAAGAGACAGCACACTGTTTTGTCAATTGTCTAAGTGAAAAGTTGTTATTCACATTGTTTATTGCAACAACAATATTTCATCAATGTTTTCTTTTAACTAATTGTTTTAATCTTAAATTTTCGTGGTTTATTAACATATTGACTATTTGAACGTGTAAATACCACGATGGCGTTTTTTAATTTTGCCGATATTTCGACCCAGTTGCATGGATCGTGGTTACGACGTTACTGCTGTGGGCGGTTGTGTCACGCTGTCAAGGGCAGAATCTGTCTACCCTACGTCTGATCCTTTTATTATTCAGGGCACCCACGGCATTTTCTTTTAACGTTATCACCCAAAATAATGGTCCATAACTCGACGGACTTTACAGAAAACCAATTTTTTTTACGCTGTGGCCGTTGCTATTTAGTTTTGGCCCGGTACACAATTTATTATGAAATAACTAGCTGATACAGCAAACGTTGTTTTGCCATATAATAACTATTATCACTTACAAAATAGGGGTTGGTGGTAGAAAGGTAAAAATTTAAGACAAAATGTATTTTTCAATTGCTTACCATAAAAAATAAAACCATATTATTTTGTCCAAAAAAAAAATTGGGTGTATTACCCTTAACGTTTAGGGGGATTACAAATTGATGTTGTCCGATTCTCCACCCTAGCCGATATGCATGCTGAGGTACACGAAAAGTTTCGGAGGAGTTCAACTTTAACACCATGACACGAGAATTTTATATATTAGATAACAGATATTTATTAATTTGCTAAATACTATCAAGTGATTAATTTTCCCTGTTTATCGCAGACCGCATTTTCTGAAGTTAGCTTTTTTAAATCAAACATATCCAAGCATAAATCTAAACTTTTAAAAAAATATATTGAATAGGCGTAGCTGAAGTTATGAGCGCAGTAACGGACAGACTGACAGTCGGTGAGACGTTGTGCTTTACATATTGTATAGATAATTCTTCTGTACTTATATTCCTTATCTCGATTTAGAAATTACGCCATCGTTGTGTGTGCCTAAAGTGATAACTAGTTTCCTCTGAAAATCTGAATATTTTGTTTATTGGCTATTTGAGATGTGCCTGGCACCAATATTTCGTAATTAAATATATAATTATTTAATATACGGTCAACAGATTGTTTTTGAATTTTGAAAATGCTGCTTCAGCAAGTCTCAAATGGACGCATTGGTACATTTGGGATTGGCTTGCATTATAGATTCTCAAAAATAGAAAATTTGAGGGTTCAATTAATTAAAATGCAATATGCTGTTTAATATTTCATATACACACTTAACGGAGGCGTATTTTCCAGATATTTAATATAAGAATTTGACGGCTAAAATTATCCTAATGCAAAACCAGTTTTGTAAATACTATGTACTGAAACTTTTTTTTAAGGATAGGGTTTCGCAATGTCGGTTAATATTTAAGTTTATGTGCCTGATATTATTTAAAATTACCTTTTTCTTTATTTATTAAGGATAGGTTACGCAACGAAAGGCCTTTTATAGTGTCTCAGACTGATTAATGTGTGCAAAGTGTGATGGATTTTTGCATGTCGTATGTATTATGAATAATTTCATTTAGTGCAGCATTTTTGTAAATAACGACTTTGGTTTTGATTACCATCAGAATCCTTTTTTTTTGTACTCTTCCCGACGTACTCAACTATCAAGAACGTATTTCCTCATAGCATTTGAAATACAAAACTATTGAGTCATAGCAATGGGTTTACTCGTTTACTTATGACTATATCCAAAATATTACGTTTAGCTGTGTTTAAAAGTATTTTAACACTTATCTCTCTTGATGATTTTCTATAGTATAGCAGCAACTTTAACTATAATGTAAATAAAAGAAATTGTTATGATATTTCGAAAAATTAGAAAAAAAAACTTGACTTAAATTGGAAAAATAAGTATATTTTAGTCTATATTTTTTTTAATGTGGTATTCGAGAACAGAATCATCAAAGTTAACGTATGGTTTACCGGGACAAATGTTATAAAATACACTTTTCTTATCGTCTGCCACATTTTCCTGCTATTTTCCATTAGACCACATAGTCTCTTGGGACCTCTTCTTGGAATGGTTTTCAAAGTACATGTCTCAAGACAATGCTTTGTATACTTTTTCTTTATGGCGCCGCCACGGCGCCAATGGATCTGTTAATATGTTTATTATGTCGCCACAAGAGTGATAAGGGTTAAGTATAAAATTTTCGAGACACTATCCTTTTTTTATAAATAAATATAGGTGACTGCATATATACATACGAACAAATTTGTGTTGTATGGATACCAATACGTAACGCCTATTGGTCGAAATGGGCTGTTGTCTAGTCGGCCTAACCGATAATCATAAATACTATATTTAGTGTATATATTATCTAGATAATTTAGAAATATAATTACGTGTTAGGAAATTGAAAAAAAATTCTTAGTTAATATTATGACGTTAGAGAAAATAGTGCGGTGTATGTAAATATAGGAGTATCCCTAATTATATAAAAATTCATACATACTTAAAGTAGACATGTCATAAAATGAATTATGAACTTATTTATTTAACATAGTTATTCAGTCGTTCCAATCCGTGCCTGTACTTCCTATATCATGTCATATATATGTATTAATATTATTAAAACAAACAATAATACAGTAAAAACATAGTTTTTAAAATTGCAATAGCATTTTTTTCATACATACATTTTTAATAACAATCGATAAAATTTTAAACTTGACCTGATCAGGTTCAATTTCACTCAGTAGTACATTTTTTTGTTAGATAATGTTTCATTTACGCAAACTGTTATAAGCTGACGCTATGGTTTCATAATTGATTACTATTAACGTCAGTAATTGATAATGATTTTGTGCAAAATTGTAGCCTCTCAAGGACACACCTAAAGTATGAATGATGAAACAATATATTTTACGGATTATTATCGCGTCTATGGTTAAATTTTTTTAATAAATATTAAATACACGGCCCGGGTAGACTAAGTACGTATTTGTTTGTTTATTTATTACTTAACGTACACAAAAAATAAATAAACAATCTGAAAAAAAAAATACATAACAGAGATACGGAAAACTATATGTAACATCGGGATCTGGTTTTAAAAAATAAATTGATAATTATTTTAAAATAAGCATTACTACAATAATACGTCAAATACATTGTTTTATTATGAATAATAATTGCGAAAGTGTAAGTATATATTGAAGTATGAATGTTTAAAGTAAATGGTATTTATATTATAATCAATTCACGGTATACCTAAATCAGAAGAAAGTGAGAAAGTGGCCTTTTGAATTTATTGACGAATATATTTAGTAATATATCTACAAATGTATTATTTTAGTATTAATAACTTAAAAACAATTTGAAAAACGCAACAAACATTTCTTTGTTATACAAATATTCAAATATTAATACCATGTTATTTGTAATTATAGTATTTGTAAACTTTTGTATAGCATAAAAATTGTTCTCAATTAAGTAATTTAACTAGCTTATTCAACCAGTGCCCCAATTACCCGTTTTGTTTAAAACATTACGTCGTTATGACTATTTATACAAATTTTAAGTATTGTATGTATATATATTTAATATCGTTCAGTGACAGATCTTTCATTAAAGATTAATTTGTAACTCTTTTTATAATACTAACTCATTAGTCCATGAGGTAGACCCAATTGTCACTTCAGAAATACGTCGTTTTACATTTACCTTATAATTATAAAAAATAAATTGCTGCTTTTAAATATATACACTACGAAGTGAGATCTTGCGTGATATTTAGAAATTTATACTTAGGATATATTTATTTCACGCAATTTTAATCTACAATTATTTACATTGTATAAGTTTAAGAGTAGTGTTGTCCATTACATTTGGGAGGGATTACTTTGCTTCGAAATATTTAACGAAATTTTACAATAACTCGGTTAATTGTAAGTATCGTATTAAAATTATTTATTGTATATGAATACGCACAATTTACGATATTCATATATCTGTTAATATAAAGGTTTTAGTTCTTGTGTTCACTATATTGTAAACGAAACTAAGTGAATTTAGATGAGCTTTTCATTCAGATATAAACGAATTTCTTTAGGATACGTCTAATTAGGTATGTATAAATGTTTTGAATATTTACACTGTTATTGTTTCTGTTTCATATATAATTGTACAATTACAATCAAAAGTGTTTTAACTATGTGTTAATCACGCACAACTTTGTATTATTAGAAGTATATAAATTGTGTACATTGTAAGTAGTAGACATTAAAAAAGGCACGTATTTTAAAAATAAAAATGGATCTCTGAAATGTCCAAGTATTATGAAAGCACAAATATGTAGGCATCATAAGATTTCATTTCATATTTTCTATTTTATTCATGATTATCTCTTACAATGTTAGGATATATAACGTAGCAGTCTTCAAATTTTCTGTATTATAATCCGTTCTCTTTTAAAATAGGAGTGTTAGCATTAGTATAATAATTTTGTGTGAACCAGACGGCTAGCAAATGTTAGTTAGGGTAACCTTTTATCATTATCTATTAAATCGTATATTCTGTAAATGTTGAAACTGTTGCTTTTATATATAATCTATTAGAAATTTTGAAAGAAAAGTATTTCTCCTTTTCATTCATTACTAATATTTTGCTCAAATATAGCATATTTAGTAATAATTACAGAAGTCACTAAAAGAAAATTAAAATATACAGTTAATAGTTAGTTTAATGGGCGATATTATCACAAAATGTTTGAAAATACCTTCACATTAAGTTCACAGGAGAATTATGTATAAAGTTTAAATTTTTGATAGTTATTGTATTGATATCAAAGCAGTTTCTTCTGGATTTTGTCTGTGATTTTTGTACACCTCTCAAAATACGTATATCGGTGTACTAAGACCGCAACTAATATTGTACGTGTATGTTTACTGCAGTAAAGTTTCTTGTAGAGTTATATCAAGCATATAGATTGTTTAGAACAATCGCAATTACTCAAAGTTGATCTTGGTGGACATTAATATTCCCATAATATTGCAGATCTTAGGACAAATGAAAGTAAAAAGTTTGATGAAATATTTAATATGGGTATTGCGATCGGAGGATTTTTAAATCTAGTTGTTTTATTCGTAGTTAAAGTAGCATTGCGGTTGAAATTATCAGTAATTGTTCGTAGAGTTCAAGTAATTATAGTACTAGTCTTCAATTCCTATAATTATTACGTGTATATTGGTGTACTATATGGTCGTATCTGAAATTTTGCGTGTATGTTTACTGAAGTAAAGTTTTAAGTAGAATTCCACTCAAGAATATATGTTGTTTAAAAATATAATGTATTTACTCAAAGTAGGTCTTGGTGAACATTAATATTCTCATTATAATGTAGATCTTATACAATTTAAAGTAGAAATTTTGATGGAATATTTAATATGGATATTGGGATTGGAGGATTTTCAAATCTAGTTGTTCTATTCGTAGTGAAAGTAGCAGTAGTTGTTCGTAGAGTTCAATTAGTTATAGTACTAGTCTTCAATTCAAATAATTATTACGCGTATAGCGGTGAATTAAGGCCGCATTTAATATTGTGCGTATATGTTTACTGCAGTAAAGTTTCTAGTAGAATTCTACCGAAGTATATGTGTTGTTTTAAAATAAAACATGTTTACTCGAAGTAGGTCTTGATGGACATTAATATTCCCATTACATTGTAGTTCTTTTATAATTAAAAATATAAATTTTGATGAAGTATTTAATATGGATATTGCGTTAGGAGGGAGGATTTTCAATTCTAGTTGTTCTATTTGTAGTGAAAGTAGCATTGTGGTTGAGAGTAGCAGTAATTTTTTCGTAGAACGTGATTCTTAACTTTTAATAACTTGCAAAAACCTGGACTTGCTCTCTTACTCTTGAAATCCATTCCAACCCCCTATACCATCCCAACTTTATTTAATTCAGGTGTCATAACGGCACTTTTGAAAATTATTTTATGGAGACCGAAAACATTTAAACGGATTGGTTATTTTAAAATGTGCTTTAACTCATTGTTCATAAGGCTCGATTTCATTTACAATAATTTCAAATTATTAATTTGTTCACCCATAGGCCGCGGCCTATATTTAAACCATTTCGTGCCGATTTTCTTTTCGAGAGTACCAAAGTTCGAAATAGATCGTTCATTTTACGGAATGGATATCAAGAGAAAGCCAATTGATGCCATAATTTGTGAGCTGATAATATTTCAATCACTCGTTTACTTCAACAAATACTATTGATTTAATATTTCGTAGAGCCTCCAATGTTGTCGTACTTAAAAATATGTGGGTTTATAATTGAAATGTAAAAAAATTGGTACTTTATTTATTATTTGCAAGTTAAAGTAGTTCTAACGTTAGAAATATGTTACAAAGGTTTTACCGTCTCTTTAAAACTATTGCTTGTAATATTGAAATTCTTCTCCGTTTAAAATAAGATTGACATGGATTTTGTATCTCTTCTATTACATTCTGTTATGTAATATTATTGAAAATTTGCTCTTCATTTACATTACATAAAAGTTGCCATTATGTAAAAAGTTATTTTATATTTTTATGTTAATGTTGGCGTATTGTTAAATTGCATCTCAATTTTGTACTATATGAGTTAACTTTGTTTTAAGGTTTAAGTTGATTATTGTGTCACTGTATTACTATATTATAAGTAATGTTTGTGCTTATATGTAAAGAGATAGTTTTCTTGTTAGTGTGTAATAAAGATGTTCAATGTGACGATTTGTTTTAATTTAAACATGCCACCAGTATGATAATAAGACCAACGGGTTTACTATGTTTTTAGTATAGGGAATACAAAATATTTTTATTACAAAGGCTAATACATAATACAAATTACTGCACTTGCGACGATACCGATACATTTCTGTAAACAATGTTATTACTACTTAAAAAAAGAAAATAATACATTTTTAGAAGTGAACAAATAGTAAAAACAGGTTATAATTATACAGTAAAACAAAATAAACAGATATGATTGATTCTGCGTAACAGGATGTGATAAATAATAATTAGTTAGGTTTTTCGTTAAAGCTATTTATTTAATCGATTAAATTTTGATTTTTTTTTGAAATTTATTATACTTTTGGTTTCCTTAATAGCATTGGGAGGTTTATTATATATTTGAGCACGTTTAAACGTAATATTTTTCTTGCCATAATTGGTTCTCGATTGCCGCAGAGTTATATTGTTTGCTCTTCTCAAATGATATGTATTTCTAGTGTTGAGGCTTATATTTGTATGAAGTTCTTTATTCATTGTTTTTCGAATAAGAATGCATGTGAAGTATTTGGAGCTATTACTTATGTTCATTAGTTTTGTTTCTTGATACATCTTTTCTGTCGATGTAAGGCAGTTATAGTGGAATAATACTTTTACTAGTTTGTTCTGTGCTATCTGTATAATTTTATGATTAGTTTTGGCAGCTGAGCGCCATATTTCAATGAAGTAGTCTAAATGCCGTTTAATGAGGGAGTTGTATATTATGTAGCGAACTTTATTAGGTAGGCAAATTGTTATATGACGAAGAGCTTCAGTTAGAGATATTAATTTTGAATTTATATTTTTAATGTGTGGTTTCCACGTTAGTTTATCGTCCAAAATTAAACTTAAATATTTTTCACAATCTGACTTGATAATGGTGGAGTTATGGAGCTGCAAATATTACATAATGTGTCTTGCTTATACTTAGAGTTAGTAAATTACATTGGAATCATAAATTAAGTAAGTTAAGGTCATTCTGTGCGTCAGTATTATATTTTCTATTTAAGTAGCTGTGCTTTAAGTACATATTTATTAATGTAAATAAAAAAAAATGATTGTGGTTTTAATCTATGGTTGGAGTTCTTCCACCAGGCAATTGTGCAATCAAGCAAAAAAATGTGTAATTTGTGTAATCTGTAATTGGCCTGATTCTAAGTTCATTAAGTATTCTATGTAACAACTTGTCAAAACGCTATTGGATTACCAATATATAAATAAAATTAATTAATAAATATTGCAACAGTAGTGACAATTCTTAGAATTTTTCTCTTAAGGAAACGCAAGCTCCTAATTGATTTACGGCACGTTTTGCTTTTTTTTTGTAAAATAATGACAATTCCAATGTCCACCGCCTTACCTCATAACAGTATGCCCTAATACATAATGCAATAAAAATAAGCGAAATACTGTATTAACACTAAATGCCATTTATTATAATGAGAGGTAGAATAAAAAGTATATTATAAACGATTAAAAATTTGAATAAGATATATAGCTTATGGAGCAGCCTTTGGGAAATAATGGGAGATATGTTCGTCTTATATCCCTCATTGCCGGAAGACAAAGGTTTTCGCACAGAGCGTGTTGCTACTGATGACCCACGGCTCCGAAACGTTGTAGCTGACTCTTTCACAGGTCTAAAATCGCGAGAGATCACCAATACACCTGCCGACGAGTATGATAACGCGGGAGCCTCGGCATAGCCACGTCGCAGATGTTTGTCATCGTGTTTTGTAGATAGCCAGCCTTCTCTACGTTGATATCGCGAAATCAGGGAGAGGATCATCGTTTCACAATAGCCATAGCTCGGTTCTATTAACATAGTCTGCGTTTCTTTAATTTCGTTAATTTATCTTTATCGATGTACTAGCTGATATCTGCGTAGTTTTCGGTCCCATAGAAATTTTGGGGAAACCTGATCTTAGTGAGTGTCTAAATGCATACTTAATTTCAAGCAATTCGGGTGAATAGTTTGGAGATCTTGCAGTGGTTGTTTTTGGTTTTTAACCGACTTCAAAAAAGGAGGAGGTTATCAATTTGTCTGTATTTTTTTTTATGTTTGTTACCTCATATCTCCCGACTGGGTGGACCGATCTTGATGATTTTTTTTTAAATGAAAGATGGTGCTCGTCATAGGGTCCCATTTTTTTTAAAACCAGTTTTGATGATGGCATCTATGAGAAAACCGGATGTCTTAAATTTGCGTAAGGATGGGCGCGACAAATGGACGAATAACTCACGATCACGTCAACTGTTTTCGATGATTCTTTTTTTATTAGAAAGGATATACTTCAAGGGTTGTTTTGTGATAGTTAGGTAAGGTTCTGATGATGGAATCCATGACAAAGTGACGGAACTCTTTAATTCCTAGGAGCAAATCAATGATACTCGGCAGAATCTTCTATAAGCTATCCAGATATTTGTGTCGCCTACCGTAACATCGGTATAGTCAAGTGCTAGTCGCAGTTAAATATCAAGATCAATGGAACTCCTCAACGGGTTACAGTAAGAGTGTGATTTTTGGCAAAATCTATAACTGTCTGTAATCAAATGCCCCTGACCTTACGTTTGTTGCTGCATTGCAATATTTGAAAGGTGAATTATGTGTGAAGCGGTGGTATAAGGGTTTCGGGTTCGATCCCGGGTGAGGCGATATTAATGTAAATTTAATTTCCGTAAAGTTGTTTCATTTAAATGGTGTTATCTCATATGAGAAACGCGTTTTTAGGTGTACACATATTATATAATAATACACATATAGAGACAAATTTGTTAGTTTACTTCAGATTCACTAAAAATCAAAAAATAAATAGAAATTTTAACAAAAAAAAAACCCCCTTCAAAGCAAACTTACAAATACATTAATATGCTCTAAAAAGTAAGAAATAATTGCGTATTCTTTTATAGTGTTCTTCGTATTCTTATATTTGAAGTCGGGGGTACCGTACAGTATCCTGGACGACAGCTCTGCTAGCGGGCGATCCCTCTTGGGAGTTGAAGGCGGAAGTTCTCGCAGCTTCTTACCAGTGCAGAGTAGCTGCGAGGGTCAGAGGGGAAGCTTCTGATGCCAACAAGGTCAGGAGGGTCAAGGTTATTGCTGACAGAGCCTTGATCCAAGCCTGGAAAGAGGACCTCGGGTCCTCAGTAGCCGATGTGGTCATAATAGCAGCACTCCGCCCTCACTTGGGTGGCTTGGCAATGGCTGGGTAGAAGACACGGAGTGCTTTGCTACCGTTTGGTGCTGGTGCTATCCGGTCATGGTTGCATTGGAAAATACCTGCATCAAATCGTTGCTTGTGAGCCGTCGGCCACTTGCTACGAGTATGGTGCTACTGTCAACACAGCGCATCACACGGTGGCCGAATGTGCTGCTTGGGGACCTCAGCGTCATCTTCTGACGTCGCAGATCGGCGCGGATCTCTCGCTAACAAGTATTGTAGGTACAATGCTTGTCAACGAGCGGGCCTGGAATGCTGTTGCCACCTTCTGCGAAACTATCATTTCGTTAAAGGAGGCACGGCAAAGAGAGAGGGCAATTGCAGCTGAAGCACAGTACCCCCGACCGAGGGTAATAGGAAACAGGAGACGGAGGTTTAGCCAACACGTCCCCCTGTCGTGCGCTTTTGAGTCGGTTTCATTCGGAGGGGCCGGAGTGGAATGCTACAACGAACCTCAGGTCCTTCCATTCCCAAATGACGGGGCTCCCCTGGGTTTTAGTGGGTAGTTTGGTACCACCGACGGGTTACACACTCCCGCATATCTCTCCTGGGTTCTTCTCAACTCACAGTTCTTCCCGCATATCTCACAGGCGGGGTGCGTAAATGCATTTCCCAGCGACAAAAAAAAAAGTTGTAAGTTGTAAAAGCCTATATGCCAAATACTAAAAATATTGGGGAAGTGTTACATTTACAATATTAGTCCTTAATTATTAGTTCAACGTATTAAATTAAAAACGGTATTTAAATAACTTTGCCCTTTAAAATGCAGGTGTCCAATCATAGAATATTAGTTGTCAGTTACGATTTTGCATGGGTTACGCGTGGGTACAAGCGTAGGTTGAGAATGGGGTTTGCCCTTCCTATCTTCCACCTCTTGCCACCCATGGGAGTACATGTTCAACCCAACCCCACTTTTATCCCACCCGTTGGTTCTAGAAATATCTTTCCCCCTAGTTAGGCTACGAGCATGCGCATATAAGCTAGACCTCACTTTGACCTAAGTAAATCTAGACATTCAGCGTTCTGCTTTAACATTATGAAGACGCATATTACAATTTTAATTGATTTTTGAGGTGCTTGTAACTCTTAGTGATAGCATACAAAGTGATTTCTTGTTAAAACTTTAAATTTAATACTGCCAACATAATTTTGTGAAATGTGATAATATTTTTTGTTTTATTTTGGATTTGGGAACAGTAAGTATTGATTTTTATAGTTACCTCGTTAGTTGGTGACGATATTATTTTTTATGTTTTATTAATTTTAGTATTCAAGCTGCCTTGTTTTCTTTGTGGACTATGCGAATTGCTTATTGCTTTTAAATTCATGTTGCTCTCGACTTTATTGCAAATGTCCAATAAAAAGTAGCTTTGCGAATAAAAGCGCTTATTAACAAGTAATTAATTAAACACATCTTTGTTTATTGTTTTTCATGTCGCCATTGTCATATTCAAATAGTTACTCATTTTCCAGTAATAATGACTGTGTACAACTTAAAAAAAATTACAAAAAAGCTAATCGATAAGACCAAAAATGTTACTGCGGCCGAGTATGATGATGATGACTATGACAGTGATGATGACAGTAGTGCGTTGAATCCAGATTTTTTAACTGACAGAAATATAGAGGAAATATCGGTAAGTAAACGTACAATTTTTTTTATAGGACTCAAGAGGTTCCATCAAAAGGCATTTCCACAGAAATATGCATGCACTGCGCAAAACGCATTAAAATGTATTTTGCGCAGTGTATTGTATTGATTGTCACTTGGCACATGCGCCGTAGATATCACTTGCGCACAGCCTACTGCGCCCAATGCGCATGTACACAAAGTGACAACTAACTTCGCGCATGACAACTAACTTCGCGCATGACAACTACATAGTAGATACTTTATTCCCACAGATTATTTTATTTTCGCAGAGAACAATATTTCCACAGTGTATATAATGCCTGACATATAACAACAAGGTGATGCAGAATATGTTAATAAATTTCTAATTTTGATATAAAACCAAGAAACTCTGTTCTTTCCGAACAAAGTCGGTTTTGAACCAATTAGACATCGATAAATACGAGAAGTACTGTACAAGAGGCGATTAAAGATTTCTTTAAATTGTTTCAGGTGGAGAGTTTGTTACTTGAGCTGGAAAGGGAAGTTTTTATAGGAATGGAACGGGGTAACGAGGTGTCAGTTGAAAGAGAGCAAACATCTAGGAATGGAAACGGGAATGATGTTAGTTAAAATAGATGAACTTTTAAACAGCCATTAAATTTAATTTTACTTTAATCGCTGCATATGGCAATTTAATATAATATTTCTTTTGCAGTCCATCAATGTCACGAATGTCATGGACGATACTCCTAATTTGAGGTCACAAGCTACTGGACAAACACCAGGTAAGTCAAGTGGCAAATGTGTCTTTCACTCTGCGATTAAACTTTAAGATCAATATTTGGTTTAAGAATATTTCTTAATTATATATCATATCTCTTTTCAGATTCAACATCCACAGTTGAGAATGATGTTTCAGAATTGATAATGAACAACATCTTCGAAGAACTACCATTCGCCGGAGCCACCATCGAGGAACTCGTCAACGCTATGCGAAAAAAAGTAAGATTTCAGAGTTACGGTGAACATTTTTAAAAGTTGATCATGATAATACTATTTATTTTTTCTTTACAGTTCTTGTTACCAATGGATAGAAGCCCGGATGGAGGATTAACATATGAGAACGTTGATCCCTTTGTCTCTCAGGTACGTATATAAACATTAAAACCAACTACTTAACTTTCTAACAGAGGGCTCGCTCCCAATTTACTGTTAGGTAAAATACATTGAAATAGGCGCTGATAAAACATTTTAATTGTGTACATTTATATTATATTAACAATATAATACTTTAGTAAATTAACAATTAATGTTATATAATATATCTTTTTGTAGATATCTTCATTCTACGATGAGGAATTTCACGAAAACCAAATGCATTGCAGTGACCCAGAACCGCTCACCACACAATCTTTAAGTAAGTATAGCTGATATTAAAAAAAAACGTAACGAGACATTCGTACATTATTATGGTTATAATAAAATTTATGTTGCAAAAATATATGTTACAGATGCACTATCATGCCGTAGACAAGCAACAGCAGTTCTATCATCATTTAAACTGGACGATTTGTTTAAGGAGCAACCGCCTCATGACGAAGATATTATGGAACTTGCCAGAGAAATGGAAAGTCAAGTAAGTATGGCCAGATGTTAAATTTAATAAAGAATTTAAAACTGGTCTCTATTTCATAATACCTCTTCACATTTCAGCTGGATTTGCAGTCATTTTTGGAGAACAGCGAGTTAAATACAGTCGGCACTGGGTACATTCGAGGTAAGACAATAAAAAAATATTACATATCATTATGTGAAGTATGTCGCACAAGAAAGGCGTCGTAACTTGACATAGTTATTATACACTATATGCAACTGAAAAACGGCTGTACCGATTTTAATAAGCACCGATTCATTGAATTCATCTGAGTCAAAAATAGCTGAACTCTTATTAAATTATCGGCAAAATTCTCGAAAAAAATGAAAAGTGTGTGTGTACAAAATACACATGTCAGAAGTGACACTTCTTTGGCAAACTAATTTTTAAGTCTTGTTTATATTTACACAAATCTAAAACTTTAGATTTCCGAGACTTAGGGGGAGGTAAAAAGGAAGATATGTTAGGAGTTTCATTGTCATTAAAATATTAGTAGTGTTGAAAATTAATACAAAAAAATTATGCTACATGTTATTTGTAAATATTAAAAATACCTATCCTTCAAACGAAGTAGCATAAGAAACAGTTTCGTGACGCTAATCACGCGTTTCATGCGTATAAATTTTATCCTCATGCGTCTAAAGAAATTTCACTTCAAAAAACATTGCACTTTTCAAAGACACACTTCAAAACTCGAAATACGCCATAAATTATACTTTCGTGACGTAAAAGCTCACTAAATATTGATGTCTTTATATTCCTACGGGATAAATAAGCGAAAAACGAACACTGACGAGATCTCCAAAACAAATCGCCCTATTGACATGAAGTTCGGCTTACAAGTTGCGACGTAAACACTTAATGAGAACGGATTTTCCCATATTCTCGTGGGATCGGGAAGTACGCGCATTACGGAACAGCTAGTTATAAGAAATATCCTTATTTAAATTAATGGTGTACAACAACCGCGATGAAAATGAGAGCCCTTTATTAATGTAATATAAACTGCCTATGCATAAAAAATCTTAAAAATCGGTTAGGCCTTTCAGAATGGGTTCGATAACACACCCTGTTTTTAAATTAGACGAATTAATGACAATAACATTTAATGTCACGTTCTAATCTTTTTTTCCTTTGTTGCAGCCCTTTGTACCTAGTGGTGACGCGAACCTGAAACAATCCATTTGGTACAAATGTTTCTAACGAACTGTAAATATCTTCTAGATTGATAACATGTCTCTATTCTGTAGTCCTTGTAAATAATTGTAATAAAATAATTATTAGCTGAATTGTCTAAGATTAGAGTTAAGTGAAGTTATATGCATCCTTTCCTAAAATACCTTTGTTAAGTCTCTTAAATAATAGTGTAATACTTTGTAGTTGTAATTGTGCTCTTAGATTATAAGATAATAAATTAATTATGTCTCAATAGTATGAAAGTTTGAAAAAATAAAAAAAAAAATAAAAAATATAAAAGTGAAAAAAAAAAACAAAAATTATAAATCGTGCAAAAAAAACCAAAAAAGATAAAATATAAAAAATAAATTATGGTATAAAAACGTATAATAAGGTTATAATATTCTGTAGGCACATTAGTTACTTAAATATATGAAGTAGTCTGTAGTTATAAGTCAAGATTTTTGGGGATGTTTTCTACTAATAATAGGGTAAATATATATTTTTGCAGCTATTTTCTAACAGAAACAATAACTTTTATACGACAAAAGTAATCCAAAACGATACTGTTTTCAAGAATGGGCTAAATTAGCTTGGCTTATAATCAATATCATTTCGGTTTACTACTGTACCTTAGTGCTACATGCATCCTAAAATGGCAAACGACAATGGCCTAATAACATCTTAAGGCGTTTTACGGTGGCCATTTATCTGTAAAAGCTGAATTTTAAATTTAAGCTCTTATAGATAAGTTGGTCAAGAATTCGTAGCTGTTTTTGCCCGCAATAGTTTACCTAGTAGTAGTATATTTTACATTTAGAAGTATACATTTTACATAAAGGTGTCATTGTTAAATTTTTAACTATTATTAGCTAACACCGTTAGCGATACGCACATCAAAATAGTGATTGACTAAAGCCTCCTCATCACGTGGGTATAAATTTCTTATTAAAGAAGGTTCTGAGGCGCTCAAGATCTGAGCTTCTGAACCGTATTCTGCATCTTAGCCAAAAGATCACAGAAGCGGTGAATAAGAGTCGGTCGGTCGCTGTTTGTTTGTAATAGTATTTTACGTAGAGATGGTTTACATCATTAGAATTTAGATATTTTATGCCAGGTCTATTTAAATTAGTGTTTCATAAAATGATATCGTTTCTGACTCAGTATTTAATACGCACATTACAATTGTTAAACACAGTCTATTAAGTTATATTTTTAATGAATATTCCGATATCCGGAACTTCAACATCATACTGGCTTTTCTAACATCATAGTTTAGTCACAAAATATGAGTGGAACTTTTTCTGCTTTTAATAATAGAAAATAGATTGTTTCAAATTTCTTTAATAAATAAATCCTTAAATTTATTTATTTCTTTAAGCAGAATTCTATAAACTTACCAAAGTAGTCTTTGTTCTACGTTGTGCTGGCGTAGTTAAAAGATTTCAGTTAGTACAGGTTGTTACCATTGTAGAGAAATCGTTAGAGTAAAGTATATATTTTGAATTCAAATGATAAAATTGTTTCTTCAATTAAGCGAGTTCATACTGAGCAGGCGATCTAATTTTATGAAAAAAAATTTTTGCGCTTAACAACGCGTTATTATTTGGATACGCACAACAAAATAGCGACAAACTAAAGCCTCCCCTATAATATGGATAAATTCCAAAATTCTGAGGCGCTTAACATCTTACTGATCTCTCTACTATATTAACCTAATCATGGGATTTACTATAATAGAGTAGATCAAGAGTTAGTCGTTGTTTTTTGTCAATAGCATTTTTCGTAGAGGTAGTATATATATAGCATATAATAATAGTGATAACCAGCCCTAAAATTTTGAGTAGAATAGTTTTTGCTATAATATATTATGAAGAGAGAAAATGTAGCGACTAAGTATGTTTCAATCGGGCACGTAAAAATCCTGAAAAGGTTTTCGAATTTTTGCCTTGGGAACGTTATAGTTGGCTATAAATACAAAGACATCAAATAGCATTTTATGTAGAGAGTTTCTAGCATAATAATTAAAAATGTAATATGCGGTTTTCATAAAGTTAAATTGGGATTCAAGTGAATCCAAGTGAAAAAATTGTATAAATGATTAAGAGTTGAAATTTATTTTAAACAACGGTTACGTGTCGATATTTATATTGAAATTTTTTATTATTCTTGCGCAGAACGCTGAACATTTTAGTTTTTATTGTTATATGTATATTTTTATATATAATGTAACTTTTATTGTTTAAAAATATTGAATCAGTTATTTGGTATGACGTTGTATGTGTTGGTTTTTTTTAAGAGATTTTTTAAGTTACTCCGATATGTCTATTGAGGTGGTAGGGTCCGCTCGGATCCGCCTGGGTTAGTACCACCCTCCTGATTAAGCCTGTTCTAAAAAAACGTGACCATACGTTAAGTAACAGAATAAAGGGAGAGCCAGTTTTCAGTATTTGTTGGTTGCGTTGCTATTGTAAGATTTGTTTTTAATATTGCCAAATTTAATCCATAATCACTTTATTATTCTGTATCATTATGTAAATCATTCAAATCATTCATTTTTCATATTTTTCACGTTTAAAATGGAGTGACAGCACAACTCCATCTCATTTTCAGCTTACGTGTTTCTGGTGATTTTAAGCTTTATGCAGGCATCGATTCTTTTCTGCTGTACTTTCTTCTTCTCTGTCCTATTTCATACTCTTATTAGGTCATGTAGTGATCTCATATTAAATTTATTGATGTTGTACGCAATAGCTTGTAGTCATGTTCAGTAGGCAAAGCTATGTTAGTGCAGTAGTTTAAGTCTTTAATTCTTATTATTCTTGTTACTACTTTGGTGTCTAATTAATAATTTTTTCTATTAATTTTCAAGTTATTTCCTTGTATTGTGTTTGTAATCCTAACCTAACAGTACAGTCCTTATTGCTTATTTCTGTACCAAAGTTAATTTTCCTTAGAAGTTTCTTTACCATGATATTTTTTAGATAAAGTTGCATACACGCCCCTTTTAATGTTACTTTTAGATTATATCAATGTTGTGCTTTTAATGTTGTTCGTGTATGCTTGTAGTATGTTCAGTAGGCAAATAGGATAAGTTTTAAACTTACACTTCTTAAAATTTCTCTCACATTGCTTGTTACTTCTTGTTTACGCGGTCATTGTCTTTATTTCACAAAGGTAAACAGGAAAAGCAGGTATTTGTCTGTGACTATACCTAAATGCATGCAGAGTTAAGGGAAAAAATCTGAGCAGATCATGACATGAATATCATTAAATCATTTTCATCTGTCTCTTCTCTTAGTCTTAAGAGTTTCATATCTGCGGTTATGATCGATAGACGAATTATGAGAGACACACCATTACTGTATTTTCCTGGCAAGTTCAGCGAATGAAAAATTAATACTTTATAATCTAATGTCATGTAAATGGTATTTTATACTGAACAGTAAAGCTGCGACAGTAGAACCGGTTAACGTTTCCGTTATTTGATAATAACCGGAGAAATGAATTTTGTGTAATGTAGTTGTAATATTATTATTAAAGATAGAATAATTTCTAGGGGTATAGCTATATGCATGTCTTTATTTTGTATTCAGTGAGGAATAATTGAAATCGGTCACGTGTATTCTAAAAAATATTGTAATAACGCCAGGTATTAAAAATTATATTTTTTTCTGTGCAGGTTTAACGGTTTGTGTTCACTTTTAAAAATAACTGTATAAGGTACGAACTTATCTGGTAAATGATGTTTTGTTATATTGAGTTATCAAAAAAATTTAAATGTCAAATATGGAACACTTTATGTTAAAGAACAACTTGTTTATATTAATTTAAATTCAGGGTGGGTAGGTGGGTAAAATTACTTTACCAACTATTGTACTACCTACCAAATGTTCTAAGAAGATGACATATAATGTTCGAAGATTACAACTATGACGTATGTATATGCTACATCCATAGAAATGTAAGAAATAGATGTTTAACATGTAAGAAAATTTTCACTCCTATTTTATTTCCATTGAATAATATGAATTATTTTATATATGTTTATAGTATTGGAAATATTTTTGTAAGGTCCTCGTAATAAATATAATTAATCTATAAGTTATTATTGTCAAAATTCTGTATGATATGTAACATTATTACGATTCTGTTTATATATTTTGCTACAAAAACATATATATGTGTCTATATATATATATATATGTTTCAATACAAAGGTTTTAAATATATATCATAGATTATATTACCCCATTTTTCTCTAAATAAATGTTTGATGTCGTGATTATTTTCTCATTTATATATAACCGATGCTCAAATGGGGGAGGGAGCACGTCTCATAATTTATGCTACTATCACCATTGGTCATCAAGGTTGACGTCTGCTATGGGAAAATGTGTGAGTAATGATTAATCACCCCATCCAGTTCATAACTTAGCTCTGCTGCATCAGATAGACTGTAATCATATCTGATGGTAAGTGATGATACAGTCACGATAACCTCTTAATGGTTTTCATTCTGCATTGCACCGGAATAGATGGTAAATAGCCACCGCTGAAGTTTACCGCTACATCACACTCAGACAAATTTAAAATGCAATCAGTGTACGTGATTATAGCTGATGATAATATGATGATACCTACCATTCTAACTTGGCAACGTTTAATTATTTCTAAAGAGCATCATAAAGGAAAGAAAATCTTATGGCAGAGTGATGCTATCATGAAAACCCATTGGTATGAGTTATTCAATAAGCACGTAAGTTTCTTTTTAGAAAGTAAAAACTAGTGGCGCCTGCCTAAGTTACGTACCCGCGACTTCTCTGAACGAGAATCCATGAGTCTTACCATTAGGCTATCACAGCCCTTGTATCTTATTTAAATTTTTAGTCGTTAATAAAATATTTCTTTATTCATGTTCCACTTATATGTAATGAGTTTGTATTAAATGGCGTAGGAATTGACCTTAAATGTTATTATTGAACAAATGAAAGAAAAATTTGGGACTTGCATATATCACATAAAGCCTAGTAAGTAAGCAGCCCATTAACGTCCCACTGCTGGGAACAGGCCTCCTCACTCATACGAGAGAGGGTTATTAGTGCATAGACCCACTACGCTGCTCCACTGCTGGTTGGCAGGCATGGTACACAAGTGTACTCTCAGTTCCTTCACTCTCATAGTCCGATGTGATGCGAATCCGACACGACTGGAGAGAGATTGGCGCACCGCACAGGAGAGAGGCATGGGAGTGGATCACTCCACCAAAATCTTAACTTCGGGCAAATATTGAGAAAATCTTTATAGAAAACTTAATATCCATTTTTAAATTGGCCCGACCCGTGACTCGAACCCAGGAATGAAGTCCTGGCCGAACACGCTAACCACTAGACCAATGAGGCAGATGTAGGTGTAACGTGTAGATGCAACTTTCATCTGTGGCTTTGAATTGATCATTAAATGCAAAGTCTTCGATTAATTGTGCAAAGATTTTTTTATAATTTGCCGGTAAATTAAACTCAAATTTAAAAATTCCTTTATTCAAGTTTTACAGCAGTTTTTATTCGTCGAGTATAATTTTTTCCATATATAATTCTGATGTATGACTGATGATGATATTAAAGAACGCCTTAAAAATCTAAAGTTTCGAAGGTTCCTTCGCGCCCTGTTTTTATGTGATCACCATTACAATGTCATTATAATTTACTCTGTTATGATTAGCGATCCTTGTAATTACATACATACATAGCATCACGCCTCATTCCCATGGGGGTATGTACCACGTCCTTCTATTTGCCACGATCCTTGCATATCTCCTTCGCTACTTTCATTGTCATTAAACCTTTCATACAAGTTCGACGGTTTAGAGTACTCTTGACCTGGCCCTTGTTAAAAATGTCCTGGATTTGGTCCAGGAACGTTCGCGTTGTTCTCCCCCTTCCAACTTTCCCTTTCGACCTTGACTCATAAATCCTTTTTGTCAGTCTCCTTTCGTTCATTCTCTCTACGTGCCCAAACCATCTAAGAATACCTTTCTCAATTTTAGTCACTACATCTTTTATACCACAACGTTCTCGATTTTTCAAATAGCTTTCCTTTAATAAAGTTTTAAATTTACTAAGTGACATCTCTGTAATTTCTTCTGGGAGTTTGTTACAGAAACTTATATAGTTACCCTTAGATTAATTATTAATGTTATGTATCCTACTACTATTTAATATTATTTCTTAAGCTATATAAGGACGCATTCACTTTTCGTAAGAGTGAATATTTTTATGAACGTACAACATTTCATCTAATATGTTTATTGTCATTATATTAACATTCTCTCTTCGTGAATTTCTTGGACCCTTATTATAAATCGCATGAACGACCCTTTTCTGCAGTACAAATATTGCATCTATACCAGCAGTATTAGCTCGACGTAGCATATGAGATAATGCCACAAATGTGTCAGTCTGGCAGTTTCACTATCCGTAAGACGGCGAATTTTTATAACCGTAAAACCCTAGGCCACTTCGATAGACCACTTACATGGGACCACCACTGTAGTTTATTATCTAACGTAATACCTAAGAAAACGGTACAAAAAACTACTGAGCAACTATTTCTGGTGGATATATCATATCTTCCTTAGTATTAAGTTTAATAATGGTTTTCATTTGTTTTATTCTGGATGAGTAACAAATTTTGGGATACAAAATATATTACTAGATTAATTTATCAATAAATGGCCACATATAATTTTACAATATATTAAAACTATAACAAAAAACAATTTTATTGGCGTCATTACTATTCATGTTTTTTCCTCTGAAGGTAAAAATTTATATAATATTTATTGTATAATTAAGAGAAATATCTATAAAATATTATAAAAGAAACAAGACAAGGCTTAGTAGGCGTAGGACTTCAAATAGCACGAAATAATGAAAGTCATTACGTAGAAATAAGGCATCTGGGGTATAATATGTAATACATAAGTTTTGTTTAAAAGACCTCCAGGTAGTGCCTCACTAACCGGGCAATTTCTTCTAGCATCGACGACTTTACTTTTGCCCGTTATACCCTCCAACTTATGCCTAGGCGGCCGTATAAGTCAATCTGAATGTTGGGTAAGACCGGGTTATTCAACTGTTGTCGCGTTCGCAACGACGCCATCTTCACCTACGCCTGGTGCTGAAAGTAAAGCTCACGAGGTACTGGACGCGTAGTGCTTACAAATCTTGGATGCTGCCAACTGACGGATGATCATCTCCACTGTGGGGCTCCTAGTGTCACATGTAATGACGTTATTTCAGGCATATCTCGCAGCTTCTCCCATTAGACACAAGTATTCTGCTAGCTAGCTTTCTCAATAGATGGCGCTGTGAAATATTTTGCAAAATAAATTTAAATAGGGAATTAATTATAAGAAAAATCTTATGTGTCAGAAACTAAAAAGTTAAATAATATTTATTTGGACTTGATTGGATGAAAAAAGAAGTTTATTTTTAACTATTTAAAATGTTATACGAAGAGTATGGATCTAATAGTATGTAAGGACAGCCACGCCAATAAAACTCCAACTCAAGATTTTACAATATATTTTTCAATATAGCTTTACTTATTACAATTATTTCGGTTTTTCCCTATCATCCTATCTCTAGCTCGTTTTTTCCAAAATCCCCTTGACAACCTTCTTTTTATATTAACTCCTTTTTTCCCTTCCAAAATATTCTCACCGGCCAAGCTTTATCATTCTCACCTTTTCGTCATCGTTAAACCATAATATTATGATATTTAAAAGTAATATTAGCGATTAATTTTATTGAATCTTACAAGTAGCAGTAAAAAAAAAATATTATAAAATATAACTATGACGGCAACGCTAGTCTATTCAGGCCAGTACACGGTACTGTGGTCACGGGATGAGTTCCTGCCATGATAAATTTAAGAAATTACATATTCAAAATTGTTTAGGCCTGGATTGGTAAGAGCGGAAATGACATTCCGCCACGTAAAATAGTTTGCATTCCAATAAAGACCAGTGTAGAAATAATTAAGAGCTAAACTGCCTTATGACAAGTTAGCAACTCTTACATTACATCTTAGAATAAGATTATAGATAAGTGCTAGCTTTCACACATTATTAAAATATGTAATAACACAGGTGTAGGGCAGCGTTCACAAATATCTTATTATAATGACTTAGGCGCATAATTTTTGATGGATATTAATCGTAGTTCTTTTTACTGAAGGATGGAATGGGAAAAACAGTACATAATATGTATAAGCTGTCAATAAAAGTACCGACAATAATCATACTATATTAATCATACCTCTTTATTAATATCCTATTAACTAACTAAAAAAAAAACAAAACACCCGACTGAGTTTGTTGTGGGCTCTTCTCGGATCAGGGCGCGAAGGAACCCTCGTAACTTTCATCAGACGTACATTAGAATTAGAGTGTGAAAAAGAAAAGAAAAAAAAAATTGACGATTCAAAAGTGCTGTAATATGCCTACTTGAATAAAGATATTTTGATTTGATTTGATTTGATAATTAATATTTTATTCAAGACCGTTTCAATAACTGTAAAATAATTTTTAAATTATTAAAATCGGACATTCCATCCAAATTTTAAAATGTCAAACTGCGACTGGGCCTGCGACTGGTGAGTTAGCTCATATTCCAAGGATACCAATGATACTCACCGATATATCTATACTGGTTTTATTTTTTTCAAGCTAAAACTTATTGGAGCAATTTAAAAAATTATTTCATTACCTCCTTGAAAACATGAATTTTTCAATACCTGTAGAGTATTATTAAATTTGTTAATGTCGGACTTTCTACGTAAATGATCTACGATTTAAAAATTAATTATTCATTAGTTTATGAATGTAAGTGTGTATGTAATAATCTGAAAGGAATTAATTAAAAAGTAAGTGCAATAAAACTTTTATGTTAACGAAAATAAATGTATAGTTCGACTTCTATTGTCACGAGATTGGTATCTGCGCGGGTGAGACCGCGGGGCATTATTAGTTAGATATAAGGAATGTACCTTTCTTTCAATCTTTTAAATGAGCTTTCAATAGATGGCAATTTATTATTTTTTGCATACAAGGTTATTAATAGATTAATTTTAATTAAAGATTTGAATAAAGCTGTGCTTTTAGTGAAACTTATCTGCCTAATTGTTATTTAAGAGAAAACCTGTACATCCTGGTAGTACTTCAGGGATATGTATAATGTAGTCTACCAACCTGCAGTGGAGCAGCGTTGTGGGTCTTTTTCATATAAAAACATTGTGTTAACGTCAAGTGTCATCTACAACATGTGTTAACAATGTATTTGAAGTGATGAATAAACGATTGAAAATTTTGAACAAGACGGCGCAGTGTAAGCAAATCCCTCCAAGGTGGTTTAACGACATAAATAGGGTTGCCGGGAGCCGCTGGTACTAGGCGGCATGATCCAGACTTGTGGGCATCATTAGGTAAGACCTATGTCCAGCTGTGGACGTCCATCGGTTGAAACGACGACGACGACGTTATATAGAGAGGTCTGAGCTCTATGTATTTATTGATTTGTTTTACCTCTTAACTGCCTCATTGGTCTAGTGGTTAGCATGTTCGACTACAGACATGAGATCCTGGGTTCGAGTCCTAGGTCGGGCCAATTCAAAAACCAATATTGAGTTTTCTATTAAGATTTTCTCAATATTTTGCCTGAAGTTAGGAAATTGGCGGTGTGATCCACCCCCGTGCCTCGGAGAGCACGTTAAGCCGTCGGTCCTGCGCCTGATCTCTCTCCGGTCGTGTCGGATTCCCGTCACATCGGACTATGAGAGTGAAGGAATAGAGAGTACACTGCCTGTGCCCAGCAGTGGGACGTTAAAGGGCTGCTACTTACTTACTTTTTATACCTCTTATTAGGAGAATTTGAATAAGAAAGTTTTTATTATTAGAAAGTAATGATTAGTGATTATCTATACCGATAACATAGACATGGAGGTTTTTAGGCCTAAGCCTGCATGCGCTTGTGATGTAAGCCAATTGTGGGAGTTTTCTTTTGTTCTGGTGAAATAAGGTAAAAAAACGTAATGTACGAAAATCAATATGCAGCTTCCAATGCAAGGCTTCAACAAAATGGCCGAAAGGAAACGCCCTAGATACAGTTACGCTAAAATGGCGACCCCCCTTTCACCCGCGACCTTTGGCGTCCCACACGAGAAGTCCTGATTTCATCCCTGCCTCGTTCAATACTCGTAGGATGCTTCCCCGGGTTCGGCTGCAGGCATGCGCAATTACGCTTAGTATCTATTAAGAGCTCTGGCTAAATCTAGATATTCAGCGGCCTGCGCTAACGACATCAGGACGCATTTTGCATTCGTAATTAAAAGTGCATTCTGTTCAATTTTAATATATCATAGTATCCAGACTTTTGCCAAATACTTTGTTCGCGAATTTAAAGCCAGTGATTTCTTTAATTAAAAACCTTTCTTCGTTTTTGGATTTCGGATTTTCGGGTAAGTATCGATTTTGCGTAGGGACCACGAACAAAGGATTCTGAAGCTACCGCTCTTTGTTGCTTTGTGCGAACATATTAATAATTATTTAATTTGCTCTCAAATTTGCGAAACGATTTGCGGTGAACAATTCTTGTATTAATTTTTTAAAATAAGGATTAACTTCTTTGTGAAGGCAGTTTTGTACGCTAACACTGCTTTAACTTAGCTATGCGAATTCGGTTATGATATAATTCTTTTAAATCCGAGTTTTCCAATATGGATGGATGGCTGGATGCATATCATGGGCGTGGCCGATGGAGGGTGAAGTGGGTAGTTGACCCCCCCCTCCCCACCCTCACCCTGTAGGGTCAATTTTTTTTCCTTTGTGTTGAATATCGAATCGAATGAACACATAAGCCAATAACGGATGATCCTTGACGCGTAAAGTCCTTTGACTAGATTTATTAAATATAAATATTTTGTTTTAGAATCTAATAAAGTAAAATGAAGTCGAAAAATGAGGGCGCAGAAAAACTTGGTGGAAACCAAAACAATGTTAAGGAGTCGCACGGTGAGGAAGGTGAATCGGCTACACGCGACAGTAGGCGTGCCAAAACATTAACTGGGAAAACGATTAATTGTAATGTAGGTGGTGACATTATTATGGTAAGTTGTAAGCTTTGCGGCATAGGACTTGCACATAATATCATTTGTCTAAGTTATTTTTATGCACGAAATGTGAAAGTTCTTTATTTTGCGCAACAACAATTCACTCACCTCTTACTCACTCATTCGGCTGACAATGTAGGGGCATTTTGTAAATAAGGGGCCATCCGTAAATTACGTCGTACAAACTTTATGGTTTTTTGATCTGCCTAGCATTGTCACAGGCGGTCACTTGTGACTTTTTCAGTGATTTAAGCCAAATAAAACAGGGGTTTTCTAACTTTTTATTTTAAATAATCTATTACAAATATGACACAAAACCAAATACTACAGATAACGCCAAAACCAAACAATAATTAAAAAAAGGACTGTACATTTTAATAATATGAATATAAAAATAATACAAATTTAATTTTATATCAAGGCATTTTGGACACGTGTTTTCGATTTGCAAATGTGACTTCGGACAACCCCCCCACCCCTCTCTTCATTCTTTGTCTGTCGCACAATGTCACACTTCATTGGCGTACTCTGCCTCGATAATATTTAACGTAATTTATGGATGATTTCTTATTTAATTATGCAGTAAATCAATATTCTAAAGAAATGTGAAATAAATGGACAAAGGTAATGACAATTCCCCGACTGAGCCGACTTTTGAACTACGCAACTAAATAATGTAATAATTGTGAACATTTCAATATAATTAAGTATATATATGCGAAAGAAATTGTCAGTAACCTTATTATGTTGATTAATGCGCAACATGGATAGATATTTATGAGAGTTGAAATTTAAATGAGTTCGACCGAACATTTTTACAATTACAAATATATTTTTGGTATAATATTGTTCCGTCAATTACTAAGGTTGAATTTTCGACAATTGCCCAAAAATATTTATGCATTGCGAGTGAAAAAATTATCATGCGTCGCATTAATACTGCTACGCGAAAATATGCTGCCAAATGCGGTTGTGCGACACAATGTGTGGTTTCTGTATCTCGGACTAATGTTATTTAAAGGTTATAAACATTCCGTTTCTGTCGAAAAATCATTTATCTCGCGATAAAAGGAAGTAGTACCTGCTTGTCCAAATCGGTACAGCAATTTCGGAGATAAGCGGGAACAAAGGAACAGATTTAATTTTAAAAATTGATGTTTCCTTATAAGGGTCGAATAATAAGTTTCATTACATCGTGCCTGTATCGAAAATTCGTACATTCGGGTCTATTATCAGTGACGAATGTGTTACATAGCCTCCCGATTAAATAAATGTGCAATTTAGTACGTATGTTTCAAATTTTCGGCTCATGAACAAATAAGTGTTTCTTTTAAATGTCAAAATATTTATGGTTAATCTGAAAACAAATCTTAGTGCGCGTGCTTCACATTTTCAACGCATGCGTGCTATATTTATATGACATTATAAATTTTAGTGCGCATGCTTTAACTTTTCGACGCATGCGCACTCCTTTGTATGTCAAAATAAATCTTAGTGCGCATGCTTCAAATTTGCAACGCATGCGTCCCACATTTATGTTACAAAATAAATTTTAGTGCGCATGCTTTAAATTGTCAACGCATGCGCGCTCCTTTATAAGTCAAAATAAATTTTAGTACGCATGCTTTAAATTTTAGACGCATGCGTGCCTTTTTGATATGTTAAATTAAATTTTAGTGCGCATGCTTCAAATTTTCGACGATTGCTTATATGTCAAGATATTTGGCAATTTTTTTTTGCTGCGTCATCTTAATTTGTAACTGTTTCTTCTTCACTTAATTCTTCTTAAGATTAATTACAACCTATTTTCTTTAATTCATTTAAAATATTTCATTACATTTCGCACTTTATTGTGTTTTTGATTGCATATATGAACTTATTTTTAACCGACTTCAAATGAGGAGGGGGTTATTAATTCGTCTGTATTTTAAATTCTTTTTAATTTTTCTGCGACAAATGGACGAATAACCCAATATTACGCCAACCGATTTCGATATTCGAGGCTACCTAGCTTACGAGTCATCTACCGTAAGTTGAGCTGTTGTCGCAGTCAAATATGATCAATCTCTTTTATTATTGCATATTTATATAGACACACACACACACACCCGCTACGCTATATATGTATATAAACAATTCTGTAACTTTTAAGAATAGTAGATGTAAGTAAGCTGTAAGGTATTTAGAAAATACATTTAATTACATAAGATTTATGATGTAAAAGTTTTTGTCATAGATTTATTAATTGTCACATTAGCTTGCACGTGGTGCTTACCTTTAATTAGCTTTGCAATTAGAGTAAGTACTTTTACTTGTGTAAACTTCTCTGTATAAAAATGTTATCAATGCAGAAGCTGTTGGTGAGCCAAAAATAAAAAAATGATGATCAATGGAACTCCTCAACGGCTTACAGTAAGGGTGCCATTAGTGGCAGTATATCTAACTGTCTGTAATCAAATTGCAGTGACCTTACGTTTTTTGTTGCATTGGAATATTTACTTAAGATATATTATGTCTGAAACGGTAGTAGACGAGTGGAGGGGGAGGGGGCAGACTTCTTTGTGCTTTATTACCATATGAAAGACAATAGAGTGGTGGTCGCAGGGTGGTAAATTGTATCTACAGTATTACGTAAGAGAACGCTGAAAAGGAATACACAATTATTTTTTATTTATTAGGCCATGATGTGATCTGTGTTTGAAAGTTCTCATAAATATGTAAACAACTTGTTGTTGAGTTATGTAGTCGAAGTACGGGAGCTATTAATTCAACATCTAAATTTAGTTCATATTATTTAAAACTTTATTATTTACATTTTTATCGAACTTTCGATCCTGGTCTGATTGCATTGCCAAAGGCGTTTTCAACAATTGTCACGCGGTCGGCAATGTCATACTTTCGGCTCTAGGTGCGTAACTATGACACTACACACAATACAATTTCGTCTTTGTAGGTTATTACCTTTGCGCACTTCAAACAATTTCGTTTAAAGCTTAAAAAAACCCAAATTTATTTTATTTATGAGGTCGTTTAGGTTGTGTTGTACAATTTTGATTTTAGTTTGTAAATTAACCCTAATGTGGATGGCAGTGCAACGATGATGATTTTATAACAAATTGATTTTGTGGCGCATGCAATAGTACCATTATATTTAAACACAAACATTTTTTTACACTAATAATAAAGTGACAAAGTTCCCGGGTTAGGTTAGGTTAACCTACAATTTGTAGTTTTTAATGATAAAAAGAAAAAATATAGTTAGTTATCTTGCTACTAGAAACAGAAACACAAATAATAATTATATATGAAATTCTATATTTGTCTATTTTTCAAAACAAATTCATTTTATGTTTATTATTCTCGAATTATTAGTAATAGGTTATGAGTCCCACAAACTGATCTTCCAGAGTTTAGGGCAAGTTTTTGTCTGTTAGTTTTTGAGTTCAAACAAACCAAACAACGCGCAAATCACAACTAGACTTTTTAAATTGATTTTCGCTGCGATACAGGGCTTAAAACACCGTGTCTTGCCGTTCTTGCGACAAGGAAATCCAAAATTTCACTGTGGTGCGGGAGGCGTAACTTCCCTTTGGTTCCATGTCTGAAAGAGATAATTATATAACTGACATGTGCCATTGATACTGAGTACTTTGGTAAAGTAAGTAAGTAAGTAAGTAGCAGCCCATTAACGTCCCACTGCTGGGCACAGGCCTCCTCACTCCGAGGAGCGAGGGTTTTGTACTTTGGTATATCTACCTAAATGCCGGGGTTTCTAAGCCTTGTGCCGCACTGTATACATAAATTTTAATAAACTAACGAGGTCGTGAATACCTCGTACCGCGGATATAGCTTCACGCGGTCAGTATTGTGTAAATAAGAAGAAACATTTCCGAAGAAAGTTAAATAAAGAGAATAATTATGATGTAGAAGAATTGGGTGACAAATATAAGTCAATGTCATTGAAATTTGAAAAAAAAGGTAAGTTACCAATCAATAATTACAAATTATGCTGTTTAAGTGAAATAATTATCTAGGTATTTAATAAACACTAATAAGCTATGTACATTTAAAAATATGGTGTGTGATAAAATATTTATATGTCTATAGTAATCATAATTGATATTTTTATCATTTGTCAATCTTTATTTAACGTCTGGCTTGTTAGTGGAAATTTGTAGGTAGGTACTTAATTACAGTCGTTACTAAAAAAAGTATTTTTCAGTTGCGCATAGTTCTACAGGTCAATCTCTCTGATTAGGTGTTCTGAGTTTTTTGTTTTTCTGAGCTTTAAAATTCGTACAGCTATTGAAGATTATTTTTGTGTTCTGTTTTTAGCGATGTAGCATAAAGGATTATAGTATTTATCAGTATCTGTAATTACGTATTGTATAGTTGGAGAGACCCTTTTAATTTAACTAAGCTATGATGTTGACGTTTGTGTAAAAAGCTTAAAAGATGCACCAAATTACACTTTTGCACCTGGACAATAAGTTATTTTTCATTTTTATGAAATAAACTACAACAATGTTAAAAAACTGTAAAAATAAGTCTTGTATCATGCTTTGCAACTACAGATAACAATCGCCGTAACGATCCCATATCTAAGGAACTGCTCCAGTATATCGCTACACCTATAATCAACCCTATTCAGAAACAACAGCAAACTCTGCGCATTATCTCGAAAAGGGATCAAAGAAGAGATGTGTAGGATGTTATGAAAAACTCCGCACGTTCTTACGAGTATCAAGTCCCGAGGCTGACAAAAAATATATATTTGACCTGTTTTAACGAAAAATATCCAAAAGTTTGTTAAATAAATACGTACAATTGAATGAAATCGATATTTTATTCCATCATTAAAAAAAAAATGAAAATCTTCCCTTTTTCAGTGGTATGGTTTCCAAAATGAACGGCATGGGGTACATAAGATCCCACATTTTATTTTCTCTTTAGAATCTAGACTAAATAATCTAACCACAGGCCATGGCTGATTTGGGTTGATCAACTCATTGATAATAATAATCGCGACAAAAACCAAACGATTCGTCTTTTTTGGCGTCAAAAAAAGGAATTTAGGCTTAAACCTTAGCTGACACCGGCTCCAAATATAAGAATATGAAGAACTCTAATAAAGAATACGCAGTTATTTTTAACTTTTTAGTGTATACTAATATATTTTCTATGTAAACTAAAAAATCTGTCTGAATATGGATACATCTAAAAAACGTGATGCTCATATGCAACAGCACCATTTAAATGATACAACTTTACAAACTGAAATTTACTTTGGTACCACCATAACCAGGATCGAACCCGCAACCGCTTCACACGTAATACACCTTATAATTGATTACCATTTGATTACAGACAGTTATATATTCTGCCATAAACCGCACCCTTACTGTAAGCCGTTGAAGACCTCCATTGATCATCATATTTAACTACGACCATACCAACGATACGGTAGGCGACTCAAATATCTGGAAAGCCTATAAAAGATTCTGCCGAGTATCGTTAATTTGCTCCTAAGAATTGAAGAGTTTCGTTACTTTGTCAGGGATCCCACGATCAAAACCTAATCAAGCTATCATAAAACAATCCTTGAAGGTTTCCTTTCCAATCCTTTCCAATATAAAACGAACCATTGAAATCAATCGGTTTGATCTAGAGCTATTCGTACATTTGTCGCGCACCCAGTTCACCCAGTCGGAAGATATGAGGTAACAAACATAAAGCTGAAAAGCTGAAACCGCTGAATATCCTATTCATGAAAGCAGTTTTAGTATAATAATGGTTAAAAGCAATAATTATATTAATTAGGCAACTAGGCATAATTACATTTATAAATAGAAAAGAAGGTGATCTTGATAAAAAAGTGGAGAACGTTTGTCATGGATAATTGTATTTAAATTGAGGTAAAATAATGGAAGAAAAAAGTAAGAAGGGTAACGAAGGTATATTTAGGATTAACATAACATGTATTTTTCATTACAAGACCCACTTCCTATTATTATTCAAAAGCGATACTAATAATTTACATTTGTTTGCAGTCTTCTGAAGTTAAAATTCATGAAGAGGAAGAGTATAAGATTAAGATCTCCCGCCGAACTACCATATCTCCTATAGCAATCATAACTACCCTGACCCCCACTATGACTGCATTTCCTGTAATGCCTGGTTTCACTATGATGTCTTCGATACCGCCGATGTCTCCGATGCCACCGATGGCTCTGATGCCGACGATGCCACCGATGCCGCCGATGCCACCGATGCCGCCGATGCCGCCGATGCCGTCGATGCCGTCGATGCCGTCAATGCCGCCGATGCCGCCGATGCCACCTATGGTTTCGATGCCGCCTATGCCGCCGATGCCGCCGATGCCACCGATGCCGCCGATGCCGCCGATGTCTCCGATGCCACCGATGTCTGCTGGGCCGACTATGTCACCTATGACTCGTGTTCATTACTTCGCCCCAATGCCTAAAATTCCGATGCCTAACCGGCCCACGTCGGATGATATGCAAAACATGAAAGGAATACCTACGTCCTCGTCTTCTATGCCTACAGCAGCTACAGTAGCTCCTGGACCTGATTGTGTTTACTATAATGATTACAAGCCACATCCGACGTACTCTTCCGGTAAGTAAAAGGACACTTAGTAAAACAGTTTTCATTTGACCATTACAAAGCTACATTTAATTATAATGTATTTATATAGATGATTCCACTATATATTCAATATCTAATTTGTAATTTCAGGCACTTATTCTTCTTCAAATCCACCACCACCCCCTTCACCACCATCTGCACCAGCACCCCCATCTGCATCAGCACCACCATCTGCACCAGCACCACCATCTGCACCAGCACCACCATCTGCACCAGCACCAACAACAGTACCAACACCGGCACCAGGACCGGCACCAGGACCGGCACCAGCACCGGCACCAGCACCGCCATACATGGATCAACATTTTAATAACTATGGTCCTTTCCCGCAATACCCGGTGAGTAGAAGCGTGTTTTTAGAGTTCAAAGCGTGTATAGGAAACCTCACTTGTTATGTTAGTATACGGATACTTATAAAGGTATAAAATAAATAAATATGGAAAGGCGAATAAAAGGAAATGAAAGAGAAAATTTAACAATTTTTTTAATTATTACACTATTATGAATATAAACTACATAGCACTAATAATATATTTTTACATCCTCAGTATTCACATCCTCATGTTTACACCGAAATGCGAGTTGTCTACCCGTACGAGTCTTACTCAAATGGTAAGTATTTCAATATCACTTCGTATTGTAAAGAAAAAGAAAAGCCTACATGTATTATAAATTCAGAAACGTTTCCAAATATTTAAAATTTCCTATTTCTTTATCTTTTGAAATCTCAGAGCCAATGGGTCCACAATATGCTCCACCCGCACAACCATTTGGAGATCAACATGGCTACGAATATTGCGGAGCCAATAATATTCAAGGTCTCGTAGATACTATGGGCAATCTGGTAAGTGTAGAGATACCTGAATTTTATTATGATGAGTTACTTTACTTGCCTTTTTTCTGTCAATAAAGTTGTATTTTTTTTACAATTATAGAATCTATCTCACCATCATCGCGGTCCGCAAAGCCCTCCCACTCAATACATTCCACAAATGGAACTACGTTGTCCTCAGGTAAGTGCTCTAAAACATCACACATTCTCCCATCCCATCCTCCCTAAAAAATAATGGAATGATGAACGAATAATTTTAAGTAGGTACATATCATTTACACAATTTAAAAGATTAGGTAGTCAAAAGATGACTTACAAATGGAATATATAAAATTAGTTGTGGTTGTATATTTTTTTTTTTAAGCTAATGCACTTTTTAATTTGAATATATTATTTTTTACAGCACGCAAATATGGATGGATGTCCAGCTCCAAAGCCTACTGCAGGAACTGACAATCCATTGGCGCAAAACAAAAGTGGCTAAATTTTCACGTGGATATATTTTGAATCATAATCTTTTATTGTATTCGATTTATTATCTTTAAGATCCTATTCTATGTACGTCTTTCCCTTCCATGCCTTTATTAAGTGAGAAGATTAATTTTATCACATACCTACATTTTACACATTACTAAAATTGAAGTTTGTATTTCCTGACCTTACAACTACAATCGTGTTAATATTGTTTGCGTTAAAATCAATACTGCGATTTTATTCTTTGTACATTACTATGTAATCGTATTATTTGTATTTAATTTCAATTTAGGTTGCATTATTTTTACAATATTATGTAATCATTTTTATTTTTTGATTTTCTAACAATGAAAAATCATTGAGGTGGTAGGATTCACTGGAATCCGCCTGGGTTGTTACCACCCTCTCCATTAAGGCTGTTCTAAATGAACGTAATCCAACGTCAACAGCAGAGTAAGGAGAGAACCAGTTTTCCGCTATGCTTTTAGTCTATTTCAGCATCTACGGTATGCCCTACTTTACTGATTATCTATGTATTGATTATTTTTGTTTTTTCAATTTATTTTCAGTGTATTCATTTTATCTCTCGTTTAATTCGAGTACGTAAAAATTATGTTATAATCGGTTATTATTGCTGTCTTGTCTATCAATTCAATTCTATTTATATTTATATAAGTGGTTTAGCATGTAGTCATGTTTCGTAGGCTGCGTAGGTTAAATAGTATTTTAGGCAACTGGAGAGATAAATAGAGCATCCTCGACTACGAAATTTTCTCGCTGTGAGGATGTCCAATTATTTCCTGTGGTGCATATAGGATTTTTTCTTATATTGCTATGAAAAGGTCGACCACTTCAAGTTGAATTTTTAATAAAAAATTTCATTTAACGATCGTTTCGGGTGTGCTGCTTCCTTTGACACTTCGATAAATTAGTCGTTGCTAGGTTATCGGAAGGAAAAGTGAATTTACATGCGTGCCTCGTTCTTCAGTAATATCGAACCGGGACCGAAGGAGGTACTTTTGCTTCACATACAGGGACCGAGAAGTGAACTTTTCATCCGCAGTATAAAAAAACAATTTTAGGCTTGTTGATTATTTTGCATCCATTATTTTTTATAAGCAAAGCTGAAAGGGAAAATGACGTTTACGTCAATTATATTACAACAATACTTGTGGATAGGAGAACATTGTAAAGAGACTTAGGGTTAACATCATGACAAGGTAATAATTTTATTTTAAAATATAGGTTAGTATTAACTGTAGTATATAAGAGTTGTATCCTCAACAATAATTAAGCGTCTTGAACTCTTTTCTCCGATTTATTGTGTAGTAGTATGCACATACGATTTCATCCGGGTCTAAAATCTCTATATAAAGTGCAAATAAGTTGTTCTCGAAACTCCTATTAAAACAATCTAAGCATTTTGAAAGTAGCCGGAAAACAATATCAGGAAAATTAAAAAAAAAAGCAACTACTTGTGTTTGATGTCGTGGTAATAATTACATGAGCTTCGAAAAACACTGAAACTTTGTATAACAGAAGTACATACTGTCATCATATTTATTTAGTTGATTATACTTGATATTTAAGATTGTCCAGATTTTACACAGGAAATTTGCGTACTGTAACTGTCGGTAGAAGAAAATTTGTCTATTTACGCATAATGGTAAGGATGTTCCAATGGGTATACATTGTCTATTGCATATCCTCGTTTTTATAGTTTTATTTTGATAAGATCTTTTAAAATATATCAGTTACTTGTATATTTTTTTATATTATATTCGGTATTTTTTTATTTAAATTTCGGTCTACAGGGATTATTAATAATTTTGACTGAAGAATCTACCAAAATAGTTTAAATTTCTACTAGATTGTATATTTTACTCAAAATTGTATACGAAATTTAATAACTCTTTGTATTGTATACCCATTATACTTTAAGAATAAATGTTTAGTAAGTAAGATTCTATTTCGAAAGGGTAATTTATTTTATTTCTACTCTTATTTATTTTTTATACATAATAAATCAACCTTTTCATGGACAACTGTGACAGATATAAAAGAAAGTATGTATGGGTTAAGAATGAATGAATTACTGATCAAATGTTTACTCTACGCTGATGATCAAGTAATACTTGCGTCATCCGCTAATAGGAGATGGTAAATATTATGAATGAAGCTTTGAAAGGGAAAGGATTGAAAGTGAATGTAAACAAAACAAATGTCATGCTTTTTGAACGAGATGAATCTATGATGAATGGCAATATTATAATGGATGGGGAACAAGTGGAAGATTTTTTATACTTGGGATCTAAATTTACAAAAGATGGAACATGTGAAAGTGATTTTGAAAGGAGAGTAAATGCAGGGAATATGGTAAATGGTGCTCCGCACGCTTTTATGAATAGCCAGATGGTGTCTCAAAAGGCCAGAGTGGCAGTGCATGCAGGAGTGTTGGTGCCAACACTTAAGTATGGTAGCGAAAGTTGGGTATGGCAGAAGAATCACATAAGTAAAATAAATGCGGTAGAGATGAGAGCGTTGAGAAGTATGAGTGGAGTGAAACTGAGTGACAGAGTAAGAAATAGTATGACAAGAGAACGTTGTGGTATAAAAGAAGACGTAGTGACTAAAATTGAGAAAGGTATGCTTAGATGGTTTGGGCATGTAGAGAGAATGAATGAAAGGAGACTGACAAAAAGGATTTATGAGTCAAGAGTGAATGCGAAAGTTGGAAGGGGAAGACCAAGGCGAACGTTCCTGGACCAAATCCAGGACATTTTAAATAACGGCCAGGTCAAGAGTACTCTAAACCGACGAACTTGTATGAAAGGTTTAATGAGAATGGAAGAAGCGAAGGAGATATGCAAAGATCGTGTCAAGTGGAAGGACGTGGTCTCTGCCTAACCTTATGGGAATGAGGTGTGATGCTATGTATGTAATGTATGTAAGTTACATACATTTACTACTTTTAAATATAATTGTTTAACAAAAAATATTTGACTCTGTATGATTTTTTACATAACGTTTTAGTTTAACATATGTTTTAGCCATTATTATATTGAATTTTATCTATACAATTATGATATAATACAAGTAAAGGTAATATTCTCGATGTCATTATTTGTTTTATTTAATTCCATACGGTATCTCGTTGATACCGTATTGCATATTAGTTGTAATGTTTTGAGCTTGACTCGCCAGTTCTTTTAGTATGTGTAATTTATGTAAATGGCTTTTTATTAATAATTAAAGAACACGATTGTTTGGTGAGTCTGTTAAAAGGTACTTTTCCTCTAAAATTTTGAAAGTATCATAATATACTTTGTTGTAAAATCAGCAATGTTGCAGATTGTTGATTTTACAATTTTCGTCATAATTTTAATAGTTAACAATTTTGGAACACCTTTAAGTACTGCATTTGCTGTTAAGGTACCCGCCTTTTAAATTTCTCGCTATGTAACGCTAGTCTTATAATAATATCTTTCATTACTTCGGTTACAAGCTAGATTTTCACGTCTTTGTCTGTCTTCTAGATTCCGTTTATCTCTCTGTCAGTATTCATCAAAGCTGGTTTTGACCACGTGAATATTTA
Organism: Elymnias hypermnestra; assembly: GCA_015832385.1. Classification (NCBI taxonomy): domain Eukaryota; kingdom Metazoa; phylum Arthropoda; class Insecta; order Lepidoptera; family Nymphalidae; genus Elymnias; species Elymnias hypermnestra. Next base: position 2,014,204 of record JACTOM010000048.1, on the reverse strand, counting down.
GAAAGGCATACTTATACAAAATAAGGCAGGCAGCTGTTCAATTATTTTGATATTAACAAATGACTTCAACATTTTGACACAAAAGAACTATGGGAATCTTTTTAAATTGGGGAAATTATAAAAATGTTTCGATGTTGTGACCTGGTTGATATGAGTATATTATTTATAATATCGTTTCCTCCCTATGTTTTTGATTCCAATCTCTATAAAGATTATTGTTCATTGCATTTCTAAACGAAGTAACTGAAATAGTCAAGTGTATTTGAAATGAACGCTACCGCAACGCTAAATTCTTGATTAAACTAATACATTTAAGTAGACAACTATTTTCTGAAATGTCTACTACATTTAGTAGTAAATTAGGTTTATTGTTTAACTTAAATGTTTTCAATGCCTCTGCGAATACTTAATATATTTACATAAAATTAGAATTAAAAGGAGCTTAGCGAAATGCAATAGTATTTTATAATGTAATTAACAATTGCGATGTCTAGTTAAGAGTACTTTCAAAATGAAGAAATATATGGGCTGCACAATTTATTGACCGCCATAGACTTTCAGCCCAATATGTCTCAAGTAAATCTTGGATAGATTCTGACCTAGGTAGCATCAACAGCCTTCGTAGTTTCAATAGTGCCTCATCGCTTTAATCTCTGTCGATTTTATGAACGGGCAACTTCACAATGGAACTCCTACGAAAATCTATTCTAAGATCAAATTGAGATCATTATCCTTGTTTTAATACCAAATTTCAATTAAAGGTAATGAACAATTATAAAATACACAATAAAATGAGAAATTTTGGTGTCCTTTACGTATAATGCCTAGTCCTGAGAATGAAGAGTTGAGGCGCTAAGTGTTTTGGGTATCACAAAAACTTGATTATAGTCATTCTCAGTCATGAAGCAATAAAATTAGTTATAGTCTCAATCTTATACTTCAAAACAAATTAATAATCATTTCCACAGGTTAGGTTGTGTTCTACCCAGTAAATATGTTGGTTGAACATTATAATTCATACCACTTATAGCTAGACTTTGTTAACCACATATTGTAATTTATTATGACATGGTCCGACAAAAGAGCTGCAATACATGATATATTGATTTATCCTCTAATGGGGCTATTCTCAATTATTCTTATATTACATTTTACTGGTCCCTTGCCATTCCAGTAAGAGATGTGGGGCGGAAATGGCCCGTGAGGGGAGGGAGAATGCAGTGGACGCTTGTTCTCACCGCCTCCATAAATCTTGAATATGACTTATCCGCCGGGCCACCCGGGAGGAATTTGCAAGCTGATCCTCTGGTGTCCCACTCACAGATGAAAAGGATTCCGCTGGGATTTACTGGGTATTGCGAGGTCTGCGTCCAGTACCATACTTCTATACTCCATGGGTCAGGTTTTGTGCATAAATGCCTTTCCCAGTGAACAAAGGACTTTTTACTTAACAGGACAATACCCTTAAAGTAGGGTAGCAATTATGATGTGATATCTAAGCATTTGCCATTTCAAGACAACGTTTATGATGTCTTAATAAAAAATGAAGTTGATCCACTGAATATCACTGATCCTAATAAGGAAAAGAAGTCACCCGTATTTTTAGCTTGGACTGGCGTTATATGAAAATAAGGTAAGTGGCAAACCATTAACGTCTAACTGCTTGCCACAGATCTTTTCACTCATAGGGGAGAGAGTTTTTAGAGCATAGACCCACCACACTGCTCCACTGCGGATTGGACTCAAGTGCAATCTCTATTCCTTCACTCTCATAGTCCGACGTCACGGCAGTCCGACATGGACCTGAGAGACTCTCCTGAGTGCTCTCCGAGGCACGGGGGTGAAACACACCGCCAACTTCCCAACTTCGTGCAAATATTGAGAAAATCCTAATAGAAACTTCAATATCGATTTTTGAATTGGCCCGACCGGGGACTCGAATTCATCTCATATCTGTAGTCGAACATGCTAACCATTAGACTAATGAGGCAGACTGCCTTACTAGGCAGTAGCAGACGTATAGCGTAGTGTAGCGTTATATATTGAATCTTAATTATCCCCTTATTTGTATCGTTTCTTTATGAAACGAAAGTTTAAAGCTAATCTACACTTTTAAATATAATAATAATATTAAACTTGGGGATTTATATATTGTACAACAAAATGACTTTTAAGAATTAATAAACTTGATGAATAACATTTAATTAATAGTGTATATTATTTCGTGTTTCATAATATTTTTTCTTTGCAATGCCTTTAATGTTATTGATTCTGGTCTGCGTAAACATAAATATAGGACATAAGTTTCTTACTGTTTGTTACTTTAGTAACTTAGTTAACACATGTATACTCAACTATCTCTCGGCTTAAAAAGTGAAATATTCCACGAGATCGTCAAAGCTTTTCGTAATTCACTTAAAATTTAGTAAGATAGGTCCCTTCCCAATGTAGACTGTGATTAAGAACAGGTTCGTCCAAATTTTCACAGAATAGGGATCTACGCGAGTGACACTACTAGTAGCATTAGTCACTAGAACAGATTTGGAGCAAAAGATTTACAAAAATATATTTTCGATAAAATGTAATACTACATTCTATAGCTAAAACCGAACGGATCCCAGCATATCATTTTTATGGACGAGGTGCACAGAGAACAACATTTGCCTTGATAATAAAGACGAAATCTTTGCTTTTACCAGTCACACGATTCAGAGGAAAATCTGGCTAACATCTAAACGCAATATTATCCTAAAATAAACGTTAATAAATTAATGATAATATAAAAAAGTACATTTTAATTTTTTCTTATTTTAGAAACGGGGGAGCTGATTTTGAGGGGCCTTTCCCTGGCATATAGCTGATGTTACAAATAGTAACTCAGGCAACGTAATAAATAGTAAATAGTTACTTATTTTAAAATTAGGGTTCTGTGGAGAAATAATGTCGCTGCAAACGTTAGCACAATACGTTATGACCCACATATAGTTACAGAAAATCTATAAAAGCCGCTTTGTTTTTGACAAGGTAAGATAGTGGTTGTAAATTATGATTAATTTACGAATATTGTTGGCAAAATTTAAACAGTCTTGTACGACGTTTATGAATGTCTTGTGACAACAGCTTCCTAGTAATTCTGCTTTAATTGGCCCATGGTTTAATTTTCAGTTAGTAGATCAAATAAATTAGTTAAATCGTGGGGTTCTACACAAAAAACTATGAGATACGGGCTAGATGTTATGTCTTTCGTATTATATTTTTTCAAATTATCGATAGGTGGCGCTTATGTCAACGTTTTTTGATTTCGTCAGAATAACAACTAACTGGCCATTTCACAATAATCTTCTTTATAAAGATCGATCGATTAAAATTAAAATTTGTAAATACTTACGAAATTAGTTTGGTTAGAAAGCTGGCACTGTTGGTTAGTCGTTTGTCAAGTTTGCTTATTAATTTACGAAAACACCAAAAGTAATGAGAATCTGCAAAAAATATCTACTTGGTTGCATGTATCAACGGTGCTTCATTGCTGTCTGAGTTACTAAATGTACCTTGTTATACATAGATAAAATGCCTATGCCTTCTAGAACGGACTTCTTAATCTTATTACACATTGAGAAACCTTGAAACATTACATCAGCCTTTAATATTTTTTCAGAAAATAAATTTAATTCATAATAAAAGAAAACTATATTAACAGGCATCCACTACAAGTTAAAAAGGACATTGTATTTGAAGTTAGCAGAAATAATAAAAAGTGTTTTATTAATGTTTGAAAATTATAAGAATATAAAGATATGTAAGGGAGAGTGGGAACTGATAGTAGAATTGAAAAGTATAATAGTCTGCCGTATAATCCTATTATTTTAAGGACATCAGAATCAAAGTATTGCCAAGGCATACCAACACTTGCTTTCAGCTTCTTTACATACATACACACATAGTATCACGCCTCATTCCCATAGGGGTAGGCAGAGACAACATCCTTCCACTTGCCACGATCCTTGCATATCTTTTTCGCTTCTTTTCTTCTCATTAAACCTTTCATACGAGTTCGTCGGTTTAGAGTACTGTTGAACTGGCCGTTATTTAAAATGTCCTGGATATTGTCCAAGAACGTTCGCCTTGGTCTTCCCCTTCCAACTTTCGCATTCACTCTTGACTCATAAATGCTTTTTGTCAATCTCCTTTCATTCATTCTCTCTACATGCCCAAACCATCTAAGCATACCTTTTTCAATTTTAGTCACTACGTCTTCTTTTATACCACAACGTTCTCTTATCACACTATTTCTCACTCTGTCACTCAGTTTTAATCCACTCATGCTTCTCAACGCTCTCATCTCTACCGCATTTATTTTACTTTTGTGATTCTTCTGCTATACCCAACTTTCACTACCATACATGCCCTTTGAGACACTCTCTGTCTATTCATAGACGCGCGCAGGGCATCATTTACCATATTCCCTGCATTCACTCTCCTTTCAAAATCACTTTCACATGTTCCATCTTTTGTAAATCTAGATCCCAAGTATACAAATTCTTTCACCTCTTCCACTTGTTACCCATCAATCAAAATATTGTCATTCATCATAGATTCATCTCGTTCAAAAAGCATAACTTTTCTTATGTTTACATTCACTTTCATTCCTTTTCTTTTCAAAGCCTTATTCATAATATTTACCATCTCCTGTAGTTCATTAGCGGATGACGCAAGTATTACTTGATAATCGGCGTAAAGGAAACATTTGATCTGTAATTCATTCATTCTTAACCCATACATACTTTCTTTTAACTCTGTTAAACAGTTATCCATGAATAGGTTAAACAACCATGGTGACGCAACACATCCCTGTCGAACACCTCTTTCGACAGAAAACCACTCCGTGTACGCCCCGTTTATTCTGACACAAGCACTAGAACCCTCATAGAGAGACTTCAATGCCTGAATCAGATTACCGCTCACCCCATACGTAGATAACGTTGACCACAGCTCATTTCTTACATTTCTTCTTCAGCTTCTTTGATAAGAGATCCTGTGAAAGTGAATGTAACAAGGTAGAAAATGCTTGTTATTTCTACTAAATAATAAGTTAGGCTACCTGGGTCTGATACCCTATCAATAAATTGCACTACTATTCTAAGAAAGCCGTAAGTCGTACTAAATCATTTCATTATTTCACTATTAAAAGTAAGGGAAGTTCTGAAACATATTCTCAAAAAATTTGATTTAATAACTCACAAAATTAATGTAGACTATCGCAGTTTAACAGTATCAACGAATAAATTTTATTTAATTATCAAAGTATCATTGGTATCCTTGAAATATGAGTTAACTCACCAGTCGCAGGACCACTTATAAAGGTAGCTAGAATTTTCTTTAGATTGACATTTTTAAATTTGGTTATATCATTTGAATGAAGTGTCGGATTTTAATAATTCAAAAAGTAGTTTACAGGTATTGAAACGGTTTTTAATCATACTTATAATATTTAATAGTATAAGGATGAATACAGAGGTATGAGTAATATGGTTTGATTATCATCGACACGTATATTAACTTTTATAATGTAATAAAGTAGTTACAGTGACATGACTAGTTTTTGGGCATAGTAACTTTCGACAGAGTGAACCGACTTTGATGATTCTTTTTTTATATGAAAGGTGGTGCTTGTCGTAGAGTCCCATTTTTTGGTCTAGTTATGATGATGGCATCCAAGAGAAAACCGTGTCTTAAATTTGCATTAAGCAATGTGCTCGACAAATGGACGAATTTCGATGATTCGTTTTTTTTGAAAGGATATACATCGACGGCTCTTTGTTTAGGTTTTGATCATAGGATTCATGCCAAAGTAACGGATTTATTCAATTTTTAGGATCAAATTACCGATACTCGGCAGAATCTTTTATAGGCTACCCGGATATTTGAGCCACCTACCGTAACTTCGGTATGGTCAAGTAATTGTCGTAGTTAAATATGATGATCAATGGAACTCCTCAATGGCTTATAATAAGGGTGCGATTTGTGGCAGAATATCCAACTGTCTGTAATCAAATTGTAATGAGCTTATGTTTGTTGCTGCATTGCAATATTTACTTAAAGTAATATATGTTAAGCGGTCGTAACCGAGTTCTGGGGGGGGGGGGGGTACTTTTTCGTATTAGTGATGAACCCGATTACCATATAAAAAACTTTTGTAGCGGGATGGCAAAGTAACTGAACTGTGTTACGGTACCAATATAAATTTCACTTTGTAAAGTTGCTTCATTTAAACTGTGCTGTCTTAAATAAACAACTTTTTTTACGTGTACCCATATTCAAACAAACTTGTTGATTCACCTTAGATTAATCAAAAAAGAAATAAAATTTTTAACAAAAAAAGAATCACCTTCAATACAAACTCTTACAAATATATTAATATGCTCTAAAAAATAAAAATGATTGCGTATTCTTTCTCCGTATTCTTCCATTTGGAGTTTGGTCTGCTAAGGTAAAGTGTAATGTGGTGGTAGCAGAGCTTGTAAATCTCATATTTTAGATTTGTATAAATATAAACAACACTTAAAATTTTGTTTGCCAAAGAAGTTTTACTTCTGATATGTGTACTTTGTACGCACAATTTTTTTTTTCGGTTCACATTAATCCATTTTTATTAAAGAATTTTTGAGAAAGCGTATGTCGCTCAGTGAAAATGCAGCTTTCTAATGGCGAAAAAAATTTTGATATCAGTCCAGTAGTTGTGTGGAAACGTTACAAACATACATACTTACATACAAAAATACAAATATTACCTCTTCATAATATTAGTTTAGATATACTATTATTTCTTCAGACTCCACATCAACAAAAGAATTGGTTCATTTTTAAAAAGAGTAATTTCATTTCAAATAGGAGCTTTTCCAGAGCATGTCATTTTAATAAAGTTTAATTCTGTAAGCTGACTTGCATATTTTCTTTAACCACATAGAGTACCATAAGTACCAACTTATATATGCAAAATAAGAAATTTTCAGCAAGGTTTTCTACATTAAGGCAATTAGACATACAAATTTGAGTCGTCAGGAAGTATGTTAATACAATTACAAAGTTATGCTTAATATAGTATCATAGTAATAATAATTTGAATACTTTCTTTAGCTTCAAAAGTTTTGGTATTTTTTTGAAAATTAATTTCGTAACCCCTTTTTGAAGTAATTTCAAAACCCACTTAAAATGATTTCAGACTAGCTGCTCCGCGCTGTGTTACTTGAATAATTCTGGGTGCCTTTTCCTAAAATAAAAGTAGCCCATGTTACACTTTATAACATCAGCTATCTGCCAGAAAATAACCGTAATATTCGACTAAGCTGTATCATACGTTAGACAGAACAAACATACAGATGTACAGTCAGTCGAAAATAAAAAAAATGTATTTTTTGAAAGAATTACCGTATATATTCATATGCATTTAGCAAAATGCTGTTTATTTAAAATTAAAAACAAGCAACAGGGATGACGAGGGTTCCGCTGGGTTTTAGTGGGCATTGCGAGATCTTCCATCGCCGAGTCCCACACTCCTGACTGGTCATCGGTCCGTTAGCTCGTAAATTGCATTTCCCAGCGACAAAAAAAAAGGTGTGTTATTTGAATTACTGGAAATACAATTCATATTTCAACTTAGGTTTTTTTCTACAAATGGTGGAAATTGTGATTGACATATTTGACGATGACGATCTGCGAGGGAAATATATATATATATATATATATATATATATATATATATATAAANCTATATATATACGTGTCATTGAACTTTGCTTAATGATAGACCGATTTTGAATACATTTTTGTGTTTATTCAAGCGGATTTCAGAATAATAATTGGATCCCATAATTGCGTAATTTTCCGACGGTTTCGCTGATATGTTATATTTGATTTAAAAATAAATTTCTGGCAGTAAATATTTGTATAAAGACTATTATAGCTAAATCCAACCCCTTAATGTTTTGACTCAGCTGATCCAATCTCTTCCATTCTTCGCTTCAACCGATGGACGTCCACTGCTGGACATAGGTCTCACGTAATGATGTCCACAAGGCCCGATCTTGCGCCGCATGGCTCCAGCGACTACCGACGACCTTCTTTATGTCGTCGGTCCACCTTGCGGGGGTCTCCCTACACTGCGCCGTCCGGTGCGGGGTAGCTACTGCAGCACCTTCAGTCCGCAACGTCCATCGTTCTTCGGACTATGTGCTCCGCCCATTGCCACTTCAGGTTCACGATTCGCAGGACTATGTCGGTGACTCTGGTTCTACTACGGATCTCTTCATTTCTGATTCGATCACGTAGAGAAACTCCGAGCATAGCCCTCTTCATCGCACGCTGAGTGACTCTGAGCTTCCGCATGAGGCCCATAGTCAGCTTCCATTCATACTCAGTATCAATAATAACTATCATGTAGTATGATTATTTTCGAGATTTTAATATTATCAGAGAACATAGTCGCGGATAAACGTACGTATGTTAAATGTGCATTCATTATATTGCATGAAGTTCCAGTTCAGTTCGATCGATCTGGTTTATGTCTCAACTGCGCAGGTCCGATATCACAGTTCTCTGTGCTTTGTGCAAGGTACATATAAAGTGAGGTGAGGTGAAAACCAGTACTGATCATTGGTGTTTGTGATAAAATGGTAATAATTTGTGTCTTTTATAGTGAAATTAAAATAATGAGTGGTTCTTGAAAGAATATAAAGTGTGTGGGAACAAATTCAATATCGCTAGGGGTAGAAGCAGCTCTATTGGATATACAATCTAGAGGAAAATTATGGGCTACGCCTATGAGTACGCCTCTATATTGTAGAGACAATATTTATTAGGTCCAGAAAAATATTTTAAACTAGATTGTCCGTCATTTATTCCCATAATTGAAATATATTTACGGGTATACATATTAAATAAGAACAATATTGTTTTATGAAAATGATTCATAGGACAAGCGTCAAGAAAATTAACAAAGCACTGGCATATCGTGTCGTGCTTTCGTCATTGAAAGTAGGGAGGAACACCGTCAGATTTTGGTCGATAAAAGTTTCCCCGTAGTATTGCAGCTATCCACAAGGATTTCCTGGCGTTAAAAAAATAACAAAGCGCTGGATGGAGACGCTATTGCCATGCGCAGACAGAGGTCGGAGTGCAGCAGGTAATCGACGTCTGCTCCCTTAGGAATAGCTCCTGGCATCACCTACGGGACCTGTTACCCAACAGAGAGCGACCGAAAGAAGACAGGTGCTACGTCGGTTGCCACGGGCATGCCGCCCAAGCAGAGGAGTTTTATCGGGGGAGCCTTCTAAGGCACATGACAGGGAGGAGTGATTACGTATTTAGACCCCATGTTTTCGATATCAATCGTAGGGAGAAGCTCCGTCAGGTTTTGGCCGGTAAAAGTCCGACATAACTTGCGACACCTCCCCATGGCGTTGCTGGTATGCATGAGAATTTCCTGACATTAAAAAAAAATAACAAAGGGCTAGACGGACACGTTTTTGCCATGCGCAGACAGAGACCCGGGCGCAGAGGGGCGGCCCATGATCGACATCTGCCATTAAGGTTAGCTCTTGGGCAACAGATACGGGGCCTGTTACCCGACAGAGAGCAATAGAGAAAGGACAGATACTGACATCGGTTGCTGCGGGCATGCCACTGGAGTAGAAGAGTTTTATCAGAAGGAGCCTTGTAAGGCACATCATACTCGTAGGCGGGAGTGGAGACATATTCCGACCCTGTGCTTTCGCTATCGAACTTAGGGAGGAGCACCGTCAAGTTTTAGCCGGTAAAAGTCTGGCATAACTTACAACGCCTCCCAGTGGTGTTTCAGATATCCATGAGCATATCATGAAATTAAAAAATTAATAAAGCGTCACATCAGCTTTTTTCACTTATCTTTTTTATATACTAAATATACATAAAATAAGATAAGTTAAGGTCCCACTGCTGGTGACAGCCCTCCTCAGTCATAAAAGAGAGGATCACACTAGTGTACGCTATCACAAGTGCACTCTTTATTCCTTCACTGTCAAAGTCGTAGCCATCTATGATGGGACGCCTGTCCGATACGACTGTAGAGAGATCAGGTGCAGGAACGATGAGTTAACAAGCTCTCTGAGGTTCGTGGGTGATACCAACTTCCCAACTTTGGGCAAATACAGAGATTATCTTAAGAGAAACTTCAATATCGCCTGACGCTTAAATCTCGAACCCAGGACCTCATGTCTGTAGCCAAATAACGTGAATGAGGCAGACATATATTCATAATTAAGGTCTAAATAACGTTTTAAATATCTGGCTCTGAAGGCAACTACGTTTTAATTTACACATCGCTTAAATAAATGATATTTCCATTGTTTTAGCCCTCACGTATTTCAAACAATACAGAAGAAAAAACAGTCACCGTAACGCATTTGGGAAATTTTGAACCGTTCCCGGAATATAATTCAGGTAAGCACTACTTGAACTCTTTCACAAGGCTTACTTTACAATAAAAAATATGTAATATTTATAATTTCAGGTAATCCTTCCTCGTCCACATCGGCCCCGCAAATGGCAGTTAACAGTAATTCCTCTTCGAGGGATATCCAAAATTCTAATGAATCTGAAAACGCTGTAAGTGTTTTAATGGTAAACTTAGAAATAGTTTTTTCATAGCCGGGCAATCCTTGTTTAAATAGGTTATTACGCAATACTAAGGATTTTAATAAAAACGACGATATTAATCGTATAAATAAACATCATACAAGTTCAATATTATAATTTGTTGGTAGTTTTGTTGCCATGATTATTATTTGATGCGACAATAAAAATATTATGTAAAATCTTGTAGTAATAATTTAATATCTATTATTTCAGCCTCCGCAAGCACCAAACAACATTGATCCGAATCCAAGCGACTTCGAGGGTCGTCAAGGACAAAATGCAGGTTAATTACAAAATATGACTTTTATACTTGTTTGATTTATAAAAATATATGTCATATATTTTACTAACATTTATTAATTCTAGGCAGTGCTCGTGGACGTGGACGTGAACGTGAACGTGGACCACCACCCCCAATGGTATTTGGAGTGTACCATGATCACTTTGATGGGACACTGCGAGATGAGATTATTCAAGATGTCGTAAATGCTTTGGATCATGCAGTAAGTATTATCATAGACAAAAACATTGACTGTATTTAGTTACACTGATAATAATAACAATATTATTTATTTCTTCAGCTGCTAGCACGACCAGTCCTAAACAACGGTCAAGTGAGGGAGGGTCCGCAAAGATTCCAACTTGATGTTTACGCATACGATACTGTTATAACTAGGGTAAGTATAATATTATTCATGACTTTTTTTTCTTGGTGACAGTTTATGGTCTTGTCTAGTAACAAGAGTTGTTGCCATTAAAAAATTGTGTTCAAGTATGGTACTGTACCGAAATCTTTGTCATATTTCTTACGAGCTTAACTTATTTCTGTCAGAGTCAGACAAACATGACTAGTAACAGATAATGAAAAAGCTGCGTTATCTAGTGCTATTAAACTCATGCGCTAATCTGTACGTTAAAAATGTTACTATTTATCATATCTAAATAGAACTAAATTAATTCCAGAGAGCGAATGGGATTGTGAATGGAGGAACATTGCCTCGTGAGGGACCGAATAATCTACCACCACAAAATAACAGCGGTTAAATTTCTATGTATTACACGGAAATCTAACAAAGATGTAATCATTAAAATTTTTGAATGTCTTCTTCCCTATACTCCTTTTCTGACTTTTGTCAGTCCCGCGAGCGCGTTCCTTTGTGAATTAGTTCCGTAGAAATATATATATACATACATATATGTACTACTGATCTATGACCTGTTAATGCTTACGACTGACCACTATTCACTCTATTTTAATTAATACATGTTAAAGGAAATAAAATTAGCGTTGTAGTTGGAATAGTAACTAAGTGTAGTCTTAAATTGATATATATATATATATTGCCTCTTCATTAATTTTTAATATCAGTTAATTATCATATATTGTTTATTGAAGTGAAACTTCTTTGGCGCATGAGGGTACAATTTTTACCGATGAAACGCGTGATTAGCGTCACGAAAGTGTGCAGCGTAATTGTACTAATTCGTTTGAAGGTTACGTAGTTTTATTTGCCACTCGTCATTCAATAATTTAGTAAAATATAAAATAAAAATATTACATAAATTCTCAACAATAATGTATAATAATGACAAAAACACATGGCATTTTTATTAACAATTCGTTATTTGAGATTTCAATAAATTATTTGTATTAATTTTCGACACTTAATATTTTAATGACAATTAAGTTCACTAAATTCCTAACATCCCTCCCTGTAAGTCTGTGAAATCTAAAGTTTTAGATTTGTATAATTATAAACAAGACTTAAAAATTTGTTTGCCAAAGAAGTTTCATTTCTGACATGTGTACTTTGAACGCACGCACTTTTATTTTTTTTATTATTATAATATTATCAATTGAAGTTCAACAATCTCGTCTTGAAATAAAAAACATATTATTAGAGTACTAACTTTTACAACCCTCTCTCCTCTGAGTGAGGAGGCCTGTACCCAGCAGCAGGATGCTATTCGGCTACTACTTATTTTATCTTTTACTAACTTTGTATTATTTTAAGAGTTTAGCGGATTAAGTATATAGTTTTTTGAATTATTTAGTTGTAAATTATGTGTTAGAAATTCCGATTATTTATGTATTATAAAAAATTAATCTTACAATAATTTTGAATAAATAAAAAAAAACTCTATCTTAACATACGATATATTAATTATACATATGTGTAATTATAGTTTCATTAGGTTCTTATTTCTTTAAAATAACGGTTAGGTATAAGAAAATTTTAAAATATTTATGCATATATTTTGGTAGATAATATTATATCTATTCATTTTAATCATATACCTTTTGTATGTATCGGATGACGTCCCCTTTTGAGAAATAATTTATTCTGCTTGGTTTAGGTTGCTCAAATGATAACAATAACAAATTTTTTAGAATTATTTCTTCTTATTAAAGTCTTGATAGTAAAAATTCCTTCATGATAAAAATAACGTTTTTCTCCTGATACACGATTTTAAATAGATTGGTTTCATCGTGGAATGGCGGGGCTTTCCACCACAAATTCCACCAAAAATTTTTTCGTTATTAAAATAAAAAGGGTAGCTATTACAAAATTAAAACCCAGATTGGAAGAGCAACTTTTCATATGAAAACGAAATTACTTGTACGCACACAGTTGTCACTAAAAGATAAAAATAACTAGTTGATTGTGAAATAGAAATTTTAATTTATTTCTAGTAAACAATGACCCTCAAGTCTCAACACAGTCTCAACTTATGGAACTTTGAGACACTTTTGGAAAGTGATAATTTTTCACATACAAATATATATAACAAGCGATTGACATTTATACCTCTGGAGTTATGATCCATCAAGTGAAAAATTGCTGAACTGCTCCCACACTATCATAACTATAGTACTTTTATCTGAATGTTAATGTAATATGACGTAGTAATTTTTCAGAATAATATAATAGATATTATTATGCATTTTATGACTAATCAATGATCATTCTATTTGAACATGTACTCACTACTCAATTTATGTATGTTAGCAAAACTGTTGAAATAAACTAGTTGTATTTCAAAGAACATCAACATGTGAATTTGTTTCATTTATTACCAAGATGTGCTTGCCCTATTGCTTCGTTAGTATTCATACCACGCTTAGAAACCTGATAAAAATTCAATGTATGGTATTTTTAATATTTGAATATTCTCGTTCACATTAAAATGTCGAAATATAAATATAATATTAGGAGTGATGACACCGACTCCAAATATAACACTACGAAGAACACTATAAAAGAATAAGCAATTATTTCTTACTTTTTAGAGCATATTAATGTATTTGTAAGTTTGTTTTGAAGGCGGTTCTTTTTTTGTTAAAATTTCTATTTATTTTTTGATTTTCAGTGAATCTGAAGTAAAATAATAAATTTATTTCAATATGTGTACACTTAAAACGCGTTTTTCATATGAGATAACACCGTTTAAATGAAACAACTTTACAAAGTTAAATTTACATTAATATCGCCACACCCGGGATCGAACCCGAAACCCTTATACCACCGCTTCACACATAATTCACCTTTCAAATATTGCAATGCAGCAACAAACGTAAGGTAATTGCCATTTGATTACAGACAGTTATATATTTTGCCAAAAA
>JACTOM010000048.1:1931093-1999102 GCA_015832385.1 Elymnias hypermnestra | reverse complement strand
TTCACAGCGTATGCGATGAAAGACGTTTTATGGCTAATTTTTTTACACCTTCGGTTGGTTTTAATAGGAATTTCTAAAGATTTCTATAGTAATCTAGTACTAAATATAGCCTATATTACTCAGTGATAATGTAGCCTTCTAATGAAAAAAGAATTATTAAAATCGGTCCAGTACTTTTTGAGTTTATTCGTTACATATAAAAATACAAATCTTTCCTCTTTATAATATTAGTGTAGATAGCACATGATAGATGATAGATAAAGCTCTTAATAACTTTAATATTCGCAAATTAAATTAACGTTTTTGCACGCGAACTAAAAAGTTTTTGGCAACGCAAACTTCCTTTGTTATAATCAACCTACTTCATTACAATAACAAAAAGGTTCTACTGTATTGTTATAGAACTTGAATATTTGTTAGATTTAATAGTTAAAATGTAATTGCATAGGATTTTTAAAAATATCTCTGTACCGAGATAAGGCAACGAATTTGGGGGTATACAAAAATAATTACTTTAAATTAAAATCTAGTATTAATAGATCCATTTTATCGATACTTACATGATGGAATGCATGGAACGGAATAAAATAATATAGTAAATTAGAAATACAATAAGTAGAATTCGTCTGTTTAAGATCTAGCCCTTTTGTTTTCTAGTTCGAGATGGCTGTTGAAGATTATTCTTGCGTCAGGTGTACATATATGATTCATTATTGGAAACTTATATTAAAGCTTTAACAAATGTAAAACCTTAGTAACAATTACAACTTTCTATGTATATATATCTGATTTTGTAACACAGTATTTCTAAGAAACATTAATGTTTACCTTACTACTACTAAAAATATAATTCAAGGATCACTTATGAGGTAAAACAAAAACGATCATCTAGGTTGATGACTGGGTTGATACAATCATCAAAATTACAAAAAACGAGGGCCATCAATATTTATAAATATCATTTTCATTTCATATTCAAGTTTGAGTTGAGTTTGATGCAATATGAGTATTCAACAGTAACATGCATTAATAATGGGCGCCCCACAGAAATTCAAAATTTGTGGATATTTCACTACGAACTTCTATTCGTCAAAGTGAACATAATTTATTAACAGAAAACCAATGTGAAACACTTGTGGGTACTTCCTTTATTTCTACCTCCATATTATTAGCCTACTACTACCTATTATATTCGCAACAATTTATTTTTACAGGTACCGTCACTGAGAGATTGCTAAAGTCCCTTGCACACTTATTGTATTAAACCGAAAAGAAAATATCTTTTTCTATCATACTTAGATCGAAAGTTCTTATTTTCAGCTACGAAAGTGCTACATGGCCGCCCGATTAAATAAATACGTAATTTAGTTGGCATTCTTCAAATTTTGGAAGCACGACTTAATTCGCGTTCCTTTTAAATGTCAAAATAATTTTTAATTTGCTTTACTGCGTCATCAAATTATTTTTAATTATTTCGTCATCACTTCATTTTTCTTCAGATTGATCAGAAATCATCTTATATAATTTATTCAAAATATTTTTTTAAGTTTCGCAGCTCTATTGCAGATCTAAACTTATTAAGGCTATAATATAGTTTATGTTTAAAAGTTGTCTAAACTAATATTATAAAGGGGAATCATTTGTGTTTTTGTATGTAAGTGTCATAAAAACCTTGCCAAAATTTATTGAATTGATTGGACTAATTGCCAAAAATTTACCGATGTCACCAATAGAACCAATAGAATAGGCTGTATTAATTTCTCAAAAATCAGGGATCCCTAATAAATATGCATTAATGTAACTCAAGATGAGAAAATAATTAGTTACAAAAAAATTGTCATCGCGTCCGCTGCAGAAACTATTGATGATAAAACTAAAAAAGTTCTACAATATTATAGAACGTATTAATATCTATAAAAAACGTCCATTATACCATATGTCCCTGTAGTTATACCATATGCCACTATAGCTAGATTTTTGCATTTTAAAAGTTAATAAAAGTGCCGACCATTATCAAACCATATTATTCATACCTCTGTATTAATGCTCATCCAGTTAAATATCTGTAAATTGCTTTTCATTTTATTAAAGTCGGACATTCTATTCAAAAGATATAACGAATTAAAAAATGTCAATCTAAAGAAAATAATGTATCGAGTCGAACTCCAGAACAAAACAAAACCACGTCAAATATATATATATATATATATATATATTTGACGTTTGAAGAAGAAGAAAAGTTTGCATTTTGAACTTTTGTTTTTATTTCTAACAATTTGTAAGAATCAAGCTTAAAATTACTGAAGCGATTTAAAAAATTCTTTAATTACCTCCTTTAATTCAAGAATTTTTCAATACCTGTAGAATATTTTTAAATTAGTTAATGTCGGACATTATACGTAAATGATGTTACGTATTTAAAAAGTATTAGATATATATTCGTTGTAAAGTAAAATCTGTATGTTGATTAGATTATGAATGTAGGTGTGTATCTAATAATTTGGAAGAAAGTAATTAAAAACTAAACAAAATAAAACCTTATGTTAACATACATACATAGCATCACGCTTCATTCCCATAAGGGTAGGCAGAGACAACATCCTTCCACTTGCCACGATCCTTGCATATCTCCTTCGCTTCATCCATTCTCAATAAACCTTTCATACAAGTTCGCCGCTTTACAGTACCTCTGTTGACCTGGCCGTTGTTTAAAATGTCCTGGATTTAGTCCAGGAACGTTCGCTTTGGTCTTCCCCTTCCAACTTTCGCATCCACTCTTGACTTATAAATCCTTTTTGTCAGTCTCCTTTCATTCATTCTCACTACATGCCCAAACCGTCTAAGCATACCTTTCTCAATTTTAGTCACTACGTCTTCTTATATACCATAAAGTTCTCTTATCACACTACGTTATGTTAACAAATATAAATAAATATATAGTCCGACTTAGTAGACTTTCCACTGTCACGAAATCAGTATCTAAGCGGGAGAAAACGCTGGCCTTTGCTAGTCTTAAATTAATAAGTTAACAACTTGTTGGATAGTTACGTCGTCGATGGGTGAACGCTAATGATTTTGACCGTTCGATGCTGATCTGTTAAAAAAAAAACTGTTAACGCATAACAGGAGAAAAGTGTGGCGGCAATGCTAATCTTCTCTCCCTACGAGCGTAATATACTAATTGGATATAAAGACTCGTTAAGTGATAATTACTACGTATCGCCATGCATCAAAATTTTATGAAGGGTTTAACAAACTTTTATCTTAGACTGTATCATCACTTGGTAGTGGGCGAGACTACACTCAAGTGCAACATATGAGTTATAAAAAAGGTAAATTATCTCTTACCAGTTAAACGTGTCTCCATCTTAGACTGTACAAGTGATCATCTTTTGAGATTATTAACTGCCAAGCGTTAACCTTTCCGAAAAATAAAAACAAAATTATGTTTGTGCGGTGTACAAGCCCTCTTATCAAATTCCTAATGACGTTGGACGCCATTACTCCGCACAGTGGTCTGAAGACGAATCGTGATCATAGCGGAAAAAGAGGCGCTGCAACTTAATAACAAAACAGGTATGTTTTAGATAGTGGCATAAGTGTTAAAATATTATAATTTTTTTTTAAATCTCCCAATGTAATTAATAGTTGTGTGCGTATTTGTTATTTGAAGTTATCTTTGTACTTTTCGATGAAGCATGATATCGCGATGAAACCGTTAAACAGTTTAATTTTAAAAAATAAATAAATTAAACGTCAAAATTATTACATATGTCATTTATTTATTAACATAAATAAGTTTTCTTAAAGCAATATTTGTATTAAACATTATAAAAACGAAACAGAGATTATCTCTTGTGTTAAGATGTGAAATATCTTTGTACTGTATCTTGAACCGGTAATATTTTGCACGAGTTTAATGCTGCTTAACATAATCTTTTCTAGCACCACATATTTGTTTGTTCTAGATCAAAAACAAAAAAAAAAAGTAGTACCCACAATTTCCAAAAATAATAAAATCTCTAAATAGGCATTGTTTTAAGTCTAGTTAGTACATAATACTAATTAACTTTTTTTTTGTGATTTTCATTTCTGGTTTGAAGGTCTTGTGGGTATCATTTCGTGACACTTATGTCCAGCAGTGGACGTCCATCGGTTGAAGCGACGAATAATTAACTTTTATTTAATCTCTAAATAAATGTCTAAAATATTTTAGTGTACCTACCTTAAACCTAAGTTTTAACGGATATTTACACGTGAGATTTTCTTTTTGTAGTCTAATGTTTTTTAATTGAAGAATTTGATATTGAAGAGATGGAAGGATCATTTTGAAAGTTTGTTTGAAAGAAATGAAGCAGAGGTAAATATGGCCTCTGCGGATAGCAATGAATGTAAGACAAGTGATAGCGAGATTAGTATGGATGACATCATGAAAGCGATAAAAGGTATGAAATCAGGTAAGGCTGCTGGGTATGACAGAGTGTCAGTCGAGATGCTGAAGGCTGGCCGCGGGATTGTGGTAGCTCAGCTGTACTGCCTTTTCAATATATGCTGGGAGAAAGGTCAAGTCCCAAGAGATTGGAGCAAGGCCGTAATTGTCCCTCTATATAAAGGAAAAGGGTCACAGCAGGAGTGCAAAAATTACCGCGGTATCAGCCTTCTTAGTGTCGTCGGCAAATTGTATGCAAAGATATTAATTGAAAGGGTGATTAATGAAACTGATGGGAAAATATGGGACGTGCAAGCGGGATTTAGAAGAGGAATGGGATGTACGGATCAGGTCTTTTCTTTACGGTGCATAACTGAAAAATGTTTGGCTAAACACCAAAAAGTTTATTGCGCGTTCGTAGATTTAGAAAAGGCCTATGATCGAGTGGTGAGGAATGAGCTGTGGTCAACGTTATCTACGTATGGGGTGAGCGGTTGTCTGATCCAAGCATTGAAGTCTCTCTATGAGGGTTCTAGTGCCTGTGTCAGAATAAACGGAGCGTACACGGAGTGGTTTCCTGTCGAAAGAGGTGTTCGACAGGGATGTGTTGCGTCACCATGGCTGTTCAACCTTTTCATGGATAAATGTTTGACAGATTTAAAAGAAAGTATGTATGGGTTAAGAATGAATGAATTACTCATCAAATGTTTACTCTACGCTGATGATCAAGTAATACTTGCGTCATCCGCTAACGAGCTTCAGGAGATGCTAAATATTATGAATGAAGCTTTGAAAGGGAAAGGAATGAAAGTGAATGTAAACAAAACGAAAGTTATGCTTTTTGAACGAGATGAATCTATGATGAATGGCAATATTTTGATAGATGGGGAACAAGTGGAAGAGGTGAAAGAATTTGTATACTTGGGATCTAAATTTACAAAAGATGGAACATGTGAAAGTGATATCGAAAGGAGAGTGAATGCAGGGAATATGGTAAATGGTGCTCTGCATGCTTTTATGAATAGCCAGATGGTGTCTCAAAGGGCTAGACTGGCAGTGCATGCTGGAGTGTTGGTGCCAACACTTATGTATGGTAGTGAAAGTTGGGTATGGCAGAAGAATCACAAAAGTAAAATAAATGCGGTAGAGATGAGAGCGTTGAGAAGCATGAGTGGATTAAAACTGAGTGACAGAGTAAGAAATAGTGTGATAAGAGAACGTTGTGGTATAAAAGAAGACGTAGTGACTAAAATTGAGAAAGGTATGCTTAGATGGTTTGGGCATGTAGAGAGAATGAATGAAAGGAGACTGACAAAAAGGATTTATGAGTCAAGAGTGAATGCGAAAGTTGGAAGGGGAAGACCGAGGCGAACGTTCCTGGACCAAATCCAGGACATTTTAAATAACGGCCAGGTCAAGAGTACTCTAAACCGACGAACTTGTATGAAAGATTTAATGAGATTGAAAGAAGCGAAGGAGATATGCAAGGATCGTGGCAAGTGGAAGGATGTTGTCTCTGCCTACCCCTATGGGAATAAGGCGTGATGCTATGTATGTATGTATGTTTTTTAATTACCTTATGTGGTAATCGTGTATTTTAAACGAAATGTCTTGTTTTGGATTGATTTAAAACATCGAGTAGAAAGTGTACACAAAGTTCTGGTCGTTGTTATTAGGTTTGCGGACAGTTTATAATAATAAAAAGAGATAATCCCAATGTATATTTGTTAAAATTGCGTATCTTCGACATTTTGAATATCCTGCTGTAAATTTATCCAAAACGTAGGTGCCTCATCTGTTTTGTGAAGCTGAAAATCTCACAAAATCTGCAAACTTATGAGATACTTTCAATTTGAAAACTTTTTATATGTCCGATTCAAACCGACCGGTTTCAATGATTTTTTTACCACTAGGAAGCTGGCCAGAATTACTATGTCTTTGTTGGTAGGTTGGTAACTAGCCACGGCCGAAGTTTCTCACCAGTCCAGACTAAGACAACTTGGAAAATACGATTTTCTAAATTCGCCCTACTGGGGATAGAACCAGGGGGCTCTGCTAGCAAAGTACGATTACTCGACTCGCAACACTGCGTCAGTGAGGGCATCAATTCATGTTCTACAATATTATACGCGTAGAACGTATTAATAACTATAAAAAAGATCGCGGTACCATATGTCCATCTAACGTAGTTATGGTACTTACTATACAACTACTTTTTTGCATTTGAAATATACAAGTGCCGACAATATACGAACCACATTATTCATACCTCTGTATTAATCCTCACTCTATTAAAAACGTTTCAATACCTTTTTAAAATTATTAAAATTCAACATTCCATTCAAAAGATATAATGAATTTAAAAATCTCAACGAATATAATGTATCCCGAGTCGAACTCCAGAGTGTCAAATGTTGCGTGTAGTTCTAAGACAAATAATTATTACAAATATATGTCTTTTCTAATATTATAGACGAGTGTTTTGAATTTTGAAATTCTGTTTTTATTTTTAAAACTAAAAATTACTGGACCGAATTAGAAATTTCTTTCAAAACCTGTCGTATATTATTAAATTTACTAATGTCGGATATTCTACGTAAATGATGTTACGAATTTAAAATTGAATTAGTAAGATATTTATTCGTTGTAAAGTAAAATCTGTATATTGATTAGTTTCTTTGTATCTAATAATCTGAAAGGAAGTAATTACGTAAGTAATTAAAAACTAAATGAAATAAAACTTTTCTAACTTCTAACAAAAATAAATCTATATTCCCACTTAGTAGATTTTCCACTGCCATGAGAACAATATAGCATGTAATAATTCGCGTTACTGCCTATCTCTATCACTGGTTCTTTACTAGTTGAATTTTTAATAATACACGTTCACTCCATTTTTAAATATTGACAATAACTCTATTTTGGATTTAAGTTATTGTCGTTAGTTATTATTTTATCAGTAAAATATCAAATAACAGATATGTTAGTTAGTTATCCCATGCTTACTAACTGCCGTATCAGGAACGATATGCTCTTATGCTGTCATACGAAGCTTTCGATATAACATAAATGAGTAATGTGTTAGCACCATCTTTTAGATTAGTTTCTCGATTCTTTTTCTTTCATTAACTTTATTCATAATATTCATAGACCACAAACACATTTGCTATATATGAGTAGCTTAAATATGAAAGTAAGCTACAGTACATAAACACTGGTCTCTACTAAGCAGTCAGCTCACTTGACTTTTAGCTAAATTGCTACTTACTCAGAATCATAGATATTTCTGATGAAGTTGAAGATTGAATGAAAATATGTCTTATTTGTAATTAAATCAATAAAATAAAAATCTTAGACAGAAAGATCATGGTTGAACGCTATTTGATAAAGGTATTTTTTAAAGCTATCTGTGACGTCCAAGTTTTAAAAATAAGTCCAAGCATGCGCACTTGGCTTAGGTCTTGCTTCGATTTGTGAACCTAGGCATTCAGCGCTCTCTTTCAGAGCTAATAGGACGCACATTGAAATTAAGTAAGTAGTGATAACTATTGTGAAAGTTTCAATAATTTCTAACTTAATTAAGTGAAATATTAGTAAGAGCTTTGCATTTTCGCTTGTTTCTTACGAATAATGCCTGTACAAGAATAACAAAACTTAGATTTTTAGATTTAGCCATAAGATGTTATTGTTATGTTCTTAATTAAGTAATATATTGTACAATGTTATTATTAAGCGACTGAAATTTTATATTTTTGTAAATTTCTATGCGAATATTTTTTTACAATTTAATATAGCAGTGCGAATAAAAATGCGAGGTATACTGAAATATTTAATAATTTTAGTTTGCACTTATTTTTAAAATGTAACAAGCGTTTTGGTTGACCTTAATAACATTTTTTTTAGAAAACAATCATCATTTAAAACGATTTAAAATGAAGCTTTATGAGGGGCCTTCCGTTCAAAAATCACATGATGATATATCAAAAGACCCGGACAAAGTTTACGATGATGACTCCACCCTAAGTGATGATAGTGATATTGAAGCTGAAGGTTTAGATGCTACAGACATTGATTGTCGCCGTGGATATAGCGTAAGTGTAATAAATTACCATGAGGTCTTTTGATTTTGATCAAATTATCTTGATTTTTTTATAATAGCTTATGTTCTAGTATTAGTTTTATATAACTAGAGAAAGTTTGGTTTGTTTTGCAATGCTAAATGATTAATGCGTCATCTATGCGTTGATCTTACTTTAAGAAACCTTCATAAAATAAGAGTTGTATTGTTTCATCACATGTCATAAATAAATATACAAAAATAAACGCAAACAGGTGACGAATTTGTCACGCCTTTTTTTAGTGTTTCATCTAAAGTTATTTGAAATGGAGCTTAATAGTAATAACTTTAGTATGATACGATACAGAAAGTACTTTCATTATTACATTTTACAAATTTCAAATTATTTTCAAAGGTCCCTGCGCACTAACGGTTTTTGAAAATAATATTTTTCCTTTTTATTTCTATTTCTTATAAATAACACGCTGATAACACTGCGATCATAATTAATTATTATTTTTGCAGTCCTCTTTCTTCTCAAATAATACCCTAGAATCAAATGTAAGCGAAGAAATGGGTGAGTACGATTCAACTCTGATGGATCAAGCTGGTGAGTAAAAGAATTATTTTTATTTCAAATATTTGTTTGAAATCTCTATTATAGTTATCGTCCGGCTTATCTTATGAGCTGTAGTAACAAATATCTCGTCGCTATAGATACTATCCTTTAAAATTTAAGGTCCATCAAGCCTTCCTGCTCCTGCACCTCGTGAATTTGGAACAGTGTTCCTTGTCGATCCCACGGTTAATGATGAAAATGATCCGAATCTTTTCAATATTTCGGAAAACAGAGTAAGTATTTTAATGAACGTAAAAAGTAGCTAACAATCGCAATAATTTAACAAAAATGGAATGAGTTTAGAAGAATTTAAGAAATAGAATAACCTGAAAAACCAGTCAAAGGTTATATTGATTTTGCATTAATGATGTTGATTATGGGTTTTATTAGCCTATTCTGGGATCAAAGGAATAAATAAACAAAAATCAAACATATAAATAGTGTGGTCGTTTCTCGCTAATGTGTAACTGAGTGTATCTTACAGATTAATAACGATTTGTTATATAGGAATGCAAGACATAAAATTATTATTTATATTTTTACTGGTTTTATCTTAATATTTTGTCTCCAATATTTTACTGTATTCCTTAGAGTTTTCATTTCATTGTCTGTATTTAAATTCTTTACAGCATCCTAGTCAATATAACAATTTGAATGGCGTGAACGTCAATGTACAGCCGTATCGGAGATATTTTCCAGGTGAGTCAAATTAAATATTTTTTCCACAATATAACGTCTCCATATTCATTGTCACTAATATAGTAATTTATGATTATACAACATATTTTAAAGATTTTAAAAGACACATTTATATTTCAGGAGCTATGCCGCCACACATGATGGCCCCTCCATTGGAGTTCGTTGTACCGAATAACCTGATTGACGACGTTGACCTCTACCAAGATTTTGTTTCTGATCTTGGCAACACTGTAAGTAAAAGTAATTGAAGAGAAATTTTCGACTTTTCACCAATGCAAATAATGATCATAACTGTTCTTTAACAGGTTGCGTCATCTCCTATGCATGGCCGTAATCCCCAAAATCGTCAATTCCGTTGGGATATTTACGTAGACGAAACCTCGCAGTCTGTAAGTAAACTATAAAACCTATAAAACACTCTTAGTTGTATTAGCACTGCTGCGGATGGATATTTACTCTATCCAAAATTTTCAAGATTTTATTTAATGGCATAAATCCCAAACATCTCATATTTTAGTGTATCAAACACATTTAAAGCATTATTATATGTATTCTAGCAGACTCGACAGACTTCGTTCTGTCAAAATGATTTGGAATGTGGCAGATTTCAGTTTTACGAATGATT
This sequence comes from Elymnias hypermnestra, assembly GCA_015832385.1. NCBI lineage: Eukaryota > Metazoa > Arthropoda > Insecta > Lepidoptera > Nymphalidae > Elymnias > Elymnias hypermnestra. The sequence goes on along the minus strand of JACTOM010000048.1, from coordinate 1,988,673 downwards.
TTCGAAATGTAATTACAGCAGTACTAAATATCTTTAGCTCTTACATTATTGTGACTATTCAATTTGGTCGGATTGTGACTATTCAATTGGTTTTGAACTTCTGCAGCGATAATACAGTGCAAATTGAATGGCAATAAAGGTCAAATTGACTTTATTTAATTAAAATAGAAAACGTATGTATGGGAAACGGAAAAGGGCTGTTTTTAGGGTTTTCCCTTGCAATTATTCGAATTTTTCTCGCAGTAAAAACCATCCTTGGAGTTCAAAAAACATTTAAAAAAAGAATTGTGAAAATTGACCCAGGCATTGTTGAGTTATGCGCTTGCCATCACATTTTGCGATTCAGTTTTATATTATAAATGACTATCCACATAAATTTGAAAAAAAATGGTAAAGGGTTGATGGCATTCAAAAAATGAATAGCCTAAAACCTTCTACAATTAATTTCGCGTCGAATGGTCAGTAGTTTTCAAGTTTATCGATAACGAAGTAAAACCAAGTTGCTTATATATATATAAAAGATTTGTGACAAATTTAATTTTAAATCGCCAAAATGACGCTGTGGCGTCACAAAATATCATTTGTTTATATGATGCTTTAAGAAATTGTTCTTTTGTATAATATCTTAATTTTTCCACAATTTTTTTCAAAGCATCGAGATGAATAATTAACTTAAAATACGTTGTTTCCAGCAACAACGAGAGGGAATAGTAATTCGTCGCAATTCAGTGACTCATGAAGAAGTTTACTATACCCCCTTGCAAAACCATAACGGATAAATTTTATTCAGTTTTTTATTTCAAAATAAATGTTACAATAGTTAAGTCTCTTACTCTGTATGTTGTTCGAATAGCTAATTCGTAAATATCATAGTTACAGTTTATCTAAACAATCAAATCGTTTTAATGTATGCGTTTATTATATGGAATCGATGTTGTTTATCATTATAGTAGTAATGTAATACTCGATTAGTGTCAATGAAGCTTTTCTTTACTTTCACCTTCACCTATATAAATGTATATTTTATTAAATTATTTCTGTGTTTTCTATAGGGTTTCTTTTCATAAAATATTGTTATATGAGAATACACTGCTTGTTATGATGATGCTAAGATCGCCATCAAGTGTGGGACCATAAAAAAAAATTGTAATAGGGTTGTGGTAGGGTTTAGGGGGGTACATGGTTAAGTATTCTAACAGAATTAAAGAGAGCTTGTTACTTCATTTTAAATAAATTTTAACATATACTCTGTGCCTAAATATCTTTATACTCTACTCATAAATTATTTATTTTTCAATTTATTATCGTTTCACATAATTTTATGGAATCTTTTTGAAAATTGTCTGGTAGAATGGTTTCTATGGTCTTCCTTCTTATGACTCAAATTCTCTATTGTATTATTAACTTATTATTATAAGAACTTGTCAACTCGTTAGTCATGTAAGTCTTATTCATATATTTGAAGGTTGTGGGATTTGTTTTACGAATTTATAACAAAAAGTTAGTAGTAAAACCTGTTTGATAATAACATTAAGGAAAATTTATTGTTTACAAATATTAATTTATTATTATTAAAGGACAGGTGCCGAAATTCAATTGTATAGAAGATACATTTTCAAGTGTTGTATTGTGTATAGCTCTGCTCTATTATCAAGCCCTTTTCAATTTTATTTTAATGCCTAAAAGGCAATGTAAATATATTACGACGCTGCAGTAAGGCTGGTTCTGTTGTTGTCTTTGCATGAGTTAAGGAACCGGAAGCCTTCGATTTATTTGCCGACCCATTTCTATACGACAAAAAAGCTAATTTTTAAAAACGTTTTTGGTATAGTGAAATCGGTGTCTATTTACTAGTAATTAAAATTAATTATTCCCCAATTAGAGAATTAAGAAACGTTTTCATTGTATTTTTTATGAGAGATGTTACTGAAAAAAAATTATTGAAAAGTATGTTAGTGTGTAGACCTTATTTTAGTAGTTTTATTATATTGAAAGTAATCCTTAAACTTAGTAATAAATTTATAATTAGCGGAAGGGATCTAATTATTCTCTAATGTTTATAAAAAAAAAACACTAGGTTCATTTTGGGGTAAAGTTTACGGGCAGATTAAAAGTGTATTTTATTAAGATATCAGTAAATGGAAATCTTTGTATATTTCAGTGGACACAAACATATGTCTTAAGAATAATATCTTCAATTTAGTATCATTATATAATATTGAAATAAATCCATTTTTGTGATTTAAATAATTGTATGACTTCTTTTATTTAATGTAATAAAATTGAAGTAAGTCTACTTATTAATAATAAAGATATGATAATGTTGAATTATGTAAGCAATGTAATTTAATATCCACGAGATTTTATTTTGTTTAAATCGTTTTTTCCTTTCGCTAACAAAAAATTTAGACGTAAGTATAACATTATAATAAAGAGTAACAGGAAATTTTAGAATTTGAAATAAAGTCTATTTTGATGATGAATTTAAGTTATTATAAATATTTATAAGATACAAGATAAATTTACAAAATTACGTTGTCCCTTTGTCTCGTAAGCTTAACTCGTGTAAAATGTTATTTTTTTAAAATCGTGTTTATAGTTTTGTATATAAGGACTTACTGTTCATTTGCTGATTATTATTGAATGATTATATTTTTACCAATTGACTGGATTGTTTGTTTCTATTGTTGTGAAGTTCCACGCTACCATAAAATAAGTACCATATACCCATACAATTGTTATTATCGCCATTTTTTGGAATATTTGTTAAATTTTATATACACAGTTACATAAAATATATATATGAGTTTCCAATAATGCAGTGCGAACACGCGGCCTCAAAGGCTGCGGGTTTTCATATTGAACAGGCACTTCTAAGTTTCACTTTATACAACTTGAGCCTGATTGTTGTTTAAAATTCGTCATTGTTATTATTCCTGAAGGAAAACATCAAATTCCAATTCTTAAATTTATTATTCAAGTAGGTTTTTGTGACACCAATAAGGTAAGTAGCAGCCCATTAACGTCTCACTGCTGGGAATTGGCCTCCTTACTGAGAGAGGGTTTTTAGAGCATAGACCCACCTCGCTGCTCCATTGCGAATTCGCAGGCATAGTACACAAGTGCACTCTCTATTTCTTCACTCTCATAGTCCGATTTGACGGAAATGCTAATGAAACTGCCCAGATGCTACAGCGTGTCGGGAATATTTGCCGATGCCGAGTGGACTGTTTCTACCATGCGGAAAAGGTGTTCATCCCTGGCGCGTAGAATACGGACAAGCTCCAGTGGCATTCTAAGGGTATTTAATAGCAGTGTATTGCCAGTATTTGAATCGTCGTTAAATGATTCATGGGTTGACAAATCAAGCAGTATAGGTTAATTATAATATAGGTAAGTATCAGCCCATTAACGTCCCACTGTTGGGCACAAGCCCCCCCAATCATATGAGAGAGGGTTTTTAGAGCATAGCCCACCACGCTTCTCTACTGCGGATTGGCAGGCATAGTACACAAGTGTACTCTCTATTTCTTCACTGTTATTATTCGATGTGATGGAAATCCGACACGACCGAAGATAGATCAGGCGCAGAATCGACAGCTTAACGCTCTATCCGAGGCACAGGGGTGGATCACACCACTATCTTCCCAACTTCGGGCAAATATTGACATAATCTTAATAGAAAACTCGATATCGATTTTTGAATTGACCCGATCCGGGACTCGAACCCAGGACCTCATGTCTGTAGGCGAACATGCTAACCACTAAATTAATGAGGCAGTTGTATAGGTATTAATTGCAATGAATTGTCATTATTTGAATTTCTTTCTTGATTCTACAGGATCCATGTTGTAAATCGCACGAATGGCCCTTTTTTTCAGTGCAAATATTGCATTTATATCGGCAGCATTACCGCAAAGTACAATAACGGATGCTGTGAAAATAGGTGAAATACGCCGGTTTGGTTTCAACGGCTGTGAGACGATAATTTCTTTCATCGTGAGTGATCCTGCATATCCTGGCAGCAATTCTGGGGTATGTATAGCCTGCCATTATGCGCCAACAGTTTTGCAGCTAACAATGGCAGTTGTGCTGCGCGGTGGACTTATGCTCAAAATCAAATCTTTTTTATGAATGACAGCGCTTACGCTCAACAGTAAAACGTTCATATACAGCTTCCCCCCTTTAATTGAGTAATATCATTGGGTTTTTATAACAAATATCCTCAGTTCGAGGAACAAGACGAATGCCAGTATTTTACGAGACAAGTATTACAAAAGTTAAGTTAAAAGGTAAGTTGCAGTTAAACTCAGGTTGACGATTAGACCTTCCTTCGATTGTATTTTCATACAATAGCGAAAACAAGATTGACGTCGGTAGGTAAGATTTGTTTTATATATTGATATGAACATATATGTATCCCATAGTATGGGTAAAATATTATTGTGTATAGTGCATAATTCTATTTTAATACACTTAATTACGAAGTTATTGCGAAGAGATCATATTATATTATGTGATCAGTTTTATAATTTCACCCTTACCGCATTAAACGTGTTCAAGCTCTGCAGCTGAGGGATATCAATGCGTGGACGTAAGAATGCATTCACGGTGAATGCAGCAGCCCATAAGTTGCTTCTGTAGTGAATATTTGTATATATTGATATACATAACCAGTTCAGATACAAGAGGTATGATGCATTGTCGCATTTTGTGAATTGTTTTAACTGCGTATATTTTTGTAATAATTGGCTCATGGCTCATTGGTCTAGTGGTTAGTATGTTCGACTAAAGACTTGAGGTCCTGGGTTCGAGTCCCGGGTCGGGCCGTTTCAAATATCAATATTGAGTTTTCTATTAAAATTTTCTCAATATTTGCCCGAAGTTGGGAAGTTGGCGGTGTGATCCACCCCAGTGCCTCGGAGAGCACGTTAAGCCATCGGTCCTGCGCCTGATCTCTCTCCGGTCGTATCGGATTCCCGTCACATCGGACTATGAGACTGAAGGAATATGAGAGTGCACTTGTGTACTATACCTGCCAATCAGCGCTGGAGCAGCGATGTGGGTCTATGCTCTAAAAACCCTCGCTCCTCGGAGTGAGGAGGCCTGTGCCCAGCAGTGGGACGTTAATGGGCTGCTACTTACTTTACTTTATTTTGGTTTTCGTACAATTTTTTTTCACAAAAGACTTTATTATTTATCCATCAAATTTTATGCTAAAAATAAAATTTAATATTTTGTTTTACAACAGTACAATAGGTACTATATTTCTCTTGCTATATATATTTCGGAGAGTGCAGCAACTATATGACCTTATTTCTTCGTCTCCCTTTTACTACAGAACACCTAGACATAGACGCGATTGGCGTCGCTACCTGGTGGAAATCCCACGAGTCCGCACAAGACGTTTTGACCAATCGTTTCTAATCTGCACCGCAAAGGAGTGGAATGCCTTACCAGCTTCCGTATTCCCAGTCTCCTATAGTCCGGGTGAATAGGCACCTCCTAGGCAAGCGTGGTCCATCCTAGGCTGCGTCAACGCTTACCATCAGGTGTGACTGTAGCTAAGCGCATGCCTATTATACATAAAAACAAGTTTGTCATTTAGTTGTAATTGTATTTAGTTTGTTATTAATAAGATAACACAAAAAGCAACAAATTTCACTACTTTGCGGCCATGATGCACTTCATATTTCGAACATAACTTGAGATTTTTTTTAGTCTATTATATAGAATTTTTTACTGGATGACTTTTGATATTAATACAGTTTTTTTTAATATAAATTTAATTTATTTTGCGAACAATTGTGCGTATTGACAGCTGATGTTAGAGATTTGAAGATTTCTTTTGTATGAAGTGTGTCTAAGAAGTTCGTGTTAGATAGCGTAGGAATTACCATTAAAATTTTTCTTCATATTAGTTTTCCGCTCTTGAATTACCTTGTATAAAACGAGATTTTTACTTTGCAACATTACGTATATGTTTTTTCTCGCTTAATATTACCTAGATCTAGTATGTGTGATTTTTTTATTGCTGACAGGTTAGCGCATGACTGTGATCTCACCTCATGGTAAGTGATTATATAGTCTAAGATGCAAGCGCATTAATCTGGTAAAAGGTGACACACCTTTTATGGTTTCTACACAGGATCGTATCGGAACACAAAACTCTTTGTTTGGCGGTACGTCTTTGTTATTTTTGTATACATATAAAAACACTGAATGTTATTGCTATTATTCATAAAAATAAATGAGAAAACGATAACACATAAAGTTGAGGTATTCAAATCAATCAAGATTTAGGCATAAAGTGTTGATTGATTTGAATTTGCAGTTGCAAGAGATAAAAATGTAGCGAGCATAGTCATATTTCAGCGTGCCTTACCTGTTACTGGAGAGTATTGATTAACGCAACTGCGCAGGACGGCTCTGTAATGATTTATTTGAACTACATAGCGAGCAACAGTAATATAACTTCCTTTGTTTAACTTGCAACGTCGAAAATATTAAAGAATATTATGATTAACACTTTTCTAGCTTTAAATTAATTTGATCTCATTGTTGCGTAAGTTACTAGTAACAAGATTTGATGTAGAGCTAATCAGAAAATAAATAAACGACTATGGTATTCTTTGTTTAGAAGTGTAGCTAATGCGTAAATTAGGTATAGGTAAACAGTGGAAGAGTTCAGCTGAAATCAGTCATTGATTGCAGGTTAAAATAGACTGACTTAGTCTCCTCATAGTATACAAGGGTGAAGTTGCAACATTATACTGCGTTTCAGAAGGCCAGGGCAAAGGGTGGGAAGATCCAGATCAAACATCGTATATATTTTAAATAACATTAGGTGCATCTTTTGCTATCTTAATGATGACTGCTGTTACGGAAAAGCAGAGTGATAATATTTTAACAAGAAGAAGGCATAAATGTATTACTAAAGTTAGAGCAGCAACTGTAAATGGATTCTGAGTATTAGGAATTGTAATGTTTTTATGCTGACCCTTGATCTTTTCCTATGAAATTCAATTTCTGCAACATCCCAGAACTCATATAAATAAATAAAATACTCTTCTGTCATAGGTTATTGCCGGATTGTAGTCGTGTTATTAAATATTTCAGGAAGTTTTCGTTCCATAATTATAGTAAGAATATTCATTTATTACTGGTTTTATAAAAGGAGATTTGACATTTCAAACTGTATAATAAGTGCATAATTGAATAAGGAAAATTCTATTGTTATTTTTTTAATATTATAGCGATATTTGCAAGTTTGTCCAGGTGAAGATGCAGGTATACGCTTGTATATCAAAATTGCATCCAATACAAGCGCGTTTTGAGCCTACCGCGGCAGGATCGAACTGATTGACACAACTGCGCAGCTGCATAAAACGACGCAGTCTCCGTTTAAATAATTGTCTTCACTTTGTGTGATGTACCAGTGATATAAAGTGAAGCGGCTGCTGAATTTGTGAACGCTGTTGGTGAAAATGGTACTAACTTGCGTTTTATATTTAAAGTGACAAATATGAGTGAAGAATGTATGATGCGAGACGTATGTGGTAAGAGCGCAAAAATGAAAGAAGATGCGAATGTGAGGCTTTCATTAGTGCAAGTGAGGGAATAGTGTAAAAAAAAGACAATAGAACTGTGGGAGCAAAACTTAAGACAGCAGTAAAATGATCAATAAAACGTTAGGAAATTTATGAGAGGTGCTTCAGTTACTGAAAACAGTGGATATTTTAGAAGTTGCTTCAGATCTATTGTTCGTGAACGGTTCTGGTATTTGAGGAATAAAGATTTGTCCCCTCATTTCAATATTTTTCTTTAATATTCCATTACTGTTCAGAAAAAATCTAATATTTGAATTGTTTTTAGCCTTCCCGAATTACAAACAACGCAGAAAATCCTGCCCCTGAAATGCAACATGGCGACTTCGAGACACCCCCGGTCTATAATTACGTAGGTAAGTAAAGCTAGTGACCAATATTATGAGACAAACTCATTCAAATTCTTTTAATAACATCAATTTAAAATGAAAACTTTATGTATATTAAATTTTCAGACATTTCGTCGCCACCGACTCCACCACCGCCATTGCCGTTTGAAATTGGCGGTGAAGCTTCATACGACGACAGAAATATTCAACAACCTCATTCAACACACAATATTGTAAGTGTAATGGTTACTTTTGAAAGATATCGAAAGCCGTTTGCCGTAAATTATATTATAATAAAAATCACTTAAGAAGAATACAATGGACTAATAGCTTGATAAACTGAATAATTAGAATTGGGGAGTGGAGACGGCTCTTTAATACCTTATGTGACTTAAACACTATAAGGAAATCATACTTACTTTAGATGTTTAATTTTTACGTAATTATAGCTATGATATTTTACAAATATGGTAGCTATAATCATAAACGTAACTCAATATTTAATACAACAGATTTAAAAGTAAATAATAAACTTAAGTAAATAAGTCATTAAAATTACAGCACCAACCTCAGATGCCAAATAATGTCAACATGATGAACCCAAGCGATTTTGCGCATTATCCGCAGCCACCTGTGATGCCAAATCATGTAAACATGATAAACCCTCATCATTTCGAGTTTCGTCCACGACATCATGCAGGTGAATGAAATATTATTTTATTTGAGATAGTTTAGGAAATTTTTCAATGAAATGTTGATATGTATCATTCATTTTGTAAATATTAAAATTACATTTTTAAAAACTTTTTAAATTTCAGCAAATGCAACACCAAATAATCTACCACCTCAAGTTGCATTCGAAATGTATAACGACCACTTTGAAGGATCATTTGGGGACGAAATTATTCAAGACCTCGTTAATGCCCTTGATAACACTGTAAGTATAGGCATATTTAAAGTTTACGTCAACACTTAGTCATAATTTAATTATAATTGCTTATGATCATTTATTTTTTTAGCTGCTATCTCAGCCACCACCTACTGATGAACAAATAAGGGAAAGTCGGCCAATGATTCAACTCGACATTTACGCCTATAACACTTTAATAGGGCAGGTAAGTAGTATATACAGCGCATGAAATTAATTAACAGTTTATTGAATATAATATAATATTAACGGTTTGGAACAAATTAATGCAACTAAACATGGAAATAGTATTGTAGAATGGAAGAAAAAAAAGAAAGATAGTGTTAATGTAAAATTTTCATTATGTCATTTTCAGTCACAAATCGCGGCTTGGAATCCGGGAGCATCAAATAATGGAGGGCCCCATAATCCTCACCCGCAAAATAGGAGTGACTAAATTTTTATCATACTTTGGAACGTCAAAATTGTTTTCTTAAGTCAAATCATTTCCTTGTTTATCCTACCTACAATCTACAATCCTACGACCTTAACCTTTAAAGTACAGAATCATTGGGTGACCAAGTTACGTGATGAATAGGATTTGCGTTGTTGTTTATTTATTTATGTTAACACATCATTTTTGAAAACAGCATTCTGCTTTTTATCTCTTTGTCTTGACTGCAATCTCTTCTATAGTTGTTGTATTGATGTATGTAGAATTTGACAATTGTATTTCTCTTTCATCAGTCCAGTCGAATTAACTAAATATATGCTCATGTTGCATTAATTGTTAGAAGCAAATTTTGTGCGGTCTTCATGATCCACGCCCTGATGTGTCGTCCGCCATCTTGGATTTAAGGTTTTTTTTTATTTATTCAATAACTCGCTTATTTACAATTTTACGCGAAAAATTAAAACATAAGCTGTCACTACTCCCCCCCCCCCCCATCTGCAATTACCAAAAGAGAATTTCTACTAACAATGAATACATCAAATCATAATTCTACTGGGCTATATAGGAAGATCTCTGTAAGGATAACTTTCAGAATTGAATGGGTTGATTTTATATACAATTATGATATAATACCAGAAAACATCAATACTAAAATAAAATCTCTTACACACAATGAATTTATTCCAAGAATATAACTCTGATAAATTATTACCACACAATTAATACTTGAGGGGACCCAAGAATCATTATTAGTATAAAATGGTAAATAACTCAAAATTTAATGACGGTTTTATGATACAGACATAATAATAATACATTAGAAACAATTCTATATAAAATCAACCCGTTGAGTTTTGAAAGTTATCGATTTAATATAAATCGATGTCTATTTAGAGGTAATTTTAAAGAATAATTATTCTTCGATGGATATTCGTAGCTTATGAAGTATTTGCGTTGCATTATTAGACATGTATGTATTATTATTTGATACCACTGGTTTATTATCAAGTGATGTTCCAATTCGAGGCTAAGAGATTCAATTCGAGAGGGTCACAACTTTGCAATGTTATTTATCAAGAGGGTGAAGGGTAATATTTAAGGATTCATTATTTGATAAGAAACGAGCTAAAGAATTTTTAGAAATATGTAGCAGTAGCTGTAAGGACATAATTATTCTCCTATGTGTAAAACTAGTTTAAGGTATATTTTTTGATTTCGTCAATTTTTATTTAATGAACCGTTAACAACAGCGTGATAATATTGTTTTTTATTTGAATATTAAAATATAACTGGTATTTTGAATACTGTATACTCTTTTAGCATAAGAATGAATATTTAGGAAATAAGAATACTTCAATTGTATATCTGATTTAATTTAGTTGCAGATATTATATTTTTTTATACTTATTACAAAAATTATAAAATTGTATTTATTATTTTTTTATTGAAAGCGGTACTCGCGCAATTTTTTTTCCTATTTTATTTTGATTTTGTAATTTTATTACTCTTTTAGAAAATTTAAATGTATTTTAAATGGTTATAAAGTAAGTAAATGTTAAAGTGCAGTTTTTTGTTTTATTTGTTCCTAAAGCTGGTAACTTGTGGTTCATACATATCGTCGTACCGATGGACCTCCACTGCTGGACTTAGGTATAGGCTCCAGCGGCTACTGGCGACCTGCTTGACATCATCGGTATATCGGGTAATACATATGTAATGTGTCAATTATGTTTACCATGTTTATTTACGTTTTAATCATATTAATAATAAGGAATTATGAATAAAGAAAGACTACCACCCAAGAGGTATTATTTTAATACACCAATATAAATTAGATTTTCTTAAATCTTTTGAGAATAATATTTTCGAATTGAAGTTTAATGAAGGGTAAATATTTTAGAGCCATCCGAAATACCTTTTTTATTTTGTAAATTGTACCTAACAAATTAGTTTTCTATTATATATAAAAGATATTTCAATAAAGTAATTTTTTTTGATTAATATTTACCATTCGTACAAATAACAAAACTGTTTCTTCATTTTATAAATAACATAATAAACGAATTTTGATACTGTATTTTTTATATTTTGTTTATTGTAAGCGCGATTTAGGCTAAAAAGTATTGTATGAAAGCCGAAATGGATGTTATTTACACCTTTAAAAAAAGGCATTCATAAGTTTATAGACTTTTAATCTCATAATAAGACTTAGTCACTCACATGAGAACTTAATTCTGTAATTAGGTTAAACACTTATTTTCACTGGTTGTATTACATACATACATACGCCTCATTCCTATAGGGATAGGCAGAGACAACGTCCTTCCACTTGCCACGACCCTTGCATATCTCCTTCGCTTCTTTCATTCTCATTAAACCTTTCATACAAATTCGTTGGCTTAGAGTACTCTTGACCTGGCCGTTATTTAAAATATCCTGGATTTGGTCCAGGAACGTTCGCCTTGGTCTTCCCCTTCCAACTTTCGCGTTGACTCTTGACTCATATATCCTTTTTGTCAATCTCATTTCATTCATTCTCTCTACGTGCCCAAACCATCTAAGCATAACTTTCTCAATTTTAGTCACCAGATCTTCTTTTATATTACAACGTTCTCTTATCACACTATTTCTTACTTAGTCACTCAGTTTCAATCCACTCACACTCAACGCTCTCATCTCTACCGCATTTATTTTACTTATGTGATTCTTCTGCCATACCCAATTTTCACTACCATACATAAGTGTTGGCACCAACAACTGCATGCACAGCCAGTCTGGCCCTTTGAGACACCATCTGGCTATTCATAAGGCGCGCAGGGCACCATTTACCATATTCCCTGCATTCACTCTCCGTTCAACATCACTTTCTGTTTTTATTCACTGTTCCATCTTATTTAAATTTAGAACCCAAGTATACAAATTTTTCACCACTTCCACTTGTCCCCCATCTAACAAAATATTGCCATTCATCATAGATTCATATCTTTCAAAAAGCAGAGATTCATCTCTTTCAAAACTTTTGTTTTGTTTACATTCACTTTCATTCCTTTCCCTTTCAAATTTTTATTCATAATATACCATCTCCTGTAGCTCATTAGCGGATGACGCAAATTTAATTAATTTGTAAAAGTTATATTAGTGTGGATTGTTTTATTTATAAATTTTCTAATAAAGATGCACGTGCTGTGAATATATATTTAATGTATGTTCATAATCATTATCACTATAGAGTTATTAGAAGATGTTCGAACAGGATATTGGAAAAGGGTTTTTATTCTGAGCAGCTTGCAAATGAGGTAATCTTGTTTTGGTAGCACTTTTGGTAGCACTAGCAAGTTAGCAGAGTTTTAATGGTGCCATGGCTGGCACCATTAAAACTCTGCTAAGATGTTCAATTTGAGTATTCCAGTTTAGGCTACTATCCACTCCTAGGCCTAAGTATTACTCGTTTACTTTTTACTGTAACGGATTATTGTCAATAGTAAGAGGCTGATATGATTGAATTAATTTATTTTTAGCTTTACAGATTATGTACGATGTTTTTGAAATATTTATCGTCAATAGGTTATAATTTAAACCATGTGGACAAAGTCTATAAATCATGTTGGGCGTAACTGGTGATAGTTCCAATATATGGAACAAAAAAGAAAAAAAACAACAAGTATCATAGTCTGCATAGAGTGCTAAATGACCATGTAATAATTCTTATTCTTGGATGTTGTTTATCTAAGCCAGAAAAAGCAGGGGACCTAAATTGGAACCCTGGAGAACGCCATACGTGTCTGATAAATGTGCCTTGGATAAATAGTCACATAATTTAGGAAACTTGTTTTCAATTAGTTAGATATGATTAAAACATTTTCAGAGCGAATCCCATTATTCCGATTGTTTTGAGCTTTTTTAACAACAGTTTAGGGCTTACAGTATCGAAGGTTTTTTTTAGATCAATACCTAAAGCTACTATATACTTTTGTCCTCGATACCATGTTTAATTTTAGCGACAAGGACAATTGTTGCAGTTAGAGTACTACTTTTTGGTCTATAGCCATGTTGTCGAACAGAGATAAAATTTATTGAGTCAAGATATTGTTGCAACCTATTATAAAATATTCTTTCCGGAACTTTTGAAAGCACTGGCACCACAGAAACAGGTCTGTAGTTTCCTGAATTTGTTTTAAAGCCTGATTTGAAAATTGGTGTAACTTTTAAAAGTTTAAAATGAATATGAAAATATTTCATGTGTCAATAAGTAATTGAAGCAAACTTTTAAAGGATTCTTTTTTCTTTTCTTAATTTTTTGTTTATTATACATTTGATTACTTCGGTTCTTATGCCATCTATTCTAATACCCTGCGGTATTTTGTCAACGATAGATATTATTTTAATTATTTCATCAGTAACGCATGGCTTAAAAGTAGACAGCTCTGCGCCAGGTTGAAGGGAAGTTTGTCGCAGGGCATGGGAAAAATTATTATGGTAAGACTTAGGAATGTTATTTATTATGATAGGTCCAATAGACGAGAAGTATTGGTTAAATAATTCACAAATTTCGTTAAGATTGATATCTTTTAACTAACTCTTTTTTGCTTGGGAGGAGCACAAGTTTGTTTTATTTTATTTTTTGCTAAATAAGTCATCAAGTTTCACATGTGTTTTGGCTTATTAAGACATTTCATAAATTATTGAAATAGTATTTTTAGCAATTTGAATATATATACAGAGACGCTTTTTGTATTAAACTAATATGCCTTTTCTTAACAATTTCAATTTATTATGCTCTTTATTCTGCATTAATCTTACCCATAAGGCATTCGTTTCATTGATGTCTTTAAGTACATCATACTTGATCCCGTCTTTTGGTGGAGAAATAAAACTTTTGGTTTTTAATATATTTTGCAGCAGTAATATTTATTATTCGATCTTCTAACTGTGCGTAGTGATTGTCTAAAATATCTGACTCAGTTTCTTTTAATAAACTTGGCAATTTAGTATAGTCTGTTGCTTTATATTTAAATCGTAATTTTGGTCGAGGTTTTGTTTTTTTAGTTTATAAATATAATTGTTTATGATCAATGGAGAATCAATAACAGCGACGTGAAAGAAATAATTTTGGTGCTAATATAAAATATAATTCTTGTTTTTGTTAAGCATTCCCTGTACAATATTTTTGACTTATTTGGTTCAGTAGTTTGTGCCTTGCACCTATGATAACTTCCTTGTATTGTTTGGTCTTCTTATCATTTGTTAACAAGTCTATGTTAAAATCTCCAAACACGATGGATCTTCTTTTTCTTTGAAGTTGAGATTTATACAAATAAAGAAAATTTTAAGAATTTGTGTGTGTGTGGGATTGTGGACGAGTCCTACGTCAATCGCATATTTTTCGAGTCTTACCCATGAAGTTTGGTGTAACTTGATGAAATCATCATACCGTTAATAAAATAATTCTCATTCAGTCAAGTTGAACTTGAATACATTTTTTAAAATTTGGATTGAAAAAAAATTAACGTTGATAAAGAAAAGTATTATGAAAATAAAAAAATCTTTATTGTAAATAATTAAATAAGTGTCGGTGAGTTGGAGCTTTGACTCTCGAAGCAGTCTTACCTGTACATCAGAAGTCAGTTTCTTCCCTCACAGACACGAATTACTGGTGTTTACATATGTTAAAAATTATATTAATGAAAAAGAAAAAGACAAAAAATAAAATAATTAAGTAGGAATTGACTTGATTTTTTTATATTGCTTGTTCAGCAGAATGACACATAGGCATATGTATAAAAATAATTACATAAGTTTTAAAATCATTATAACGACCAAAATGAAAAACAATTATTATGAGTGTGCCGCTATTTTTTAAAATATTAATATTGTTTCTGGTCAGTCAGTTAATTTTGTCTGATAGATGTCGATTATTATCTGTAACTCAGGTCTCAGGCTACAGGCATGCGCACTGAGATTAGGTCTAGCTTCGATTGGGAAAATCTATATTCAGTACTAGTCTGGGTTCTTATCAGCGGTGGATTGCAGTTTTAGTTAGTAGTCATGAATTTTTTTAGTATCTATTGCGCTAGGATTCATAATTGTGATTTTTAAAGATTGTTATTATCTATTTCAATTGTAACTGTGATTATAAAAGATTTTTATACCAATTTTATTTGATCCATTGTCTGCGCGAGTAATTTTATCGTGGTGTGTGCATTTGCAAGAATTTCTTAACTGTGTACATGCGTTTGTGAATTTGTTATTAGACGTGTGATCATAGGCTAAAGCCTATTTATTTGTTTATAACAGTAAGTTATAATCGGTTTAAAACAAATAATAATTTTATAGTGAACCCTAAAATGGAGCAGAATTCGAAAGAAGAGCCGCGTACTAGAGACGTCGGTACGGAAACTGAACCTCAAAGATTCAGAAATCCGCCACAGTCGAGTAGCGTACCCACTGAAAACCGTAATGGTCGAATTGGAGCTCAACGCAGACCGCCCCCACGACGCAATGTTGGTGTTGGTGTGGAGCCTGTTCCGGTAAGTAAATAAGGGTTTAAGTTGCAGAGGATTGTAAGTATAGTTATAAGATGGTTGCAACAAAGAATCGAGTACTGTGCAGCGAGATCGTATTGATTGATAAAACTGCGCAGTCGCGCAACGCAACAGACGCATCTCTGGAAATAACGATTGCAATGACTGTAGACATATTGCAATTCTGATAGAACTAATAAATGAATATTTTTATTTCCAACAGTTTTTATGCTCAGAATATATGCTACAAAAAGTATCAAATGAATGATTTTGCATTTTAGTTATTAAAATTTAAAATATATATATATTTTTTAAAATTCCGATGACACTTTTTTGTCACTGGAAAATCTTTTTACGCAACCCTACCACGAGGCAGGGAGTATGCGACTTGCCGCAAGGCCAGAATACCCACTTAAACCAACGACGCCCTGAATTGGGAGTGCTAGAAGCTTCCCAGCGCATTCGCCTAGACTCCCCTATGAAACCAACTCAGGATATTCACAGAGGAGACAAGATGCATTAGTAAAGACGCCTTCTGCCGCCAGCCTTCTCCTCCGAAGGAGAGCGGTATCTGGTGCAGCTTCCCGTTCTCGCTCTATTGTCTTCTTCAACTAGATGTCGGCCTCGCAAAAAGAGCATTCCATGCTATCTCACTATCAAGCAAAGCACCTACTATACTTGGCAGTGAGAGATCCGCTCCGACCAGGGACACCAGAGAATGTCGCTGTGATCCTGTGATATTCTGCTACAGTATGTCGTATCGACAGGCGCACCACACTAATGGTAGATAGGAGACTTCACGTCGTCCTATCTGATGAAATACTTGCCGAAACATCCATGTCCGGTCAGCACCTGTACCAGCTTAAAGGAGAAGCGATACGAGCCCCTTATAATTCCAATAGACATTAGTTATTTGCACGAAATATAATTGTACGTAGATTGCGCAAACGACTTCATAGTGCCAAGGTTCGACTATTCGACGATGGCAATTTTTGACAAAGCGACGTAATAAACATTGATGATTTTTTTGGCTTAGTTTAAATTTGGTATTTAGAACAAGGGTTGACTTATCAGACGAAGAACCAACCAACTTTAAAAACGCTACTTCGAAAATTTTAATATATATGGCCTAGTTTTGGTTTTTAAACATCGAAGCCTATGAGTTCAATTAATGAATACAGAAACAACGATAGACATATGCTATGTCGGACTGTAGTTTACAAATTTTCAAAAAATCGCGTAACTTTTACCGTTTTCTCAACGTTTTTCTACAGAAGATAATCGAAAATTAAAAAGTTTTTGGAGTATTTTTACTAACGAACAAAATGGACTACAATCCTCTACTTACATATTTCTAAAGAACTCATTGCATAATATTTCAAAATAAAAGTTGCTAATTTTGTTAATGTTGTTACACTATAATCGAAAAATTGCACCACAAACCACTCCTAACAATTTTCTTTCACCATAAAAGAAAAAAAAAATGCACAACACTCCACAACTGACGTTTTTGTGTAGATCATGGGATGCTCCAATTATAGAAACTTTATTTCACTACAAACGGACTACAATTTTTTACTCAGATTTTAAAGACCGTAATCGTTTAATATTCCAAAATGAAAATTGTTGTTTTTATATTTACATTATACATCAAACTAACAAAAAAAATTTCACAAATTCACTACATTCCACTGCTAATTTTGTTTTACTATGAGTGACGTTTTTCTACAGAAAACAATCACAAAATGCTGTAAAATTAACATAACTTTTTTGTAGTACTGTTATTCTTATTCACGCGAAAACACTTGCATTACAATCCACTGCTAACAATTTTGTTTCACTATTAATAAAAAAATTGAAAGACACTATGATTTTTTGTATTGTGTCGAATTTATAAACTATGTTAAAAATTACTCAAAAACTTTTAAAAATATTTGTGTTTTAGCTAAATCTAAACACATTAAAAATAATATTAGAAATTCGAACAATAAAA
Source organism: Elymnias hypermnestra (assembly GCA_015832385.1). Taxonomy (NCBI): domain Eukaryota; kingdom Metazoa; phylum Arthropoda; class Insecta; order Lepidoptera; family Nymphalidae; genus Elymnias; species Elymnias hypermnestra. Next base: position 1,970,862 of record JACTOM010000048.1, on the reverse strand, counting down.
CATTAACCACTTGGAGTACAATAAATAAAGGAACTGGAAAAGTTAACCACGTGATACCAAGATTGAATTGTGTATTAATAATCCCATTGTTGCGTCTAACATGGAAACGGTCAATATCTTTCAAAATTTATTTTGCAATCCAGCAATTTCAATAGATTCTGCTGTAGACTCATCACCAGCAGCAGCCCATTCTCTCCTTTCTAAGTATGTTCCCGACTTCTGTGTTCTCATTAAATTCAAATATATCGCGCATATTCATATAAAAAAACCTTTAAAACCCTAAATGTAAAAAATACAGGCCATGTATGCGAAATATCAGTTAAAGTTGTTCTTCCAAGTATTGACTGTACTAGCCCGCACCTAGCAATCATTTTCAATAATTGCATAGAATCTGACATTTTCCCTGACCTTATGAAACTTTGTAAAGTTGTGCCTCTGTTTAAATCTGGTAAAAAATGTGACCCAGGTAACTATCGCCCTATTGGTGTTGGGTTGCCTACCCTAAGTAAAATCTTTGAAAAGATTTTACTTCATCAACTAATAAATCATTTTAATATGCGAGCGTGTCCCTCATGAGAGATATTTTTGATGCTTGGGAAAGGTTCCGGAATGCACTAGGATGGATTCTGTGATCATTCAAAGGCCTTTGATTGCATAGAACATAGCTCTCTCACATTTAAATTAAGTCATAATGGTGGGCTACTTGGGGCACTTAATTTATTGAGTTGTTAGTATCTTAAAAATAGACTACAAAAGATATTCACAAATGGCGTGGAGTGGTTGGGATCGCCGGTATTAATGGGTCCCACAAGGATCGATACTTGGCCCTTTTCTATTCTTAATATTTATATATGATTTAGCGTACCATGCGAAAGATAAATGTAATACAGTGCTATTTGCTGATGACACGTCCTTGACATCTAAAATTGACAGAAATGAGAAAAATTTCGACGATGTAAATATTCATTCGTCTCACATTGGTTTTCAGTTAATAATTTATTATTAAATTCAACAAAGACAAAGCATGTTGAATTCACTTTGGCAAATGCAACAGACATTTGTAAATATTCAAATTAATGGTTGTCCTCTAAAGAAAGTTAAATCTACAGTATTCTTCAGTATAACACTTAACTTGGGGCTTCAGGGGGGTGCCCAATTTAAGGCTCTGGCATGTAAACTTAGTTCCGCAGCATTTGCTGTTAGAAAAGTTGGACAATGCACTAATGTTGAAACATTCAAAATGGTGTATTTTACTCATTTTCCACAGCATTATGTTTTACGGCACATTGTTTCGGAATAAGGCGGCAGACATTAATACAATAACAAAAAAGAGCAATACGCGCCACGTTTCAATTAGGATCTTGTGCTTCTCTAAAAGATAAATTCAAAGAAATATTAATTCTTACAGTATTATATAATAAATTATAACTTATATATTCGTAATAATATTCACTTATACAGTAAAAAAAGGGAAATATATAAATTTAATACAAGAAATAAAAACAAACTTGTAATACCATATTTTAGAGTGAAAAAGGTTCAGAAATCATTTGTCGGGTTGAGCATACGCATTTTAAATAAGATACCGCAATCAGTTTTAGATTTACCTCCGCATAGTTTTAAGAAATATGTCAAAACCTCCTCTTACAAAAGGCCTATGATATTGTTGAAGATTATTTAAGCGATATCTTTAAACGCGTAACCGTTGAGTTTCTTGCCGGCTTCCTCTCAGCGGATTCAAATTTCCGAACCGGTAGAAAATTTGTTACCAACGGACGGACTACTGACGATTCAAAGGTGCTTTTTGAGGTTACTTGAATAAAGTATATGTTGATTTTGATATCGACGTTGTTTTATCGCACGCAAAGTACATCTAAATATATATTTTTTGTAGTATTTTTATTTTAACATTAGTGGTTTCCCACGATAATATCCACGTAGTGAGCGGAAGGAATCTGTGTGCTAGAGGTCAATCAAGTGTCAATGTCAATCATAGTTTTGGAGATATTGTAGAAAGCGTTTGTTTTTCGCTTATGCATCCGATCCCGTATGAAAACAGTTCCTCCATCGATTTTATATTCTACACTACGTACCTCGAATTTCAAGTCAATAATTTTAAACAGTTCTTGACTAATCCGCTCTCGGACTCAACAATCATGGTCCTATTTCGCTATTATATTTTATATATCGGGCACCAAGAAGCATGGAAAGAGTTGAAGGAGGCCGTAATTCTGAAAAAGAAGTCCACATAGATAACAAAATATTAACAGTAGTAGATTTAAAACTTACTAACACCACTAATATTAAGTGCATCTGTTCGGAGATTCGGAATAAAATGGCTTAGTATTATTATGTTGCATAACGATCGATAGTCGGTAACGATGTGACTGCCTTTCTAGATTAACATTTCCCGTGTAATTCCTTTCTTGTAAAGAACCCCACTTGTATACAAGAAACAAAGTAAAATCAAATCAAATCAAAATATCTTTAATCAAGTAGGCCTATTACAGCACTTCTAATTCGACAATTATGCTTTTTTTTCACACACTAATTCTAATGTACGACTGATGACGGCATTACGGAATGACTTAAAATCCAAAGTTATGAGGGTTCCTTCTCACTCTGTCTTGAGAAGAGCCCACAACAAACTCAGTCGGGTATTTTTTACCATCATCATTACAATATCGTTTTAGTTTATTATATTTAATTTCAAATGAGAGCAATCGTTTGTGCTCACGCGTTTCTATCGTCTTAGGAATCTTGCAACTTATAGTATGATTTACAATCAACTCTCTTTTGAAAAAGTCTTTGAATTTATTACGTGACATCTCTAGTATGTCTTGTGGGAGTGGTTTGTTATAGAAACAAATACACTTACTTTTAAATGAGTTGTTAAATTTATGCAGCCTGCTAGAATTTACAACAACTTTGTTTTTTTCTTAAATTATATGAGGTAGTCAGTCTTTTTATTAAATGAATCATTATTTTTATGTACTTCAACAACTTTTCTAATATATATACGCAGTGAACTGTTATTTTGTTAACTGCTCTGATTTTGGTTCTTAGCGAATCTTTTGGGCCCATATTTCAAATAGAACGAGCGGCCCTTTTCTGCAGTACAAATATTATATCTATATTATAATGCTATTAAAAGATCTTAAATATACCAGTCTGGCCGTATCAATATCTGTCAGACGACGAATTCTTTTAACGGCGTAAGCCGCAGAGCTGAGCCTGTTGGATAGACCACTTATGTGGGGCCTCACTATAATTATTTAGCTAACGTAATACCTAAGAAAACGGTATTGTCTACAAGATCTAGTTCCTCTTTATTACGTTTAACAATGGGTTTCGTTTATTTAACATCGTCTATTAATTTTAAACAATGGCGAAGTCTTATCAGCAAACAGAACAATCTCATGATTACCCTTAACAAAATAAGGAGGGTCATTAATATAGAAAGGAACAAAAATGGTACTAATATGGAACCCTGTGGGACTGTCAGTTTTGTCCAGAACTAGCAGAAAGTTTTCTTTTAACATTGACCTTTTGCATTCTACTGGTTAAATAGAATGGATTACATAGTCGTCTTAAAACTCCATTCATAATTTAAAAACGGCTGGGCCGATCATAATGTTCTGACATTTATTGGATTCGTATCTGCCCCACAAAGTGGAATAATTAGTAAAATGCTCCAAATTTACCGAAAGAAGAAATACAGAAAATTAGTTTTGAAAGATATTGAAATATGTAATAATATAAACTAAACAAATATTTAATTGATATTCCATTCACATCATAAAAGCATACTAATAGCGGGTTTTTCCTTAGATTCCCGTGAAATTGGGATATATGAAAGCAAAACTAATACTTACTGCGATTGACTCCGCATATATATTCCTTTCGCCAACTAGACGTTCACTAAGAACGGGTTTCCGCATATTCCACCGGGATCCAAAACTAACCGGGTGGTATTTTATATATAGGGAATAAATACATCATTTTCTTTACAGCCTCCTCCAATTAACACCACTGTAAATGAAACAACTGTAACCGTATTACACTTCTGCAATATGGAAGTGTGTACAGCGGAAAATCCAGGTGAATAAAGCTGACTTTATTTAACGATAAATAATGTAACCTATCTATCAATGTTGTTGTTCAGGGGACCTATTAATGTGGCAGTTAAATCGTTCATTACATATGAATTATATGGCAAACTAATAAAAAATATATTTTAGGGTACAAAAGGTATTTCCGCGGCAGCTTATATACTCCGTTCTGATATTTTAGTAATAATAATGGGCAAATAACAACTATACTTACATATTTAAGAGACAAGGGTTATTTAAATTTTGATATTTTACTGGGGATTAAAAATGTTTTGCCATATTTCCACGTGATCAGGAACCACTTGTGCTTCAGATAAACATCCAATTATATCATAATTTGAATTATTAGTTAACCAATTTAACAAGTTTTTTTACCATAAACATGCACGAGATTTGCATTGTTAAATGTTAATTATTTTATAAATTCATATTAAATTGTTTGTTAAATTTCAGACGGTATACCAGATAATACACCTGCGGTAACGCTTGAAATCACCACTGATATTATCATAGGCCCATGTTTCAGGGATGAAGATTTGGAGAATTTCGTAAGTAGAAAGGCAGTAAAAAGTAGGGATTGAGTCTTTAATGAGGTAGTGTAATGTGGAATATAAGGTATCTCATATATTTGTCCTGAAATCCTATGAGACATTTTGTCGTACAGTTGCTAATCATGTAAGTCTAACTTTTCAGAAGCTGTTTTGGAGAATTATTTCAGTATTTCTCACTTCGATTTCCATGTAGTTCTTTAAAGCAGGCAGCGAAAATATCTCGAAAATTTGGCTTTCTACTGGAGTAATTAAATATGATTTGAAAAAGATTAAACCGTATTTTAAGAATGAATTCATAATATTTTTAGGCATCAACTACTACTACCTTCTAATTTAAATTTCATTCAATTTTTACAGCCGTCGCGTAATCCACGTGATGTCAACTATATGGGTAATAACATAGTGCACGGGAACATTGCAGGTAAATTATAAATTAATGGATCTGTGTTTTATCATGTAAAATTTTGTTATTTGTTATCGAACTATCTGAATTTGTGTTAATAAATGAAGATTTATCAACATACACCCTATTATTTATGTTATTTTAGGAGCTCCGCTGTTGCTTGGAACCGGCAATAGCCAATTAGATGGTCCACTGGGCGACGAAATTCTTCATGATATTATTAATTCGGTGGATGATATAGTAAGTGTCATGGTATAAATATATAATATATAGAATGACATAACACACAATAAATTTTGTATTTTTTCAGATTATGTCACGGCCAATTTTGCAGAACACTACGATAAGGGCTGATCGGATTATCGTTGACCATGATATATACGTATATGAAAATTTGACAACCAGGGTTAGTAGCAAATTACGTCAAAAGACTAATTGTTAGATTGTTGTCTGTTATCTTGTTCACGCATCGCCGAAACGAGATCCATTGAACAAAATTATGTCCAAGTGACATCAAAAAAATATAGTCCTTCCAGAATTTCCGCAAGATATGAAATATATAGGGCTCATTAATTCACATATTTAAGACTTATGTCATGCTAACTTGTGTGAGTCTGAACTGGAGCCTTCAAGAGTGGCTAATTAAGAACTCCTTCCTTAGGAATATTTTTAATATATGTATTACAATGACTTTACGGTGTTTCAATTGCACTTTTCAGGACGAAGATATGGAGTAAAAGCCAGAAATATTGATCTGTTTAAAACAGTATAATATGCCAACCGAAAATCTCTGAAGTTTGGCTGAATTTTTGATATATCTTTTAACACATACTTCTTAAAGTAGTTCATTTATCCTTTAATGATTAAGTCATAAAAGTTAAGCTATAATAATCGTAACACTCCCTTGTAGAGATTTTTAATTTGAATGTCCATATTAATTATATTTCCATTTTTACATATCATGTAACACACATTTTGTATTCAATATGCCAAAATGTAAGAAATAGACTCTGAAAAGTATCACACGTGTGTTCTAAATCTCTGAATTTTAAATCTCTGAATTACCTACCTACTTGGATATCCTGTGTTTAAGTACTCACCCAATGTTAAACGTCTTTTAGTCAAACTCATTATGACTGTAAATCTTGTAGGTCGATGTAACTTTCCTAATTACACGTTATTACATAATATTATTGAAATACTGAATGAAAGATTAGAACTCTAATAATGTGTCACTGTATTACTAATGTGATCGCAGAGCGTCTTTCAAAATGCAAGTAGATTAGTCAATCTTCGTTAAGATGTTTTAATAGGCTGTCATTAATAAACGTTTTATGTAAGGTTTTCTATAACTTTTACGTATACAAAAGGAGGATTTTTTAATTGCTATACATTCGAAGATGATAGAGTACTACTTTTCATGGTTTCCAAACAGCATTGTAGCCATTGTACCTCGCAGCGGCTATAGCCAACCACCAATTCAGAACTAAACAGATTACAAAGTACAATTTCCTAAATTAACCCTGCCAGCAACCGAACCCGGGACTTATACTAACAGCGCCAGCACAGTATTCACATCACTACGCCAGCGAAGCCAAATAAGCATGAATTACGTATAAAATAAAGAAACATTTTCATATAACTTGACATCATCTAGGCTAATTGCCGAAAAGAATACAAAATATTAATTCATAAATCGCCAGCCTAAAAAAATATTGTCATAATTAATAAATATTAATGAATGTTTAAAGAGTTGATGTCACGCTTGATTTTTACGTACTACTCGTATATCAGATATAAACCAACAGTAGCTTTTCATCTCTATCTACACAAATAAATGAAATTAGGCTCTCTGTCTGTAATTTCAAATTAACAGATAGCTGATGTTATAAGGGTAACTTAGGATACTTTTATTGTAAAAATATATAAGATTTCCGCAAAAACCTTAAAACTATTGATGGCGTCGTACTTCAAGTGCCACATTTAATTGTACGCAGTCGAAGTTGCGGGTCAGCTGATTATTTAAAACAGCAGTAGCGTTAATATCTTGGTATTAATATAATCAATTAGGTATCTTAAGAGGGGAATTGTTTGTTTTGGTATACAAATTGTGAAATTATATCTCCGATTTATTTGATGTTATTTATGTATTAATGCCAATTGAATTGTATACGAAAATAAATATTCTTCTTATAATTGTATTCATTTAAAGATAAAAAATGCATTTTTAGAATGTAAGGTGACTTTTACTTCTTTTTTAATATTATTTAGTCTAATATTGCGTTGTCAATTATTTTTGATACAAGGTGAATATTTTGTGTTATTCGTTGTACTTTACAATATATTATACTTACTCAATTTACATTACCGCTAAATTTCTTTTATAGTATGTTATAAGGACTATATGGGTTTGAAAACTTAAAATAATGTAACGGTTATAAATAATCATTTTATTCATACTTTAAAATATCATTTGTCAGATTGTTTCACAATGTTAAAAAAGAACTCATTACTTACTGATTTAAAAATCTATAAAAAAATTAATTGTTTTGGTTGATAATTCAAGATAGCTTTATATGAAATAACTACATCACTTGGTCAGTGCGTTCAATGTCAATCAAATTGATCAATGGCAGACGTGTCTTTGCCTATAAAATGAGTCACGATAAATAATAAGTTAATCTATTTGATTGTTCAGCTTGATTTACGTTTTTTAACCTATATTATCTCTTTAAAACGTAATTATTATATTTGATTTGATTTTTCAAATGATTGTATTTCGATAAAACATTGTATTTTATTGTTTTATATATTACATATTAACGCTATACAATTAGTAGTTAACTTTGATGTAAAAATAAATGTCTATTCATAACCTAAAGTTGTGTTTTTAAAGGACAAATTCTATTTATTTTTTTATACTCTGAAAGAGCTAAAATGTTTTAACAAGATCCATATTCAGGTAAGGTAAGTAGCTATTAACATCCCACGATTAGGCACAGGCATTCTTACTAACACAAAATTATCATAAAAATTGAGCTTGGCGGCGCAGGAGGCCATTAACAAGATGCTGCCCCAACATTTGGAGGGCAGCACTTCAGTGATATGGGGTCTATTCTCTATGGCGAACTTTGGCGGCCAACCGCTTTATGGGCGTCAAAATCCATGATCCGGGGCGCACTACTATTGTGGATGGTGCCGTGCCGGCCTCGAAAAGGAAAATAGAACTGCATATCACTCTTGCCAGTCGCTTCATTGGCAGATTGCAGAGCTCCAGGTCGGGCAATACAAGGCCAAGGATTATGTGCTCTGTTAGAAAATCCTTTAACGGGTTAGATGGCAGCCTGACATTTCCCAGAGACTAACGGAACCCATCGACGAACTGAGGCAGAAAATCGCTGCTTGGGAGAACCGCATCCAACAATACTCGGAGAGAGTCGAGCGCTTCCGTCGAAATCGGCTCTTCGTGAGTGATCAAAAAACGTTCTAAACGATGCTGCAACGCCCAGGTTCTTGCTCTACCTCCCAGCGTCCAGCCCCAGCTGTCTTAGTTGCCTACTAGCGTGGCGTATGGTCGCTGGAGGTAGAGCACGAAGAAAGCTCTTGTAGGGCAGCGGTAGAGGAGGCATGTGCCTTAATTCAATCGATGAACCCGGTCACCATCTCTGCGGAGGATGTAGTTGGTGCGGTAAGGCGAGCTCCGAACTGGAAAAGTCCGGGGCCGGACGGATTCCACCACTACTGCCTAAGGGGATTTTCGGCTTGCCATGCCACCTTGGCTCGACAATTTCAGGAAGGAATAGGGCAGGGTGCGCTCCTGAACCTTTTTATCACCGAATTCATTCACCTAGCTCCTAAAAAGAGCAAAGTCGCCGACCCACCGAAATACTTCCCAAGTAGTTTGGGGGGGGGGGGAAGGGGCTAAGGTACCTCATCTTCTCTACGCGAATGATCTCAAGTTGCTGACACCCAACGCTCCACGCCAGCAGGAATTGCTGAATTTCACCACCGACTTTAGCAATTCCATCAGGATGGAGATGAAAGTGGAAAAGTGTGCCCTTCATGTGGAGAGGGGACAAGTATTTCATTCGGCAGAGATCAACCTTGAGCTCACTCAGCTCAAAACTCTCTATCAAGCTGATACATACCGGAATCTGGGCATGTATAGGGGTGAAGGAGGCTTACATTAAGCAATCATTTTGTGAGATATTTTATGGACGCCTGATAAAAATTCTTAAGAGTTGACGGGCGGTTGCTAATAAGTCGTCTGTTATGAGGTTCTCACTCACGCCCGTTCATTCAAGAATATAAATAATAAAGCCTTTATTTCCAAAATAATAAAAAAAAATAAATAAAAAATGTTTTATTGGGATAATCAATGCAGTACGATTATGTTGCAAGGGCCCCTGGACTAGGCGGAAACCCGTGTTACTGGGTGCCAAAATGTATCTTCAAGAGAGCTGTAAAAACCTACATCAATAAAGAATTATTGAATTGATTTCTAATCTAATTCCACTAATCGATGACGCAGGGAGATATACAGATGCTATGGAACTTCCGTGGAAATGAAACGAGTATATGATTTATTAAAATTAATGTTAAAGAAGAATATCTGAAAAATTTGAGTGGGCGATTCAAGAGTAAGGACGAAGGAAATGAGATTGAAAGTTTGTGGAATAAATTTAAAGATGGAGTGGTTGGTGCTGCTATTGATGTATGTGGCGTGTCTAAAATGAGGAAAGGTAAGAAAGAAAAGAATTTGTGGATGGACAAAAATGTTCAAGCAGCTGTATGTGAAAAGAAGAAAGCTTGGTCCGATTGGTTGGCTACAAAAGCGAACCAACGAATGCAAAAGGCAACGAATGATGACGTAAAAAAGGCAAGAATGGAATACAAAAGGGTGAAAGTAATCGTGAAAGAAGCTGTAAGAAAGAAAAAAGAAGAATACAGTGATATGTATGATAGGAGACTTTCTGATGATTTTCAGTCAAACAAAAAGTTTTTCTGGAAATCAATACAATTTGCCCGAGGGAGATCTACTTCCTCGGAGCTTTGTAAAATCAGAAGTTTAGATGGAAGTTTAATAAAAGGAGAAGAATGGATATTGAAGAGATGGAAGGATCATTTTGAAAGTTTGTTTGAAAGAAATGAAGCAGAGGTAAATATGGCCTCTGCGGATAGCAATGAATGTAAGACAAGTGATAGCGAGATTAGTATGGATGACATCATGAAAGCGATAAAAGGTATGAAATCAGGTAAGGCTGCTGGGTATGACAGAGTGTCAGTCGAGATGCTGAAGGCTGGCCGCGGGATTGTGGTAGCTCAGCTGTACTGCCTTTTCAATATATGCTGGGAGAAAGGTCAAGTCCCAAGAGATTGGAGCAAGGCCGTAATTGTCCCTCTATATAAAGGAAAAGGGTCACAGCAGGAGTGCAAAAATTACCGCGGTATCAGCCTTCTTAGTGTCGTCGGCAAATTGTATGCAAAGATATTGATTGAAAGGGTGATTAATGAAACTGATGAGAAAATATGGGACGTGCAAGCGGGATTTAGAAGAGGAATGGGATGTACGGATCAGGTCTTTTCTTTACGGTGCATAACTGAAAAATGTTTGGCTAAACACCAAAAAGTTTATTGCGCGTTCGTAGATTTAGAAAAGGCCTATGATCGAGTGGTGAGGAATGAGCTGTGGTCAACGTTATCTACGTATGGGGTGAGCGGTTGTCTGATCCAAGCATTGAAGTCTCTCTATGAGGGTTCTAGTGCCTGTGTCAGAATAAACGGAGCGTACACGGAGTGGTTTCCTGTCGAAAGAGGTGTTCGACAGGGATGTGTTGCGTCACCATGGCTGTTCAACCTTTTCATGGATAAATGTTTGACAGATTTAAAAGAATGTATGTATGGGTTAAGAATGAATGAATTACTCATCAAATGTTTACTCTACGCTGATGATCAAGTAATACTTGCGTCATCCGCTAACGAGCTTCAGGAGATGCTAAATATTATGAATGAAGCTTTGAAAGGGAAAGGAATGAAAGTGAATGTAAACAAAACGAAAGTTATGCTTTTTGAACGAGATGAATCTATGATGAATGGCAATATTTTGATAGATGGGGAACAAGTGGAAGAGGTGAAAGAATTTGTATACTTGGGATCTAAATTTACAAAAGATGGAACATGTGAAAGTGATATCGAAAGGAGAGTGAATGCAGGGAATATGGTAAATGGTGCTCTGCATGCTTTTATGAATAGCCAGATGGTGTCTCAAAGGGCTAGACTGGCAGTGCATGCTGGAGTGTTGGTGCCAACACTTATGTATGGTAGTGAAAGTTGGGTATGGCAGAAGAATCACAAAAGTAAAATAAATGCGGTAGAGATGAGAGCGTTGAGAAGCATGAGTGGATTAAAACTGAGTGACAGAGTGAGAAATAGTGTGATAAGAGAACGTTGTGGTATAAAAGAAGACGTAGTGACTAAAATTGAGAAAGGTATGCTTAGATGGTTTGGGCATGTAGAGAGAATGAATGAAAGGAGACTGACAAAAAGGATTTATGAGTCAAGAGTGAATGCGAAAGTTGGAAGGGGAAGACCGAGGCGAACGTTCCTGGACCAAATCCAGGACATTTTAAATAACGGCCAGGTCAAGAGTACTCTAAACCGACGAACTTGTATGAAAGGTTTAATGAGAATGAAAGAAGCGAAGGAGATATGCAAGGATCGTGGCAAGTGGAAGGATGTTGTCTCTGCCTACCCCTATGGGAATGAGGCGTGATTATGTATGTATGTATGTATAATTAATGATAGTCAGAGTAATTTTCACATAATATTCCTAAGATTCGCTGAAAAATAACACACTTCATTCTTCGCAAAACATATAAAACGTTATATGAAATTTTGTCTCTTTTGCAACTGAGACTTACCCTTTTACTCGTGTTAAAGTCTTCTACATTCAATTATAGATGGAAAGGTAGATAAGCCATATTATTGAAAAAAATTTATATAATTTTCGGCAAATAAAATTAATTAATAAGATTCAAACACTCGAATTTGAAATACTGTGTAGAGATGTGTAATGTTATTTATTTGTTTAACAGTACCTTTTAATAGAGAAAGCAAAGGTTTGAGATTCTAATCTATTAACTTAATACCAATTTCTTTATAGTCAGGATCTATCATATATTTTCTGTATCTCATATATTAAATTTGTGATATAAATTACTCGTACGTAATATGTAGACTAGAAAAAAAACAACCTTTCAATAGCACATAATTTGAGAAAATATCAGTTACTGGTCCTAAAATAACGCCTGAGTTACAGTTATTGAAAAAAACAATAACTTTCATTTCATTGAAGCAAGTAGTAAGAATACTAGTCATTTCAAATTTTAATATTAACTCATTTGATATTTGTCCTTGCATAGGTTACTTTACTAATATCCCGGGTTTTTTTTTATTTAAGCTTTAAAACAAGTTATTCGAAGTTCGTTATTAGTTACAATTATTCGTAACATGTTATGAATCTTACACATTTCGTATGCATCTATTGTATTTAAATTTGAAGAGCATTCCACAAGCGTGTCGCGTCAATCGTGAATAAATCTTGAAAAAACTTTGTGCGGTGCATAGGAGTTCTCAATTCTAGACAGTATGGAGACCTTAGTGCCATCCTACGCCCGCTATCTTGAATGAAATTGAAGCGATTTACCACTATAACACACGGTACAGAAGAGAAAGAATGAGTAGATTCCGGCGAAGTCGAATACTGAGCCGACCTATTTCTAGTTACCTTACTTTAGCTTTAAACGAAATGCGGCAATGTGGTCCTATTTAAGTTAACCAAATATGAACCTAGTAGCAATATTTTGAAGACGCTCAAGTTTGTTTAATTGCTCCTCATTTAAGTCAAGATAGCTTGCGTCAGCATAATCGAGAATAGAGAGTAGTAAGGAGTGGGCTAACATTATTTATGTGGAAATCGCATGAAAAGATCAGGCATCAAGATAGCAAATAGTCTTTTGCTTACTTCATTTAACTGAAAGGACCAGGAAAGCGTAGATTCAATATGTGGAAGGTTAGCCCGGTCCATCCTCGAGATAATGCAATGCTGCTGCCAATAATAAAAGCCTGGGACTCTGTTGGATTTATTTTCAGTCCATAACATCTACTTCATTCACTGATCGCAGCGAGGTCATTATTAATGGCATTAGGCAAGTCATCGAGAGTGGATTCTGAGTAGATTTGAAGATGCATGCATGTGATGAGTATAGATTGTAGGTGAGCATAATCAATAGAAAAAGGAAGAAACTTCACGTAACACTCACTCACAGACCAAGAGATGTTTATTAATAATTTCCGAATGGCTTTTGATTAAATTATTTATTTCTTAAATGTAAATGCTTTTTCTATTTTAATATAAATAATACATACGTTGCAGCGACATCTATTGACTACTGGGCTGCATTTTTTGTCTTTAATGGCGCCATCTAACGTACCAAACCGATTTGCTTTGACAAGATACATATTATGACTTCAGTACAGGGCGATTTAAGATAAGGAGTAAAACTGTCATGCAAGGAAATGAACAGAAATAAAGTATGGAAAGTAGTGACATCTACCAAAGTTTTACATGTATAGTATAGATGGAGCTTCTAGGCGTCTTAGATGGTGCTAATATACACATATTAGGAATGTCGATATTAGAATAAAATCGATGTTGACATCCAACTAAAGGTATAATATGCATCGACAACAAAGCATCGATGTTTTCGGTAACAAATAAAACTCTTTGTTCTATATATAAAATTCGTTTATTGGTCCTTTATACTCGTAACGGCTCTATAAAAGGCTAATGCATCTTAGGAATGTATATTTTAGAAACGGGAACCAATGAGACATGCGAAAATATTGCCATTAATATTGTCCGTTTGTAGCAATTTAGCTCCAGCTTTCATGTGCAACTGGAATCAAGTCCAAACATCTTAATTAAACTGCAACATTATAATATGCCTTTTGTAATAAGACATTTTTATGACATTTCGTTAAATCTTGTGGAGGAAAACTGGTCTAGTGGTTAGCATGTTCGACTACAGACATGATGTCCTGGGTTCGAGTCCCGGGTCGGGTCAATTTAAAAAATCAATATTGAGTTTTCTATTAAGATTATCTCAATATTTGCCCGAAGTTGGGAAATTGGCGGTGTGATCCACCCCGTGCCTCGGAGAGCACGTTAAGCCAAAGGTCCTGCACCCGATCTCTCTCCGGTCGTGTCGGATTCTCGTCACATCGGACTATGAGAGTGAAGGAATAGAGCACTCGTGTACTATGCCTGCCAATCCGTAGTGGAGCAGCGTGGTGGGTCTATGCTCTAAAAACCCTCGCTCCTCAGAGTGAGAAGGCCTGTGCCCAGCAGTGGGACGTTAATGGGCTGCTACTTACTTACTTACTTACGGTACTTAAGGAAACACGTATACGTATTGCTCTTTTGTGTAATGTAAAGATAGTTTCTATGTCTACCACCTTACCCCATAACAGTATGTCGTAAAAAATAATGTTTTAAAAATAAGCGAAATACTCCATTTTGGCAGTTTCAACATAAGTGCATTGTCTTTACTAACATATCTAATAGAAAATGCAGCGGAACTAAGTTTGCTCGCCAGTCTTAATATGGGCACCCCAGCATCTAAGGTTATTCCTAAGACTACACTTTACTTTCTTTAGTGAACTATAATCTATTTGGATATTTTTAAAGAATTCTTACTTAGATTTGGAAAACCGAATTCTTATCGAATTAGTCTTTGCCGAGTTAAATATTAAATAATAACTGAAAACCAGCGCGAGACATGGTGCTAGAGGTACCGGTGCAGGTACATCTAGCCCCTAGCCAGAACATCCAAAGCTCAAGGATGTTTTATTGTTTCAATATTTTATTCTAATTGATGAGTCCATGATAACACGGATATCGAAATCACATCCAATATATAGGTATTATCTATGATTTAATTGCATTTTTAATAGTTCACTAGATTTAAATAATATTTATTAATATATTATTAATTTATTTGCCAAAACTTATACTACCATTACAGGAATTCCCAATTCGATTAAAATATATAATATAGTATAAGGAATTAAAATATAAAAGCCATTCCGTACGTATAGCTTTATTATATATTAATATCGGTTACCGTGATATCATTTTAGTCTTTAATGTCATATGAATAAAGTCGGATATCCTTTAGTATACCTGTTTTATTGATTCGTTCGTACCTATACAATATGAAATATTTGATACAAAGAGCAGCCCAACCTCATACCCATCCTCCTTTTCCATCGCCCCAGATCGAACTTCAGACATGCGCACGAATAATAGGTCTTGTTCTACCCTGGAAAAATCTAGACATTCAGCGTTCCGCTTTGACTTTATGCTGACGCGTACATTGCAATTTATATAATTTCAAGAGCTATATTTCTGGTTAATATTGTTATATCGTTATTAGTTTTAATTGATATTTACAATAAACGTGAAACGTGTCTAATATAGCCCAATAAAACACATTCAGTTAATTTTGATACTTCTTCGTTTGAAGTAGTTGGTATTGATTAATTTGCATATGTAATGGTGTGACTGTGCGAAAACCGTTCTTTTTTTAAAATTGCATTTTACATGCGACTTACATACACATTTCATGCGAATTTTATTTAATATTTTTTACGTTAGTTGTGCATATATTGTATGTGTGAATTATGTAAAAATATGATTTGTTTGGTTTTAGTACTACTTACAGCAAGATGGCGGATGTGCAAGAAATGAAGAAAGAAATCGATGAAAATATAACTGATATAACAGATGTGACTGATATGACAGAAACTGATACCACTGATAAAAATGAGAGCGAAGATGAAAAAGATCCAGATGATCAACCAGACATCGAAAGTGACAATCAAGATACTTATAAAATGGAATTTCTTAAAATAGATTATCAGCGCAACGCAGATAAAGAAATCAATACGGTACGTAAGCTTCATGCATTTCAGAGAAAAAGCGCTGGAGTATATTTAATGAAGTGTTTTTTTTCCTATTGATTACAGAACTCAAGACCCTTACAAAGAAGTGAGGTTTATTTCTGCGCGGATAACCCATTCCAACTGCAGCCGCTGAGCAAATATTTTATGCGTAAGATATACCTATAATGTTATGAAAATAATTGTTTAATGAATTTTATTACAAAAATCAATGATTTGTTTTGATTTTCCAGATGAATGGTCGGAAGTTGAGCACATTTTCCAACCTGTATTGGATTATGCTGAGGAAATGTATAGCGACTGTAAGTGATGAGAGACTTCTATATAGTGATTTTTATTAATGAAATATTTTTATTAATAATATTATTTTTTCATTATTTTAGGGTCTCCTTGTCCCAGTCCAACACAATCAAGCATCTGCCTGTAAGCAGTCCGATGGAAACGAGGAAGAACTTATTTATTATTATGCAACTCATTTTTTTTTAATTAAAAAATGCAAATTGTTCTTTTTATGTTATCGCTCAAAACAGAATCAAAAGATCAATGAAAACGTTAATTTTCAAATTGTTTTGTATAATTGTTTGTTTGTTAAATAAGTATATATAACGATGTTATAAGTTTCAACTGCTTTATGGTAAAATACACATCAATGTTTTTGGTACTGAGATAAATAAACTCTGCTCAATTCGGCACTTAGTCAACAAAATTAATATTAGAATTTAAATTTTTGCTATCATTTATTGCAACATGAAAATTAACATCATTATGAGTTAACGATATCATTCTTGCTCGGCGCTTGAGTAATATATTACAAATGCATAATATATGTTCGTTTGTTTGTTAATTGTTACTTTTTATTTTATATTGAAGTTCTCAAATTTCACTTTTATGTTTTATTATAAGTATTGTATCGGTGTTGTATTATTAGCGTGTCAGTAGCATCTATGTCGTGTATAGTTGTTCTCAAGTAGATTCAAGTAGAAATACTATTATATTGTTAACGTTTTTTCTTTTGGGGTATTTAAAATGAAATTTTAAAAAGTTTCAAATTCACTGGCGGAATAAGAAGATGACGAACTATAATTTTTTATAGTAGGTAACTCTATTTTCTTATAGTTTTATAGATGATACCATTTTTTAAAAACAATTTGTCTTACTCAAGCTTTTTATTAGTGTAGAACTTATATCTATTTATAATACTTACTAAACATTCTAAATAGAAATACATAATCTAAAGGATAAATCTTTCCTCAATAAGCAATTGTTTACTGAACGATTAATATATTAAGTTAAGTTTTGTTAATATTCTTAAATATTATTTATATTCTAACGGGTAACCTTCTTCTTTTAAAGTAAAATGTTTGGTTTTAAAATTATTATTAACGCTAAAATTAGTTTATATACATGAATAAATATATTTATCCAATATGTAATATCTCCATTAAAAGTATCTCAATTATTGTTGTGTAGTGTTTATAACTTTGATTTTTTGTTTACACTATAAGATATACTGTATGTATGCCCACTTCGCATAAAAGTTCTTTTAACTGTGCACACAAAACTGTTGTTTCTTTATACAATATTGAGAAATAATGTCTAGTGGTATTAGTTAAGAATTATGTTTAGCAAATAATACTATGTATCTTATCATTATATAGTAGATTTAAATGTTTAAGGTTTACTAAACGTCTATATTGTCTTAAATATCTTTTTAATATTCAATAAAGTTAAACTAGTAGTGTGTTTTATTTTTCAAAACCTACCAGTAGCTTACACTCTCCCTATATAACACCTTGTATACTTTGATTAAATTTTCCATAATTTTTCATACATCCAGTCAAGTTCAAATTCAAAATCTTTTTTAAATCTTTAGGTGCAACGCTAAAATTTTTTTATAAATTAATTTAATTCAGATGTTAATAAATATACTGTTTTATTACATTATTAGCAATGCCCCGCGGTGTCACTCGCGTAGATACCGATCTCGTGGTAGTGGAAAGTCTACTATAGATTTATTTCAGATGTTAGAAGTTAGAAAAGTTTTATTTCACTTAGTTTTTAATGACTTCCTTTTAGATTGTCAGATTATACACTTATATTCATAATCTAATCAATATACAGATTTTACTTTATAACGAATATATATCTAACTAATACATCTTTAAATTCGTAACATCATTTGCGTAGAATATCCGACGTTAGTCAATTTAAGAATACTCTATAGGTATTGAAAGAATTTCTTAAATCGGTCCATTAATTTTTTGCTTATTTATTAGATATTTATTATTAGATTTTTTTTTAATAAAAACTAAAATCCAAAATGCAAATTTTCTTCTATAATATTAGAGAAGAGATTTATTTGTATAGTTTATTGTAGTGTTAATATTATATATAGGTGCTGGAATGGCGACCCCGCACTGGACGACGCAGTGTAGGAAGACCCCCACAAGGTGGACCGACGATATAAGGAGGATCGCCGGTGACAGCTGGAGCCAGGCGGCACAAGATCGGGTCTTGTGGGCATCATTTCGTGAGACCTATGTCCAGCAGTGGACGTCCATCGGTTGAAGCGACGACGACGAGTTTATTGTCTCAGAACATCCCTACACACAACATTTGACGTATTTTTAACAGACTTAAAAAAAGTCTGATTCAAGCATTGAAGTCTCTCTATGAGGGTTCTAGTGCTTGTGTCAGAATAAACGGAGCGTACACGGAGTGGTTTCCTGTCTAAAGAGGTGTTTGACAGGGATGTGTTGCATCACCATGGCTGTTCAACCTATTCATGGATAAATGTTTGACAGATTTGAAAGACAGTATGTATGGGTTAAGAATGAATGAATAACTCATCAAATGTTTACTCTACGCTGATGATCAAGTAATACTTGGGTCATCCGCTTATGAGCTACAGGAGATGCTAAATATTATGAATGAAGCTTTGAAAGGGAAAGGATTGAAAGTGAATGTAAACAAAACAAATGTTATGCTTTTTGTTCGAGACGAATCTATGATGAATGGCAATATTATAATAGATGGGGAACAAGTGGAAGAATTTGTATACTTGTGAAAGTGATTTTGAAAGGAGAGTAAATGCAGGGAATATGGTAAATGGTGCTCCGCACGCCTTTATGAATAGCCAGATGGTGTCTCAAAGTGCTAGAATGGCTGTACATGCTGGAGTGTTGGTGCCAACACTTATGTATGGTAGTGAAAGTTGGGTATGGCAGAAGAATCACAAAAGTAAAATAAATGCGCTAGAGATCAGAGCGTTGAGAAGCATGAGTGGATTAAAACTGAGTGACAGAGTAAGAAATAGTGTGATAAGAAAACGTTGTGATATAAAAGAAGACGTAGTGACTAAAATCGAGAAAGGTATGCTTAGGTGGTTTGGGCATGAAGAGAGAATGAACGAAATGAGACTGACAAAAAGGATTTATGAGTCAAGAGTGAATGCGAAAGTTGGAAGGGGAAGACCAAGGCGAACGCTCCTGGACCAAATCCAGGACATTTTAAGTAACGGCCAGGTCTATAGTACTCTAAACCGACGAACTTGTATGAAAGCTTGAATGAGAATGAAAGAAGCGAAGGAGATATGCAAAGATCGTGGCAAGTGGAAGGATGTTGTCTCTGCCTATCCCTATGGGAATGAGGCGTGATGCTATGTATGTGTGTTAAAAAAAGAAGGAGGTTATCAATTCGTCTGTTTTTTTTTTAAATGTTTGTTACCTCATAACTTCCGACTGGGTGACCGATCTTGATGATACTTTTATTATATGAACGGTGGTGCTTGTCGTAGAGTCCCATTTTTTAGTCCAATTCTGATGATGGCATCTATAAGAAAACCTCATAGGATTTAAAGTTTCACTAAGCGTGTGCTCGACAAATGTACGAATAACCCAAGATCAAGCCAACCATTTCGATGATTCGTTGTTTATTGAAAAGGATATACTTCAAAGGTTGTTTTATGATAGTTTAGTTAGGTTTTGATCGTGGGATCCCTGACAAAATAACGGAACTCTTCAATTCTTGGGAGCAAATTAACGGTACTCTGCAGAATCTTTTACAGGCTATCCAGGAATTTGATCACCCACCGTAACGTTGGTATGGTCCAATGATTGTCGTAGTTAAATATGATGATTAATGGAACTCCTCAACGGCCAACAGGAAGGGTGCGGTTTGTGTCAATATATAACTGGCTTTGCTGCATTGCAATATCTATACGATTTAATATGTGTGAAGCGGTGGTAGCCGAGTGTGGGAGGAGGGAGAGGGAAATTTTTGTGTATTAGTGATCAGCTTGATTTCCACATAAAAGTCTGGTGACAGCGGGTTGGCAAATTAACCGACCTGTAAAGTATAAGGTTGCGGGTTCCGGGTGTGGCGGTATCAATGTAAAATTCAATTTGTAAAGTTGCTTCATTTAAACGATGTTGTCTTATATGAACGAGACGTCTTGTAGATGTACCCACGTTCAAACAAATTTGTTAGTATACTTCAGGTTCACCAAAAATAAATAAAAATTTTAACATAAAAAGAACCGCCTTAAAAATAATTGGGTATTTTTTTAGAGTCCTTCGTATTCTTATATTTAGAGTCGGTGTCGGTTTTTGGTGTTAATTCGGAGATAAAAGAATATGTTATTTGTGATGTAAAAACTTTATTAAAGTGTGTTACTAGTTCTATGTTTCAGATATATGCTGTGAATAATTATTATCTGTTCCAAATAAATATAACGTAAAGCAATGTAATTGATAGCGAGATAATTATTAAGACATTTTCTAACGATTTTTCGTAATAGTAATACAGATTTTAGGGTCTTTTTTAACAAATGTACAATCAAAATCCTTGAGAGGATATAAACATAAAATTGTTATTGGTGTAACATGTACAATATAATGCCAGTAGTAGTCTAGCCCCAAAAAAATTGGCAATGATTTATGTAAAACATCAATAGAAAACGTAAACTCTTAAACGTAAACTCTCGTTTTGGGGTATGTATATGTGTTCGTATGTGTGTCTGTTTGTGTTGCATTTATTAGGTTGATTAGTGTAATAGCTCTTCAGTTTCTCGTAATTCTATATGCTGGTAATAATACTTTTTATCTTACTTAATTACTCGATTGCAGTTCTCGGCGAGCAAGGGGGATGGGAATATACATCATGTACCAACCTGGGTGGAATATTGATTAGTAATGAAATAGGGCATCCGTGATTGCCATGCGCAAAATGGTCGGCCAGTAAATACTAAATTGAAATAGATTGAATGACCTAGATTATAAGAAATAATATATATGTATATACCTTGGATATAAATTTACGTACACAAAACAGTTAATATTGCTGTTATTCCTTTTGTTAAAAAGTTAACAGAGACCCGATGCGTAAACATTTATTATACTTATTTTTACAGGATAAAATAAATTGATATTTTCCAGGAAAAAAAACCATTGAGTGTTAATAATGTAAAAAGTACTATTATAAAAGTAATAACTGACTTGTTTTCGAGTATCCACTCATTAGGATCTACTCTTTCGATTCTCATTATTTGGTAAAAGCAAATGGCGACAGGAGGTTAATCGTCTGTATCCGTCTATAAATTGGGTATACATACAATCAATGATTAAGAGCAAATTCGTTGTCTCATGTTCATCATCTGACCGAAGCCGGGGTTGAATAAGCTGTGCCTGACTAAGTCATTAACCAAAATCTCGTCGGTATTAGTCACACAAATCTACATTTGTCAGCTTTGAAAAAAAAATTTAAACGGACAATTAATAACATCAAGGTGCAATATGATAATGTGTATCGCACTCTGATGGGGGGTTAGGGCTACAGCCTGAGAAACCACCGGGCTATCCTAGCTGAGTCCAGCAACACCGCGTTCTGCATTCTTGCTGCGAGCGAACGGCCACGGAACCCAGTCGTCTCATATGGTGAGCGAGATTGGGACTCGAGAGTCTGGGATCAGATATAACGATTGTCGGTAATGTCGTCCACTAGATCCAGGTACTGGCGTTTTTCTCCGTTTCAGCTCGTACATGATTCTCGTCATACGGAATTGTAATATCCACTAAAAACACGCGAGAGTGGACCCGGTTCATTATCACGATGTCAGGCTTGTTAGCCAGAATGGATCTGTCCGGATAATCGACTGGTCCCTATAGAGTCGGAGGACGCCGTTTACGATTATTGGCACCGGCTTGTACTTGTGAAATGGCAACCTCTCATCCAAGAGGCTGTATTTCAGAACTATTTTCTGATGGAGGATTTTGGGATTTTTTGGTAGTTCCGGGTCTTGATCACCTGATCTGGAAACGCACTGACGAAATTTTGGTTTTCCTGAAGTGATAACCAAAGAGCAGCAACCGAACGGCGGCTTTTGCATCTACGTGAGGCTCGTATAGAGCCATGAAAAGCTACCGTGCACCACCTTGCACTCCATATGGCCTCCTGATCGAAGTTGCTCAGCACAGCCGACTTCTGCCAATTCTCGTTGGCCAAGAACAGGGGAGTGAGCCCTTTGTCACATTATATCACATTCAGATGCGTCGAACTGTCCCTTTTCGTCTCGAAGTAGATTCTGAGGTCGAATATCCGGGGTATACACCTCATAACTTACAATTTTGGGTTAAAGTCATAGTCGTGCCGACTCGTCTATTCAAGGGGTCAAGCTCGGTCCATCTGAGCACACCAAAAGCTTACAAGAGAACAGGCAAGACCCGGCCGAATACGCTCGGTTTTTGATGCACCCGATAAATAGCTCTTGAAAATTTTTATCAGGCACCCATAAAATACCTCATAAAGTGAATGCTTCATGTCTGCCTCCCCACCCAGATTGTCCAGATATCGGTACGGTTCAGACTCGGAGAGGAAAGCCCGTCCCAGACCTTTCTACCAGAAAGCTGAGGGGGTTGAGGGACTAGCATAATCATAAAGGACTCAGACAGTCGCAATGGAAAATACGTCTCCGTATCTTGATTTGGTCAATGGCAGCCGTCAGTCGTTCGCCATGGAGACAAAGGATCTTTGCCTAATACATTCTCCGAGGAAGTCTCAAAGTGTAGCATAGATTTTGTACAATTGGAGGACCCTCAGGAGCCATGATTAAGGCACTGAGTCGAATGCCTTTTTATAATGGATCCATGCGGCGGAGAAGCTACGACGGCAGTGCTCCTTCGTGCCGCGATCACCGCTACATCCATTTTGAGACACAGATATGATGTTATTCTAATCGTCGTGACACGAAATCTTGCGGCTCAGAAAGGATGTCTGTGTCATATAGATGGAAGAAAGACACGTTATCGGGCAGTACTTAATTGGGTCAGCAGCATTAATTCGTTACTACAAGAACTTACGGAACATAAATTAATTAGTAAGGCTAAAGGGTTATTTTTTATCACCGGTATCATTTGATGAGATATTTTAATTTATAAGATGTTAAAATAATATAAATTACAAAGACTGAATAAAATTTATTCAGTTCGGCGTACATCTGCGCAATTTGGCAAAAGAGCTTTTGTGGCGCCGCAAGTATAACAGACCTTGTAGATCGACGTGTCTGTACAGTCGTGGTAATTCGCAAACTCAAAAAGGTTTTCAGTCAAAAGTTATTCCATTGTTTATAAGATGTATAAAAAAATGTACTCTTTAACAATTTTAAAATGCAACACTGTTAAGGATTATATAAGAGGTATTGTATACGAGTATTATAATTTTTTTTAAGATCATTTTATTGTTATAATATTGTTTTGACACCGGCATTTATTTTTCATTATTTCTTTTTGAGTCTGCTTCTCATATAAAGCGATCAAGTAAATCTTTTTAAATATATGTAAATTAAAATTTTGTGTTGATACATTTTTGTGTTGGTCTCTTATGCTATTACGCAATGTTAAAATTAAATATTTTAATTCTTAAAATGTAAACGTTGCGATTTTTTAAAACAATTACATAAAACATGGGCTAAATTAAAATGAGATATAAAACAAAGTCCATAATCTATAAGATTATAGACTTTTATATTTGATTTTAATAATCTTGGTAAATTATTATACTTCTGTATAATAAATCTTCAAATATCTGTAATTTTTCTTTATATTTCCGTCTATTATAGTAAATATTTTAATTTTCCTTTATTTTATATTCTATTTCTCTTTTTATCGTCATCATTTATAGGATACGGAATTATTTGTCTTAGACAATCCAATTTTTTTCACTGATGTACTGTGTATTGCTATTTTTGTATGATAAATACAGTGGATTTCCTATATATAATCAATATATAAATAAAAATATTTTAAAATTTAGTTATGTTACATAATTCAGTAAAAGGCGTAACCCAATTTCGGCACTGAATATGGAGCCCGGGTTTAAGGCATGCGCACTAATGTTAGGTTTCCGCCCAAGCTAAATTTAGACATTAAGCTCTCTGGTATATCGGTAAGACGACATATTGAAATTGTAAAGTGAATTTAATACTAAAATTCTATACAACGAGTAATTATCGTGAAAATTTAAACGTCTTTAAATGGATGAATATATCGGAATGGAAGTAAGTATTAATTAACCGAAATATATACATGTATTTTATAACAATGAAAGTGCTCTAAGTGCAACTTATAATAAGTACTCGGACGAATTCACAATCTTCAATGAATGCAATGCCGATTGTTTTTTTTGTCTTATTACATATATGGTATTATGCGAAATAACATAATAATAATAATATGATCACATTGGTAATACGAAAAATAATAGGTTTGTTGTTGCTAGCGATTAATTTGGTTAACAATATTTTTTATTTCTAGCATAATAGTTGTAAACTTTTATTTATAGGGTTACAAACGACATATAATGTATATACGACAGTTAATCAGGGATAGAAATCGTCGAGCCGTCAGTTCCGACTCGGACGATGTGAGTGACTCAGTGGTTGAAACCGATAGTCCCGTTGATACTGATTCTTCAGAGGATTCTGATTATCCAAAGGTGGAGCAGCCTCATGTTGAGCGCAATATAGATGACGTAGGCTCCGAAATAGAATGTGCTACTGAAAAACCCGATAATGGTGACTTCACAACTGATGGTATTCCGGGTTCATCTATTACTATTAATGAAGCGGATGACAGTAGCAGCGATGATGGGAATGAAGATAAAGCCGCCGGCGAGGGCAGTACTCCCCAAGATAGCGAGGTATATAAAGACGGTTAAATTTTGGTAACAACTTTAGCATTCAAGTAACACTGACATTTACACTATTTTATGATAACCTCGTAGCCTTGAATCACATAAATTTATTATGTTCTAACACAAAAGTTCAAAAGCTTAATCTATTAATGATTTCAGCCACTCAGCTTGGAGCAATTACGAGATGCTTATTTGAATATTAATAATCTTGAAGAACTACAGTCTTTCTACAACCTCTTAAAAGGTAATGTAATGTTAAAGAAATTATTATTATATAGGCATATTCATTTCGTTCATTTGCCACTCGCATCCAACATGAATCATACGAGTCCATTTCTTTTCATAATACTTTTGTAATACATATCTTTAATGTTAACATCTTAAATGGTATTCATTTATATTTAGTTTTTTCCTTATAAAATTGCTAATAAGAATATATTTTATCGTTTGCAAAATGTCTACATTTAGTTATCTATAATATTAAATTTTATTTTTTAATTTTCATTGCAGAGGAGTTTAAAAAAACTCAACAGAGCGGGTATAGGGAAGATATAGATTTCATGCATGAACTGTACATGGATTGCAAGTACGTATTTTTTTTATCATAATTTACACTTAAAATCAATCTTTTTATTATTTTTAGGGTCTCCACTACCCTTAAGCCCCTTATTCAACTTCTAGTGAGTGAGTACAAACGTAAATAAGATTATAAATGTAACTTAATAGGAATGCCCATATAAGTATTGTAGTTTTCATGTTTATTGGAAATTTAAAAATGTTCATGTAGAATATATTTCAAATATGTTCTA
Organism: Elymnias hypermnestra; assembly: GCA_015832385.1. NCBI lineage: Eukaryota > Metazoa > Arthropoda > Insecta > Lepidoptera > Nymphalidae > Elymnias > Elymnias hypermnestra. Next base: position 1,944,779 of record JACTOM010000048.1, on the reverse strand, counting down.
TCAAAAATTTTTGTCAAAAAACATGCACCGTCTTTTCTTAGATTCCTTTTATTTATCATCTGTACTTGTTATTCATAACTTGTTAGATTAACAGAGCTGACTTTTAGCTAGAAAGTGCCTTCATGTAAAAAAAAATAAAAATAATGCTAAATATTGCGCATCAATTATTATACATATGTTATTGATGGGCTGTAAACCTATTACCGATGTTATTTGTGTATGTTAAACAATAAGTTATGGCTAACGAACGCGTTTGTTTCAATTTAATACTAAACAAATTTAGGCACTTTCTGTGGATTTCTTCAAAGTGTTGTTTAAAGAAATCGACAGAAAGGGCCTCAATTTGTTTAGACTCCTTTATGTTAAAAAAGTAATTGACAATACACAGAGTTCAAAATTGCTCGATATTTAAATTAAATAAATATTTGTTTAGGGCAAAGAAGAAAAGCAAAGCAAAGCAAAGATCAAAGAAACGCCTGGCGAATGCACATCTTTCCCTCGATGTAGATGACTCTTCTACATCAGAAAACACCAAGAATGAATGAAGGGGATCCAATCAGCTCTGTCTTTACACTTTTCAAGATACAAAGAAATGTAAAATATTTTAAACTCATTAGCAGTTGCAATTATACAGCATAAGTAACCCAGGTTCAATTCATATCATTCAGCTTGAGTATCTAGAAAAGTCAACCAATCCAAACTAGTCGTAAAATATTCAATAGTATGAATCAATCCATGCTTATGGATTCTTTTTATTCTTATATAACTATTATTGATAATAATATTTTTAATTCAATAATGTTAACAATTTCATTAAAGGCTTCTTTTTATATAGTGCCAATAATGTACGTAGACCAAAGTATCTACGATATAAATGATAATTGTGATGTAGCACAAAATTTAGTTTAACTTTATGATGAACAGTTATGCCCATTAATTTATTAGATATCGTAAAATTTTCAGACATATCTGTTACTATAATTATTCAAGCGGTATACACTATTATTTATATTGTATATATACGTATACAGTTTTCTTAATCAATTATATAATAAGTAGAACTAATGTACTTAGAATAACTTTGTATATATTTTGTTTTAACAATTGATGTAGTTAGATGCATTGCGATGTCCATTTAGAATGGTTTAAAGGTAATTATCACTGTTAAGAATCTCTTAATTAGCATATATATATATACATAATATTTATAATACGGATTTGTTTCATTTAATACATATTAATAAGACATAAAGGATTTAATTTTTGATGAAATTTATATTTGAAATTTAAATTAGTTTCAAAAGTTAGGAATAACTGTTCTTTCTTATCCAATATGTTTAAATGACAAATTAAACTGTACTTACTTTTATATTTTACTATTACAAGTTTAAGAACTCTATATTATGTCAAAGATATATTGGTAATGTTGTATAAAAATTGTGTCCTAATAAATGTTTAGATGTCATTTGTTTTATTTATACCTCAATTATACAGATCGACACTGGAAAAGAAATATGCATAAACCCGCAAATCTAAAATAGTTCATTAGAAAAGAAAACCTCTCATTAAAAAAAATCCGTATTTACCCACCAGACTTATTATTTTCAGTAACTTTGTTTATATTTATTTTTGGTAGACAGATTGATCCTGTCGTTTTGTATTTTTGGTGGGTTTACTATGTGTTTGTTTTTCAACGTCAAATATACATGTGTCAAATGTTAATTTAATACAAAATTTTATTCCAAAAAATTAAGTGCCTTACTGATATTTACTATCCGTGGTTGTTAAAAATATAAAGAGAAAACTTATTTACTAGATTATCAATAACAATTTCACAATTTCCATTCCAATTTGAATCACACTCTCCCTACAAACACATATATCTTGTTAAAGTTTTTAATGTTATTTGATTCATTTGCTCAAGTATAAATTTGCAGTGGGTGATAAAACAAGTTATTCTGTGACCGATATAAACTTGAAATTACTTTAACTCATATATTATTTTAATATAACCTATCTATATATTTAACAGTATAATATAATGTTTCTTTTTTTCAGCATCGGCTCAGATTGTTATTGACAAAGGCCTCCTCTAGAGCTCTCCATCTATTTTGCTCTGTTGCCAATCTTTGCCAACTTTTAGGCAGATCATCCTCCCATTTCTTCACTGGTCTGCCTCTGCGTCTTCTACCACTGTGATACCTTGTAGATCCATTTTTCGATCCGCGTTCGCATCATGTGACCCGTCCATCTCCATTTCAGTGTTCTTGTTTTAATTCGAACATAGGTTAATTTGGTAGCATTTCTAATGTCCGATTTTTTCCATCTATCTCGCAAGCGTATATTCTGCATACTTCTTTCCATACCTCTCTGCCATACACATAGCTTGTGTTCGGTATTTTGAGTATATGGCCAGGTCTGACAACAATTGGTTAAGCATGGGAGGATGCAAGTGTTGTATACTTTCCTTTTTTCTTTAATCGGTATGTATTTACTCTTCATAATTTCTTTGAGAGACCAACATCTTTGCCATGTGTTACTCTTCTATCCACTTCTTCTCTGACCTATATATTTTGTCCTAAATAAATGTACTCATCTACATACTAAACATCCTCTTTTCCAACCGCTATATTTGTTTTTCTCATGTTTGTGATCAGTTTGGTTTTGGTCGTATTTATCTTAAAGTCCTGCCTTCTCACTTTCTAATTCCAGTTGTAGCAACATGGTTTGCAGTGAAATAGGGTCTTCTGTAAAAAGTATAAGATCGTCTGCGAATCTAAAGTAATGTAAGTTTTCGCCATTTATTTTGATTCCAAACTTATCCCAATTTAGCTGCCTAAACACGTTTTTCAGCTCTGCATTGAATAATTTAGGTAACAAAGGGACGCCCTGTCTGACACCTCTGTGTATTTTGAATTGATCTCTAACAATTCCGAGCTGTATTTTAGCCGTACTATTCTTGTATATTTCTTTCAAAATCCTTATGTATTTATTCTCTGCTCCTTAATTTATTAGTAATAAATTTAGTAAAACAAATATTAATTAGTTTTACTGAATTTATTTTAGGAAAAATAGAACAGCGCCATCTATTGAAAGCTCAGTTGAAATTCGGGCTAGGTAACGTAAAATAGACTTTTTTACACATAATTTCTTATGCTTTCTTTGCAGCAGTACTGCGCCGTTTCTTTAATACAGTATGTACTTAAGGCGGGTGCATAGACTGTTATCTTATTTCCCAAACATTATCCTGTCGACGTTATCGATTAGGTACTACTATATCAAAATATATTTCTTAACACAAATACTTTGGTTTAACGTTATTTGTTGGTATTTAACTTAAGTGAAACAGAAATAATCAACATGAGTGGTTAGGAAAGATATAATATATAATAAGTTGATAAATGTCACATTTAGTATGTTTATACGACTGGCAAAGTTTGTTGATGATGAGTTTTCTACGTCTATTTCATTTTTTACTGCAACAATGGAAATTGCTTTAATTTTTTTTGCTGTCCATTAAATGTTGTTATTCATTAAATCCTTTTCCCCGATTTGGTTGAGCTCTTGCGCTCTTCCCACCCATGACTTCTTATGCTTAATGTCATTCTGAAAAAAGTGTACAGTGCTAGGATTCCGGAGGCGGAGGTGTAACACTTTATTTTGAAAGCTTCTTTTTCTTCCCCCTTTAGGGAAATGTAAACAATCATTACTTGATATTACCGACATCTTTGGGTCTTTTCCACAGATAGGATCAGTCGTCTGCGTAGAGAACCCAGTTATAAATAGTTTATCAAGAAGCCACAAGATGGCGTTCTCTGCTCTAAAAAAATAAATATAAATTTAAATTGATTTATTGCAGGTTAAGACCCATAGAAATCACATAACCAAAATAAATTAAATAAAATGTACAGATAAACACATAAACACAAGAGAGTTTTAACAATGAAATAAAATCATATCTAATTTACTTTTTAATTATAAGACAAAAATGTTGTTGTGATTAATGCGAGGTTTAAATTCATCACAAAATACCACTATATTCTAATTCAAAAAGTGTTGCGTGATTTTTGATCTTTTGTAAAGAAAGCAACTTTAATTGGTTGCTTAGAAAGCAAATAGCTATTTAAAACGGATTTTTTAACAATAGTTTTCAGGAAACAGTTCCATCTTAAAGTCAAATAAAAACTAATACCACATTGGTAAAGTTTAAAATATGTCAAGAATAGTTATGATGAATTATCATACATCAACTAGTTGTTCTCGTTATTGTCACCCGTAAAATTTCCGATCCAAAATGTATGCCGATTTCTCGTGAATCGGGAAGATGGTCTTGGGGGCCTCGTGAGTGACAGTTTTTCACTTATATGTTTAGAATAATTTAGGCCGCCTCATCATTTTCATTTGTTAAAGGTAAAAAGCTTCATTGAATTTAGTTTAGTTCTAGGTATTAAAAACACGGTCTCAATTGTTTTAATATTGCGGACTATATACATCGTCACGCGTGTACAAGTATAAATGAATAAGGGGTGGACAAGGGACGAGTCATTGTCACCATAAATCATAAATAGCCGGCTTTTCTCGAATCGCACGAATAATGCCTGCAAACTTAATGGAAAAATGGAAGACTTGACCTTGCTGAAAAAAGACACACACATTTACACATGTGTTACATTTTACACATGTGCATTGGTATACGACATCACAAATGTGGATAAATTGTCTACATCTCACATTGGAAAAGATTTTAGTGTCCTTTTCTAGCTAGGCTAGTGCATGACTGCAATATCATCTGATAGAAAGTGACGATGCAGTCAAAGATGGAAATGGGCTAAACTGATAAGAAATAATTTATCTCTTATGGTTTTTATACAGCATCCTACTAACATATTCGATTGGCGGCTTGTCTTTGCGTTCATGGGGTGACCATAGCATCAGCGAAAAAATCAAACTGTAAGCATGCAAGTGTAGGACATATGATGCCCCTTTGTATGGCGATCTAGTGTGTTGGGTGTAGTAGTAAAATTATTAAAATAGATTTCGTTCATGCTCATTAATGTCTCCCAACACTTATAGGTTGGCTGGGATTTCAGGTAACTTAGCGTTAGTAACCGTTCTTCGCCTTTCGGGTATTTTTCCATATGCTCATTTTTGACTTCTTAATATAATTTATATTTAGTATCAACATAAAACATATATATTTATTTCGAAACTAAAATCAAATTTTTATTTTCTTCTCTGATAGAAATAGTTTTTCTTATTTAATGGATAAAATTTTAGTTAAAACTTTAATTTTAGTAGATAGCAAAACAATATTTCCCACGCCTTCGCATGGAGAATTAAATAGTAAATTTATTTGTAAAATACTATATGCATGTTGTGTTGATTGTAAAATCTGTAATTATAAAAAATGTATATATTATACAGAATCTTTATTTTGAATAGCCTTGTTGTTATATTGTGATATTCAATGTTTTTTATATTAAGTACATATGAGTGCTTAGTAGTATTTTTAAAGTGAAGTTCATTGATAACAGTCAAACGTGGTACAAATTGTTAAAGGATGATATACCTCTTAATAAGTTCCGGTTGAGGCCTTTACGAAGCTCGATATAAATCTCGGGAAATCAGCTGGTTTTCGTTCTTCGATGATTGTTTTACTTTGAAAGAGTTTTTGAAATATATTCAGTTAAGGTAGTTATAAAGTTTTTACTAGTATCTAAAGCGAATATATTTCTCTAAAAAGATTTTTGGCAAAACATTTTTAATTCAGTGGTCTATATATTTTTTATATATATCCGAGTATAAGGATCCTTGATGCAGTTTTTCACATCTCTCTTATTAAATCCATGTGTTTTGTATCAACGTTACGGTTAACTTAAGATAAGGTTACTTAACTTAAAGTACTTTTTTTCGCAGTGTAATGGTTTTATGCACTTACCCTGACCCATGGGTCAGGATTAATGGACTCGGCGAGAAAGAAGACCTCGCAATACCCATTGGAGACTTTCATAAAGCATATAAATTTATAATAAAGGGCATATAAAAAAGTATATTATAGTAATGTCGCCTAATTTCCTGAAATATCTACGAAATTATATATTATAGTGCCAAAGTGCATGTTAACCCGACCCCACTTTCATCCTCCCTTGTGTACCTGGAAATATCTTCCCCCCAGTTCAATACCTAACCGTACAGGCATGCGCAAATAAGCTAGGTCTAGCTTTGCCCGGACGACATAAAGACATTCAGGCTTGCACCGCTGACGCATACTGCAGGTCGCATCAATTTTAAAGTGCATTCCAAATTTTCTCATATTAAAAGTGGTTTAGTGCGTGATTTGCAACTAGTGTCTTGGTGAGAAGGATTACTTTATCGGGTTATCCTCACAGGTAAGCTTTATTAATTTAATTGCACATTAGGGACACATATTGATTTTTTGGTGATGTGCTATATTAATATCTATCAGGGAATTTACTTTGAGTCAAGATATTATGCGAATTATGCTCATATACTGTGATCATATTTGCGAATGTATTACTATTTTTTTTCATTTGATTGACTTTTTTGAAAATTTATTTGTTGTAATAAATTAATTGCTGGCATTATGAAAATGAAGTAATAAGTTTCAATTCTTTGTATCAAACTAGTGTCATTAGCAAAAATTATATTTTCAGCGCGAATTTGTACGACATGGCTACAGGATCTAAACTGCAGGACAATGACAATGGAGTGGGCAGCGACTCACCACAAGAGGATAAGTATGAAGACACTCCAAAATTAAGTGATGAAGCAGGCAATAGTAATTCAGTCAGCAAAGAGCTGTATAAGACCAATGGAGATGCAAATCTTGATTCGGTAAGTAGCAGTGCAAATGTTGGGCGTTGCTGCTAGATTGTTCTACCTGCGTCGCGTTGTGTGCGCAATAACTAAAATGTTAATACGCAGGCGCGCGCATCCCTAGCGGTACGGTTTGCGCAATCATATCATAAAATGGCGTATGATTGATTTCCGGTGCAGTTACCTAAAATGGCGGCGGCATTTCAGATATAGCATAAGTTCGGAACAAGAACAAAAGCTGAATACAATTTATGATTGGATTGTTACTCCAGGTGGTACCATACTATACCAACATTTTTATTGCTTATATTAAATCAAATGTCTAGATAAATTGAAAAAGTTTCAAATATTAAAAAGTAACGGCGATGCGATGCTGATTACAGTTTCATACTTTAAACTAACGATCACGGTGATTATATTGGTAAATTTCTGGGGCGTTTAATAGTTATTGAAGAAGAGAACTTATGAATGATTCACAGAGAGCAGTTGGTAATTATATGTTTTTTTGCAGGATTCTGATGAAAGCGACTGGGTCCCTAACAATCAGGACGATGACGATGATGAGTCACTATCCTTTACGTCAGTATTTAAGTATTGCGACCGTATTATCGTATACAATTTTGTTATTTTTGCGAATGTTTTAACTCATTTTTGCGATTTTATTGCTTTTTTTGAAAGTATTCCTTACTATTAAAATAATTGCTTGCGTGTAGCTTTGGAAATGATTACTGTATATATTTTTGTACTTTACTACAGTATTTAACAAAAAAAAAATAATTTTAGTGAAAAGTTGGACGACATGGCTGTAGGAGCAAAAATTAATGACGGTGACAATAATGGCAGCACCAGCACAAATCAAGAGGATAAGAATGAAGAGAAGCCTGAAATGAATGGCGAAGCGGGAAACAGTAGCTCAGATGCAAGGGAGCCACCCACCAATGCAAATGGTGACATTGATTCGGTAAGTAAAATCACAACTTGGGTATTGCAATAGCATTACAGGCAATTATCTGCGCCGAATTTTGGGCACAATAATAAGATTTTGCACATAATATGGTACACAATTTTGATGCAGTAACCAATCTAAATAATCATCATAATCGGTTTAGTTAAAGTGGACTAGGGCGAAAGACGAAATGAAAACTTCATCCACTTTATGAAGTCAGAATGAAAAATGATAGTTATAATTGAACAGTTACTGTTACGATGACTGGAACCTAAAATTAAATCAATATGATTTTATTAACGACATAGCACTAAACTCATACCAATAGTACCATCTTGTTATTTATCCGATCAAACTGTCACGTGTATATGGGTATAGGAATCATATATTGTTCTCACACTAAAGCCGCAAAACCACTCAAATATAGTAAACTATATTTTTTTGCAGGATTCCGATGACAGCGATTGGGGCCTCAGTGACTCGGATGACGTAGAAGCCGTGTGCAAAGGTTTTTTAAGTAGGTAACTCTAAGATTAACTAAATACTTTGTTTAAATAAATATATATTCTTATTGAGTACTAGGCTAAGATTGTCATTAATTATACTGTCTAAATATATTGAATCTTTTTAGAAAAATGGGTTAAAACCAGCGAGGAATTTAAACCAGTGTTACGCTTGGCACAACAACAACTGATCATCGACTGTAAGAGTCATATTATATTTGTTAATTATTTATACTATTAGCTATTATTAACAGAATATTAACAGTAATTTTTCTTATTTTCAGGGATAACATCACGGCACCTGATGTCCAAAAATGGCAAAAAGTAAAAATCCTGTCAAGACATGGTTACCTTACATTTACTTTTTTTAACTTGAAACATTTGTTAAAATAAGTTGTTAAGATGTTAATTGTAAAATTTTAAGTTACATTTATAGTCATTTTGGTTCAGTGTATCATTTGTTATTAACCAAGTTATGTTGTTTTGTTACTTAAAGAAATTGTGTTGAGTTATATTATTGTTTTAAATGGTCATGCTATTATTATTATATTATTTTACACACAACGAGAACAGTTTAGTTAATAGTTTGTTCAAAATAATTTTAGTTTTTACGTTTTAGCATTTTTATTCCCTTTCATTCAATGTCCTCACTTTAACCGATGCACGTCCACTTTTGGACCGGTATTAAAAAAAAATTCTTTTATTTATTCACAACACTTGGTTATTTTTCACAACGGGATGACCATTTTTAAATACGAAAGATAAGTAATATTTTTCTTATTTAAAAAAATTGCAGTGGCATAGATTTTTGTCTCTTAAATATATTCTCAAATATTGATGTAGTAGTGTAAGTGTAGTAGGCTTATAGATGTCATCTTTTTGTTAGAGTAGGTATTTTCAAATTTCCATCTTCCTTTCTTTTGTTCCTCCTTCAATTGTTTGTGATGGACTTTTAAATTATTTATGGTAAAGCTTTAATGTATTTTTTCTTCAATTAAATTCATAATTGTATTAATAACGTTGAAAATCATGTTTATATGTGGATATAAATTTTTGTAATCAGGTGGAAGTCCATCATTAATTAGTAATATTTAATCTTTATATAATCTTAACTGTCTATTTGTGCAAATGTTTGATGTTAGTAAGTAATTTTGGTTGTTATTAATTTGTATTTGGAATATTATTTTTTCTATATCTATACAATGAACTTGAGCTTAGCCGTAATATTTTAAGTCACAGGTAATCTAGTACATGTTCAAGAAAAATATTTTTGCTTTAACGTGAAACACTCGCAATTTTTCCGCTCAAATCGCCGCATTTCTCCTTAACTGGCAAATAAGAATATATAGAAATAACTTCGGTGTTGCTATACTTTAGCGCCTAAAAGATTAATCTTACTTTTCCTAATTCTTGAATTAATCAATATACAGTAAAAAAAAATTGCGTACCGTAAAGCTTCATAAATTTCTCAATATAGGCGGTTATTTATTGTTTTCTTTTTAATCATGTTACTTGAAATTTTACTTGAATTATAGTAGTTCAACGTCTGTGACTTTTAATTTGTTACTAGAGTAACATAGTTTAAGACTAATTATCTGGGGAATGGGTGTACATAAGTAAGAGATTTATGGCATACATCGTCCGGGATTTAATTAAAGCGATCCGGCAAATATACAAAAAAGAGCACAGTTGTGCCAAAAACATGAGACAATAAGAATAATTGGAAAGAATATCATGTAAACTCAATCTGGAAGGAATAGACTTTTGGTTTATTTTGGGTTATTTTGTTCAACACGACTGAGATATAACATCAGACACAGTCATTGTTCGTAACTTATATCCGTACTTATATATTTTATTTAACATGAAATGATGATTTTATTCATCGAATTAATTAACACAGCGTAAGCTCAAGAAAAGGCTTTATAGAAATGAGATTGTATTATACATACATACATATATACATATATGTACTATGTATATATATATATATACACACATAGTACATAATGTTATAAATTATATTAAACCTAGTTATATGTAATCACAATTTCAGAAATGTACACCCATTCTAATTTATAACATAAATGAATGTCTAGCATAAGGTTACAATCTATATTTATTTTTTACGTTATAATCTTGACAAAATGCTTTATTTTTTAATACATAAACATGACAAAAGAAAAAAAATATTATTTTATGATATTAATTTTACATACTATTTATATGTTAATTTAAACTTAATCAATATTTGTAATATCATTTACTATTTACAATTAGAGATTATTTCCTTAAAATTACACATGTAATCTTTTGTGAAATCAAATATATTTACTCAATAAATGGATCGATGTGTAAAGTAGTTTTATTGATTTGTATTTTTTACTATTATTAAACTAAAAATTAACATATGGTTCCCATAATATTAAATGATTTGTAGATCATTAGCGTAACTACCAGTGTTTTTATTATTAAAATGACGTACCCATAAGCTGCCGGTATTATCCCCTAAACTAGTTAACCTTAAACAAATTATAAACAGTTCTAGCCGATATTGAGTGATTATGGTGCTTAATTACGAGTTTGTGCGAATATATACCGAAGGCCCACTTTTTTAACGCCAGGAATCCTTGTGGATACCTGCAACACCAGGGAAAGGAGTTATGCCGGATTTTTACCGGCTAAAATCTGACGGTGCTCCTACCTACATTCGATGGCGAAAGCACGCATGGTTGATACGCAGTTTAGCCATTTTAAAGTTCTTTTAAATATCATTATATCACCACGTTTAACAACGTTTGCCGTCAATTTTTTAAATCTTATAGTTATTGTATTGTATTATGATAAACTTAAACCATATCAATAGCACAAATGGTAGTTAGTAAATTTAAATATTTTTTATTTGAAACACTGTCTTTTAAAATTCGAATTTAACACTTTATTTATTTATTTATTGGTAATCTAACAGAGTTTAACAAGTTGTTACATAAAATACATAATATACTTAGAATAAGGCCAATTACGGATTACACAAATTACTAGATAATATTTGAAATAACAGAGTAGATATTAAGAAGTAAATATTTAGAAATAATGAAAAGAAGAACAGAAATATTTGCTATGTATTTACAGAGTTAGTAAGTGTTATGTAGGTGTCAGTGGTTATGTAAGAATGACTGAGTGTATTTGTGAGTTAATTTGTATTTGTTGGTGAAATTTAGTCATGTAAGAAGAATTAGTGCCTGTTATATAATATAATAGCCAAAGCTAATACCCCCCAGTATTAGCTTTAGTTATTTCATTTTGTTTATGATCTTATTTTATTTCCATGAGCTTTGATAATCTCCTTTTTTAAGGGTTCTTTAAGTAGGTGAAATAAGTCTTGACTTAAGTCTTAAGTCGCTTGAGTCTTTATATGTAGGGACCATCGATACATATGAAAATCCCCCACTGAGATATGTTTGAAAGGTTTCTCATTAAATAAGAAAATAGAAATTAAACTCAACTCTATAATATGCATTGCTGGTCTGAGTTATATTGAAAAGGCGTACTGACTGAACGGCGTCTTAGAAATCAAACAAATTGAAAAAAAGAGGATAAATGTGCATATGACGCAGACGTTATTAAGAAGAACGATATGAAATTTGCTTCATATTACAGCTCACATTCAAATTAACTCGATTTAATATATTTTGTGCAACATTAAACAACCCTCGAAAAATGAATGTAGTATGAGTTTCTTTTTAGAAATTGCTATGTGCCAATTTATATGATTCATAATTTTATTTTAAAACAATTCTAGAATGTAAAAAAAATTGGTTTGTAAAACAAGAAGAGGAGAAATAAGTGTATAAGTTCATTAATGTCTTATACAAGAAACTTTTTATTCACGCTGGAAAATACTGATATGCTTTACACAACCCGATCGGATGCCTCAAATACGATGAAGAAGGACGGACACGCTGGTATGCTAGGATATCCAATTAAATCTACGGATCATCTCCCTGTCAGCGAGTGGAGCACCAGAGGCTACGCTTTCAATTCCGGTACCTTGGATGCCGCCGATTATGAAACTTAAGGAGAGGAAAAGTTCACATGTACACCTCCTGCACCGCCATCCAGCGTCGAAGAAAGAGAGCATTCATAGTGTCTAGCTACGAAAAGAGATGTCGCTGGGGTTTCTAAGCCTATGATAAAATTTATTAATAAATGCACCAAACCCATTGCGGCTGTTCGTCACATTAGTGGCGTGTCAGCTAAAGCCTTGATTTCATCAGTTGAATAATACTTGGCCCACGAAATTATACTTGGCTTTCGTTTGAAGCTGTCGGAGAATTAGTCTACACAATTGCGCCGTATACTCGTAGTGCTATGTACCAGCGTATCAGGTCTTCGTATTGATCAAAAATCGTTCGAGTGCTCTAACGGGATTGATGAGCCGATGGGTGTGTCAGGCAAAAAGGCATAACATCAAAGCGCCTGGCAATAATTGCGCTACCCAATGAGCATGGAATCCGTCAACTGCTAGATAAAATCATAACCATATTCGTAATTTATATTTGGTTACATATGAAATTGACGTTTTGTACGGGAAGAATACAAAGTCAACTTTTTTGTAAAATATATTTAATTAAGCAACGTATGCACCGTTGTAATCTATGCACTTTTGCCGTCTCATAGGTAATTCATTGATCCCTTTACTAAAAACCACTGTACTTGGGGTGCCGCATCGACCGCGGGCTGCGCTTGGCGGACACAGTAACACACGCCGTGGGTCAGGCGGCGGCGGCTCGGTCGTTGTTGCGTCCACTCTTTACCTCAAGTCTCCCAACAAAAACCAAACTGAAGGTCTACGGAGCCTACGTCCGTTCCAGACTGACGTATGCGGCTCCTGCCTGGTACTCTTTCTGCTCAGGGTACCAGAAGAAGAGGCTGCAGACCCAGCAAAATAAGTGCCTACGTCTCATAGTAGGTGCTCCGAGGTACGTCAGGAATGACGTCATTCATCGTGACACCAAGACGCCCACCGTGGAGGTGTTCGTCCGGCAGTTGGCGAGGAGCATGTTCCGCCACGCGGACCACTCCCCGCACACACACCTCCATGGCATTGCCAGCCAGCATCATAGATCTGAAAGCACTGGGCGCCCACTACCTCGTGAGCTCCTGCTGTCACCACCACCAGGCGTGGGTGAAGATGACGGCGTTGACGACTCGACGGCAGTGACAGAACTCGGACAGACCTGGATGGTTCCGCCGGTGTAAGCTGGTGGGAACCAGCCCGTTAGGATGACGGGCAGACACAAATACCGGGCATCGACGATGCCTGAGAAAATAAGCTCGGGTAATGAGGCATTGCCTCGAGGCCCGTACCCCACAACTTGGTTGTGAAGAACCCCGGAT